>CM019164.1:12421276-12663102 GCA_009733165.1 Naja naja
CCCATATTTATTTATTTAGTATTTATTTGTTTATTTATTTGTTTGTTTGTTTGTTTATTTAAGACACAGAGAGTCCAGTCAAAGTTTGAAAGCAAAAAAGGAAAGAAAATAAATATAATTTGGGGAAGAACAGAGAAAGAAATAGAGGAGGAAAAGAAAGGAAAAGAGAAAGAGAATGGAAGGGAAGTGAATGGAAGGGGCTTTGAAGGGAAGGGAAAGGAGTGGAAATGAAGTAAAAAGTTATATAGAAGCAGCTTCCAAACTTCGTAACATCAGTTGCAACGTAATTCCCTTCTTTCTATAATCTATACTTTCTAATCATCAAATCCATAAATCACAAGCTTATTTCCCCCTTTTCCAGCAAAAAGCCCATAATGGGGTTACCAATTACTAATACATGCGGCTTTTCTCTTCTCTCGCTCATCAGAAAAATCCATCTTGGCATCTCCTCTAATTCTGCGATCTTCACCAGCCATTCCTCCCTTGTTGGATGGTTTGGAGTCTTTCTATTTTTGCACATAACTGTATAATAATCTCATTTCCCAAACCATTTCTGGTTGAGGAAAGATAGATGCCATTAGCAACTCAATAGAGAACTTCATTTTGGGGAACCCGAAACCTGCTTTGATTTAAATCCATGAAAAATTTATCTCCACTCATCCAAGTTTTGCACTAGATTCGTCAATGGACTCGGGAACAAAGTTCTTTTTTTCTTCTTCCTTGAACTGGGGAAGAGAAAAAGTCTGAGGTTTAATCAGAAACTTTTCCTAATCACATTGAAGGCACATCTGATATTATCATGAGGGCAACACTGGAGTTGCGCGCAACCATTTTAGCCTGCCGAAGAGATATGTGTCTTTTGTGCTCCCGTATTGCATTAGGATTTGTTTGTCTGTGCCAACATTTAATTTTGGTTCTCGCCCCCTCCAGCCCTCTTTCTCTCCTCTTACCCTCTCTTCGTTCCCCCCATAGATCTATTTGCTAAAATAAATTGAAGCCGGCGAAGAATATAAGACACAATTTGTACTAGATATATCTGCAATTACTAACTCTGAATTAAACACATCCCTGTCATGAATAATGAAGTAGAAGCGGTCCACAGGAAGGAACGAGATAAGCATCTTCAAGCTGTGTATTTTTTAATTGCTTCATTATCTAAAATTTTTGGTATGAATAGATACACATGCCGTTTGTGGTTTAATAAGCCCTCATACATAAAGAAAACCCTTTTGGAAAGAAAAAGCGGGGAGTGGAACGAAGAGGGAATAAAGAAATGGGGACTTTAAGTCAATTTGCAAACACCTATCAAACATTAATTCTCTGGGTTGAAATGCCTAAAAATACACCTCTTCTGAAGGATGGGGTAGATTGGCAAACCCTGTTTTTCCTAACCTTGAGCTACGAATGCAGAATGCAGAAGGGTCCTTCTCTTTTAAGGACTTCAGCAGTTCTTTCTCATAAAAATGGAAACCTAAATCAGACTGAGTGGCAAAGATCGGCCTGGTTTTCTTTCTCTCAAATGCTTCAGTTTTTACAAAAATATTTTGCAATAATATTTTCCCTCTGAATGTTACCTCCAGGTGTTGTTAGTTGCAAAGTCGTGTCCAACCCATCGTGAGCCCATGGACAACGTTCCTCCAGGCCTTCCTGTTATCTACCATCTTCTGGAGTCCATTGAAGCTCACACCAACTGCTTCCGGGACTCCATCCAGCCACCTCCTTTCTCTGCCAGTGGTGGGATTCAAAATTTTCTATTACTGGTTCTGTGGGCTTGGCTTGGTGGGCGTGGCATTGCTTGGTGGGCGTGGCTTGGTGAGCATGGCAGGGGAAGGCTACTGCGAAATCCCCATTCCCTCCCCACCCCACTAACCTGCTTTCCAGCTCCGTTCTTCTGTGCAGGGCAACAAAAGAAGACCCAGCCGATCAGCTGGGACTCAATGGGAGGCAGAGAAGAGATGGGGATGGGGCCAGTCAGAGTTGGGATTTGCTGGTTCTCCATGCTACTCAAAATTTCCGCTAGCGGTTCTCCAGAACCAGTCAGAACCGGCTGAATACCACCTCTGTTCTCTGCCGTCCCCTTCTTCTTCTTTTGCCCTCCATCATTCCCAGCATTCAGCTCTTCTCCAGCGAGTCCTTCCTTCTCATGAGGTGGCCAAAGTCTTTGAGTTTCATCTTCAGGATCTGACCTTCTAAAGAGCAGTCAAGGTTAATCTTCTTTAGGACCGACCGGTTGGATGGCCTTGCAGTCCAAAGGACTCACCAGAGTCTTCTTCTCCAGCCCCAGAGTTCAAAGCCCTCCATTCTTTGGTGCTCAGCCTTCCTTATGGTCCAACTTTCACAGCCATCCATTGCCACTAACCTCCAGGTAGTCCTTGGCTTATGATCACAGTGGAGCCCAACATTTATGTTGCAGGGCGAGACACTTGTTAAAGTGAATTTTGCCCGATTTTATGACCTTTCTTGACACAGTTGTTAAGGGATAAGTTGATAAGTTCGTCACCCGGTTGTTAAGTGAATCTGGTTTCCCTGTTGATTTTTCCTGTTGGAGGGTCACAAAATGAGGTCATAGGACCCCTTCCTGGGGATGTTGCAACCGTCATAAATAGAAGCCAGTTGCCAAGGGTCTGAATTTTGTTCATGTGACCACAGGGGATGCAGCAATGGTCATAAGTATGAAAAACGGCCATAAGTCACTTTTTTCAGTGCTGTTGTAACTTTGGTCACTAAATGAGCTGTTGTAAGTTGAGGACTAGCTGTAGTTGAAACATCTTGCAGGGAAGGCCCCATAGGGATCACAAAGACTAAGGAAGAAAGGGCTGAAAAATTTGATATACGGTAATCCTCAACATTACTATATTACAATGGGGGGGACCAGAATTTCCATTGCGAAGCCAAGCATTGTTAAGTGAATTGTGTCTAGTTCTATGACTGTTTTTGGCCACTGTTGTTAAGTGAATCATGCAGTCATTAAATAAATCAAGTTTCTCCCCCCTGTTGACTTGACTTGTTGAAAACCAAGGTTGCAGGTGACAATCCCGCGACCCTGGGATTCTGCAACTGAAGAAGAGATTGGACTGACATCTGTCAGAAATGGTATAGGATCTCCTGCTTGGGCGGGGTGGGGGGAGGGAGGGCTGGACTAGATGACCCCAAAGGGTCCTTTCAACTCTGTTAATATGTTAAACTGTCACAAATACACGCCAGGGGCCAAGCACCTGAATTTGGATCATGCGACCATGGAGATGGTTTTTTAAGTGTAAGGACTGGTTTGTAACTCACTTTTTTCAGGTTTGTTGTAACTTTGATTGGTCGCCAAATGAGCATTTGTAAGTCCAGGACTTCAGGATCTCTTCTAAGGGATTTGGGGACCCCAGAATGCTTTGCTCTCCCTGGATTATTCTGCACTTATAAAAGGACCTGGCAGAAGGTGTTGGATGGCTTTGCTAATTTCTGCCGCCCTTAAATGGCTCTCTGGTGATCTATTAGCAGCGACGGCAGGTTTAATGGCTAATTATAATTAACTCATTGGTGTTTATTAGCATAAAGGGTGCTGGTGGCCACTAACTTGGTTGGCTTTAAAGGGGGGATTGGACGCAGTTTTGGAGAGCACACGTGTTCGAGGCTATTCCACCTGAGCCTCAGTGTTCACTAGTTGGGCCGTGAAACGTCTGTAAGAAAAGCTGAAGAACCTTCTTGAATGAGAAGTGAAATGTCTTCAAAGAAAAAGAAAAGCCAGAAAGTCCAGTTGCCTCTTGAAAAAGCACCTGTGGGACAACCAGGACCTGGATGACTATGGAGAATCTCCATAGACGCCTGTAAGAAAACCACCAAGCTCAGAGAGTACCAAGGACCCCACAGTCGCCATCCTCCTCCTCCTCCTCCTCCTCCTCCTCCTCCTCCTCCTCCTCCTCCTCCTCCTCCTCCTCCTCCCTGCAAACCCTGCTCCATTCCAGCCCTGATGATATTACCTATTTGGGCCATGAAATGTCTGTAAGAAAACTACCAAGCTCAGAAAGCACCAAGGACCCCACAGTTCAACCCTGAGCTACAAAATGGTCTCTTTCTGTTGGTTCTCAATGTCATCTCTGGGTTGGGACCATGTGTTTGCGTGGATTAGGACGAGGGATGACACCCTAGTAGCGTTCCAGTACTTGAGGGGCTGCCACAAAGTAAAGGGGAGGTTGACCTGTTCTCCAAAGCCCCTGAAGGCAGAGCCAGAAACAACGGATGGAATCATATCAAAGAGAGATCCTACCTAGAACGAAGGAGAAATTTCCTGACCTTGAGAACAATGATCAATGAAACGGCTTCCCTTTAGAAGTTGTGGGTGCTCCATTACTGGGGGTTTTCAAGAAGAAATTGGACGGCCATTTGTTCAGATTGGTAGAGCGTCTCATGCTTGAGCAGAACTAGAACACCTCCAAGGTCACTTCCCTCATTCTGTGTTTTGGGTTGGAACCGTCTGTTTGCAAGCCCTGAACCACTTTCAGGGGGACGAGAGTAAGAAATGGGTATCTCTGCCTTTTTCTGCTGATGATCTTCTAGTTGGAACCAAATGCTACATTAACTCCAACAGGGTAAGGTAAAGGTCAAGGTTCCCCTCGTGCATACATGCTAGTCCTTTCCGGCTCTAGGGGGCGGTGCTCATCTCCGTTGCAAAACTGGAGAGCCAGCGCTGTCCGAAGATGTCTCCGTGGTCATATGGCCGGCAGGACTAAACGCCGACGGCGCACAGAGGAACTCTGTTCCCTTCCCACCAAAAGGGGCCCCTATTTTTCTACTTGCATTTTTAACATGCTTTCAAACTGCTAGGTTGGCGGAAGCTGGGACGAGTAACGGGAGCTCACTCCGTTACGTGGTGCTAGGGATTCGAACTGCCGAACCACCGACCTTTCTGATCGACAAGCTCAGCGTCTTAGCCACTGAGCCACTGCGTCCCTTGTAACTCCAACAGGGCTACTGTTCTAAATTTTAGGTGGGGGGACTTTTTGCTACTTAATGCTTATATATGTCTCCCTTTGACACTAAAGTGATACGGTAGCTCAGTGGCTAAGATGCTGAGCTTGTTGATCAGAAAGGTCGGCGGTTCGGTGGTTCAATCCTAGCGCAACGGAGTGAGCTCCCATTCCTTGTCCCAGCTTCTGCCAATCTGGCAGTTCAAAAGCATGTAAAAATGCAAGTAGAAAAATAGGGACCACCTTTGGTGGGAAGGGAACAGCGTTCCATGCACCTTTGGCATTTAGTCATGCCGGCCACATGACCACGGAGACGTCTTTGGACAGCGCTGGCTCTTTGGCTATGTAACGGAGATGAACACGCCCCTAGAGCCAGAAATGACTAGCATGGATGTGCGAGAGGAACCTTTACCTTCACCCCTACCGTAAAAATATGATGAGTCGAGCTGGAAATAGCGAAGAACATTGAGTAAACATCACAGGTTTGGAGGGTCTATTCAAACCATCATGGATGATTATCCATAGACCTTGAGTTCAATGCTTTGTTGTTTTGTGACCCATCGATTCGAAGCTCCTATCAATCATATTAGATCCTAGAAAGATCCTCCACTTAATTTTCCTGGGATTTCTTTAGTTCAGATGACGGGTGCTTGGACCTCGCTCTTCTTAATGGGGGTCCTCATTTGGATTCAGCTAGCAAACGTATTTTTGTGCCCTTCCGTTTTATTTCACATTAGAATTCCAGTTCTGCCTGCTACTTTCTGACCTCATTAGATCCTTGGTTTTTTCCCCCTTTTGTGGATTGCTTTTCCCTCCATTTCTGGACAGAAAGCATTATTTTGCTTCATTTCCGTTCCTTCTGATTCATGCCATTCTGTTCTTCTGGATTCTTTTTTTCCTCTCAGTCTGGTGATATTAAAAATAGCAAGCCTAAAGAATGATAAACATTTCTTTTTTAAT
This sequence comes from Naja naja, assembly GCA_009733165.1. Classification (NCBI taxonomy): domain Eukaryota; kingdom Metazoa; phylum Chordata; class Lepidosauria; order Squamata; family Elapidae; genus Naja; species Naja naja. The sequence continues at coordinate 12,427,192 of CM019164.1, forward strand.
CCCTATGCAAGTGCCAAGAAAAGACCAACAGAGAAGATTGAGGAAATAATAGAACAGAACAGAACAGAACAGAACAGAACAGAACAGAACAGAATAGAATAGAAGAATGGAATGGAATAGAATAGAATAGAATAGAATAGAATAGAAAATATGGAATGGAATAATAGAATGGAATGGAATGGAAGAATAGAATAAAACCAAATAGAATTTTTTTATTGGCCAAGTGTGATTAGAGAGACAAGGAATTTGTCTCTGGTGCATAAGCAAACAACAAAGTGATAAGTCATACATCATAAATCATAAGATACACACAATGGATAAATCATAATTTACCAATATGGGAAGGTAGTAGGAAAGGTGAGAAAGATGAGATGATGAGAATGACAATTCAAGCAAGAAGTGATCAGACCATAAAATAGACAGAAGGATAGAAAATGAAGAAGCTGATGGGCTCGGGGACTTTAGGATTCAAACAGACAAGCACCTACCATGTAAAGCCCAGACCTCTGTTGTCGATAAGAAAGACCACAATGTCTGGATAGTGGATGTGGCAGTATCTGGAGACAGCAGACTAGAAGAGGAAGAACTGAAGAAAAACACAAAATACAAAGGCCTGCAAATAGAAGTAGAACAACTGTGGCAAAAGAAAGCAAAGATGGTACCAATCGTGAGAGGTGCCTTTGGTGCAATTCCAAAATATCTGGAGCACCCCTTGAACACCATCAGCATTGACAAAATCACTACCAGTCAATTGCAAAAGGCAGCTTTATTTGAAAGCTTACATCCTGTGATGACACCTCTAAAAGCATCAAACAATATCTGTCTAGGTTCTTGGGAAGGAACCAACAAGTGGACAAAAATACCAACTCCACTCTGAACATCTGGCTGACTGTGCAACCAACCATAATGCAAACGAGTCACATTAATCTGAGCTAGTAATTTGTGTAGCAAAGTAAGTCTGGCTCACCGTTATTTTTACTTATTTATTGCACGGCTATGTTCTAACTTTCCTCTGAGGGCTAAGCTTACTTCAGAATATATTTCCCAGATCAGGTTGAGCTCCTTCATCAGCTGCTTTGTGTCAAAATACTCCTTTCCTCCAACATTTCTCCTTAATTAATTTCACCCTACAAACAGAAAATATATACGTTGAAAATCTGAATCTTTCCTGAAAGGGTTTAACACAATTAAGAGAAAATTACATCTTTGCTGTGTTTTAGTTTCATCTCTCTGGTGCTCTGAAGTTTCTGGACGACTCTACGGAAGAGATGCTTCTCAAAAGGTTCCAGCTGGGTTTCACTCAACCATTAAAAGGATTGTCTATGATGTTGGGCCCAAATGAAACATCAATGAAACCAGGATTATCTTCAAATAGATGCCCATATGTCTGGAAATGATCCTGCATAAAAGGCATTCCCAAGGCTTTTGAGATACTTTAACAGACGTCAGAGTTGGCTGAACAACAGAACAACAGAATAACAAATGGCTGTCCAATCTCTTCTTAAAAACCTCCAGTGTTGGATCACCCACAAGTTCTGAAGGCAAGTGGTTCCACTGATTAATTGTTCTTATGGTCAAGACATGTCTCCTTAATTCTAGATTGGTTCACTCCTTGCTTAGTTCCCATCCATTGCTTCCTGTCCAGCCTTCAGATGCTTTGTAGAATAAGTTGACCTCCCCTCTTCTTTGTGGCGGACCCTCAAACATTGGAACACTGCTATCATGTCACCCCTAATCCTTCTTTTCACTAGACTAGACATACCTGAGATTGAGCTGAGATTTGGCTGAGATTTAGCAACCCTGAAAAGGCAACCAGGAGATGTTTTTAGATACCATGACAACAGACGATCTCTCCATGATTGGAACCATTAAGGTGGACATACAGCTGACATCATTCTTTAATTTCCCTGACGCAGTTCGGCAATGTTAAGGTAATGTTAAGGACTTGATAGCAATCTGAAATTACGATGATCAGACAAAATTTCCCCCTGCTCTTCTTTTTATCTATCGGTTCTTCATTCGCTGATGAAAAGGACTTCTTTCATCAGAGTCTTTCAAAGGGGAAGCGAACTTAGATAGCGCCGGGCGATGCTTTGGTTCAAATGTTCAGCAATTCCCTCCATTCAGGTGCTTTGACTCAATCAGCTTGATGGGCCTTTTCACATTGCAGGCGCCCACGTCAATCAGAGCGAAGCCAATTGATATGATGACCCGGATTACAAGCTCCTATAGAGAATCAACTTGACCCTTCAAACCGCAATGTGAAATGGGATCTTGGTTGGGTTGCATACCTGAGGATGAATCCCATATATCCAGGGCTTCAAAAATTTTAGCAATGGGTTCTCTGCCTGGTTGTTGGGTGGAGTGGCCATGGCCTAATCGGCCTCCTGCACCACAACAGAGGGGGTGTTTTTGCCCATTTCTGGCCTTCCTGAACTTCTGGGAGGCCCATTTTTCGCCCTCCCCGAGCCTCCGCTTAGGCCCTGCACTTGCCTGCATCCAAAACGGGCCGTGTGGGGACTCCTGGGAGGGGCGGGGTGGGGTGAGGTGGTCGGGGCCAGCCAGGAGTGGGATTTTGGGGGTTCTCTGAACTACGTAGAATCTTAGCTAGGGGCTCTCCGAAAACCCCTGAGGACCTCCAGCAGCCCACCCCTGCATATATCTTCTCCCAGTTTGTGTTGCTGTCACATAATTTTGAGGTAGCCAAGTGAAGCGTTAGGGGGACGTAACTTCGGACATTCGCTAAAGGAACTGTTGCAAGTCCAGAACTAGCTGTCCTGGTTTTTATGGCCTGTGACAGATGAAATCCTGTGTTTTCCTTAGCAGTGATAGATGGGCCCTAATAATTCACCTTTACGAATACCTCCCAGCCATCTTGAGTGAGCATTATTCCACAAATTTCCAAGGGCTGCATAATTATCACCTCAGTAAGCATCTCAGATGTTTGTGTTAATGTCATCTCCTTCATTTCAAACTTTCTCTCTCTCTCTCCCCCCCCCAGTTCTCCCCATGAATGCTTCCTTGGCTCCGAGAGCGACAGAAACAGCTGGTTTGAAGGGTATTTAAACACTAAAAATACCTATTTTTTATTGCCTATTACAACAATGGAACAAGCGGCAGGCTTCCACTCTTCACGAAACACACGTTAATCCCAAGCGAAAATGGTTTTTTGTGTTTAATATTTTGTTCCAGGTGTTGCTTAAACAAGGAACAACAATGAAGTGGGTTCCATAGTCAGTGGCTCATGATGTGTTAAAGTGTGTGTGTGTGTGTGTGTGTAGGTAGATAAAGATAGATAGATAGATAGATAGATAGATAGATAGATAGATAGAAGATATAGATGGATGATAGATAAATAGATAGATATAAATGGATAGATAGATAGAAGATATAGATGAAATGGATGATAGATAGATAGATATAGATATAGATATATAGATAGAAGATATAGATGAGATAGATGGATGATAGATAGAGATAGATAGATAGATAGATAGAAGATATAGATGAGATAGATGGATGATAGATAGATAGAGATAGATGGATAGATAGATAGAAGATATAGATGAGATAGATGGATGATATAGATAGAGATAGATGGATAGATAGAAGATATAGATGAGATAGATGGATGATAGATAGAGATCAATAGAAGATATAGATGTGATAGATGGATGATAGATAGATAGATAGATAGATAGATAGATAGATAGATAGAAGCATATAGGTAGCGCATTCAGGATTTCTTGATCCTTCTTAAAAACCCAAACCAGCACACAAGGATGCATCCACACAAACAGACGCACACACACACACACACACGCACGCACAGCACAGAGATGACGGTGCAGAAATGGTTAAACCAAAATGGCTCTGAAATGAGTGAAAACTCAGGAAGGAGGTTTGGTTTATTTAAATCCTGGCCAAACTTTTGACTTCCTGGCTGAACGTTAACGTAGGATGATTAGATCTGGGTTGCAAACGTGTAGACAGCCTCGGATGGATGGGCGGGTGGATGAATGGATTGATTGACTGATTATATGTCATCAAGTCAGTGTCAATTCTTAGTCAGTGTCATATAGATGGACCTTGTTCAGGCGCCCCTTCGGGTCTTCTGACAGAGCACCCAGTGTGTTTGCCCTTGATCCCTTTTTCTAACATTAAGAACTTCCTTCCCTAACCAAGATCTCCAAAATCTGGTAACTTGAGCCTGAACAAGGCAACCTGTAGATGGCAGTAAAGCCATTAATATATATAACATTTTACTGCCATTAGCGGTGAACCAGGTCACTGCAGCCCAGATGTGGTAGCCCTATTTAAAGCCCACTGTTGGCCAGTCCTTCCTTCCTTTTTCTTCCTTCTTCTTTTCCTTCCTTTTTTCCTTTCCTCCTCCTCTTTTTCCTTTTTCAACTCCTTTCTTCAGGTCTTTTCTTCCCGAAAGGATCCTTTCTTTTAAATCTTACTGATTGAAGCCCTTGGAAGGGATCCCTTCCTTTCAGAGCATAAAAGACCTCCCTCCTCTTGTCTCCCTCTTTTTCTTTTCTTTTTGTATTAAAAAATGTAATATGCATGTATTACAAAGAGGCAGACCAATGTTTCTGAATACCATACCTCCAATTGTGGGCCCCTCGTTTCAATACAGCAACCAAAGTCAGTGTTATTTGCCAGAAAGTAGGGGGAAGGAGGAAAAAACCCACCACAATAGGGTCTTTGATCTGGTAGTTACAATTACCATCATGACTTTTGTTTTTTGTTTTTTTAAAAGTCCCCCTCTTTCTCTAATGGCTCTGGATGAGCTTTTTTCAAAGGAGCCCAATGGAAAATCCAGCCGGAAGTAAAAGTGCGCTTCTTAAAAATTGTGTACTCGGAGTTGTTTTCTAGCTTGGCCCGAAATCTGGATTTTCTTCGATTTAGCTAGCATGAAGGGAGGGACTGGATGGCTGGGGAAGGCGGAAGAGGATAAATTAAGCAATTTCAGGATTTGGCAATTTTGTCTTATTAGCAGTTCCTTAAGGGGAGAAACCATAGTGGAGTAAATTGCATTAGGAGGAACAGCTGAATTGGATTTACAGAAAAGGGAATCCAGCTTTTGGTTCTTTTGCCGTCTTAAAAAAAAACCAGTGCTGTTAAATGTGTTGTTGAAGAGGATTGTTTTATATTATTGGCTGGTTTACTATGCAAACTTTCCCTATCTTAAGTTCCATCAAAGGTTATGCACCAATGCAACTCATATTATTCTTTTTTTTTTCAATGAAAAGTTGAATAAGACCAATGAGCCTTTTTTTGTGTGGCCGAGTCACAAGATTCAAAGCTAATGTGAACCTTAAGTCACCAAGAAGAGATTTTATTGTTCAGTGCGCTGCAATTTTTTTTGAGAGAGAGGCGATGTGTTTTTAGAAAGAGCAACATCGCTATGCATTCACGAGTTATTTACAGCACCGCAATTGAAGCTTTATGGAAATATATTTGGGCTATGTCATTTGTGTTATATTTGCACTGTCAAGATGTTGAGACTCTAGAAAGAGTGCAGAGGACAGCAGCAAAGAGGATTAGGGGAATGGAGGCTAAAACATATAAAGAACAGTTGCAGGAACTGGGTATGTCTAGTTTAATGAAAAGAAGGACTAGGGGAGACATGATAGCCGTGTTCCACTGAGGGGCTGCCCCAAAGAAGAGGGAGTCAAGCTATTCTCCAAAGCTCCTGAAGGGCAGGACAAGAAGCAATGGGTGGAAACGAATCAAGGAGAGAAGCAACTTAGAACTAAGGAGAAATTTCCTGACAATGAGAAACAAAAACCAAAAACATGAAAGTCCAATTGCCTTTTGGAAAAGCACCTTTGGAACAATCCTGACCTGGACGATTGAGAATCTCTGTAGACAATTGTGCCAAAACTTCAGATCTTGGTCAAGGATTCTGTTCAGATCACAGATGCCAGGTTATAAGAAAGCTGATGGAGCGATCGAGCCTGATTTGGTAACAAGCCATCTTCTGGGTTGCTACGAGCTGTGGTGGCACAGTGGTTAGAATGCAGTATTGCAGACTGACTCTGCCCACTGCCAGGAGTTCGATCCTGACTGGGGGCAAGAGGCTGACTCTGTAAACTGCTTAGAGAGGGCTGTAAAGCACTGGGAAACGGTATATAAGTCTTAAGTGCTATTGCCCTTCCTTCCTTCCTTCCTTCCTTCCTTCCTTCCTTCCTTCCTTCCTTCCTTCCCTTCCTTCCTTCCTTCCTTCCCTTCCTTCCCTTCCCTTCCCTTCCCTTCCCTTCCCTTTTTTTCTTTCCTTCCACCCACCCACCCACCCACCCATCCCCATCCATGGTGCACAGTGGTTAGAATGCAATATTGCAGGATGACTCTGCCAACTGCCAGCAGTTCGATCCTGATCAACTCAAGGTTGACTCAGCCTTCCATCCTTCCGAGGTCGGTAAAACAAGGACCCAGATTGTTGGGGGCAAAGAGGCTGACTCTATAAACTGCTTAGAGAAGGCTGGAAAGCGGTATATAAGTCTAAGTGCTATTGCTAATTACAAAGTAGCCAGATTGGGAAATGCTTGTTTATTCAGTGTCCCTCCTTTCCCAACCACAGGGACTTCAAGGGGTTTTATAGGTAATAACAGCACTGAAGCCACAGGTAGCACTAACATCAAAACAAACAGGGACCATCATATTTTCCCATCTGTTTTTAGTTTTCAGGCCTTCCGCTGCTCGCCAGGAGCCTGATTTGTTTAAATGTTGGGTCATTGCACTCATAACATTGCATTACTTATGCTTGTTCTGTTTCCCGTTTTAATCGAACGCATAAACAGTTTTTAATTCCTCCTCGTGATGCCACCCTGGAATTTGGTTCCAAGGCTCTTCCCGGGGGTCCCCTGAACCGGCAAACGTCTCCTTGACTGGGATGGGTTAATCACAGCTCCCTGCCAACCAAATCCAAGCCTCCTCATTGCGGGTCCCATTTTCCACGGTGGATTTTACACCTCGAAGACGGAGTAATGTCTGTTTGTAAGTGCACGCTCCATTTATGAGGTGTGCGTGCTGGCTTAGGGATGCTTTCTATTTGAAGCGCTGATGCAGGTTCCAGGCTGTGGCTGTTTTTCTCTGAATTAGATAATTTGCAAACTTTTGGGAAGCCACCTTATTGTTCCAACTGCCCTGCAAACCTTTACCCTTCAGGGCGGGCTGGCTGAGGTTTACGACGGTGGCCTAATGTGGGCGTTTGAGCTTCAAGGGTCTTTAGAAAACCCCTATCCTTCCTTTTATGTCCTGGAAGTTTTGCTCTGGATTCAAATGGAGTTTTATGCAGTCAAATCCTGTTACGAATTCTGACAGGCCCAAAGAGAAGGGCTTTCTATTGCAGAGCTTTAATGTTAAAATGTGTTTCAAGGAGCTGATTATTCCACCCATCTCCTTTCTCCCTCCCCTTTGCATTGTAAGTTTAGTTATAAAAGGGCTGTGAGTTTCTGGTGGGGGAGATGACACATGACAAACAGGGTTGTGGGTTGGGATGGAGAGCAGATTGGAAAGGTTCTTGATCTCCTTAGGTGGCAGCTTATGAGTAAGAGGAGAACAAAGAGCTAGCTAGTTCAGCCCTAAAGTCCTAAGCTGTCCATGGGGCAGCTCTTTCAAGCCCAATTATTTTTTTAAAAGGCTCAGTACTTCTCAGCCAGAATCTTGCCCTTGGGAAAGGTTGGGCAATTACACAAAATTATCTGCTTTAATGTCCTACCCGTCAATGACTGCTTCAGCTTCAACCGCAACAATACAAGAGCACACAACAGATACAAACTCAATAAACCACTCCAAACTTGATCGCAGAAAGTCCGACTTCAGCAACAGAGCGGTCAATGCCTGGAACGCACTACCTGACTCTGTTGTTACATCCTCTAACCCCACCCTTTAAACCTCAAACTATCCATTATTGACCCAGGGGTGGGATTCAAATTTCTTGACAACCGGTTCTGTGGGCATGGCCTAATTTGTGGGTGTGGCTTGGTGGTCATGTGACTGGGTGGGTGTGGCTTGCTGACTGGGGGATGGCTTGGTGGTCACGTGATTGGCTGGGTGTGGCTTGTATGTAAATATTGTAAATATTTATGTAAATATTGAATTTTTTATAAAAAAGAGCAACGTTTATCCAAAACTGTTTACAAAGTCTGCACTACTATTACTATTAATCTTCTCATCACTCCTTATCACCCATCCCCTCCTACGTGTGACTGTATGACTGTAACTTTGTGCTTGTATCTTTACGATTGATATTGACTGTTTCCTCTTATGATTTGATTGCTTATTGTATCCTATGACTATTATTAAGTGTTGCACCTGATGATTCTTGACTCTTGACGAATGTATCTTTTCTTTTATGTATACTGAGAGCATTTTCACTAAGACAAATTCCTTGTGTGTCCAATCATACTTGGCCAATAAAGAATTCTATTCTATTCTATCTATCTATCTATCTATCTATCTATCTATCTATCTATCTATCTATCTATCTATCATCTATCAGAAGATGATTTATTAGTTGAAGAAGATGTTCTCTGTTCTGTTGGTGGCTCTGAGCTGGGCTTTAGACTTCTCTCCTGCAGAAGACTTTCTGTCCTTTGGGAGTTTCTTTTGAGCTATATTGTGTCCTGAACTCTCTTCCACTTTCCTCTCTACTGCCAAAGCTCTTAACAATCTGATAATCCCTTTGAATGACTTTGGATAAAAAGGGTTTTTTAAAAATGTGGTCTCATTAATTTACAGCATTCCTTGGTGAGGGCCACTGGCTTAGGCAGTTTTAGGAAAGGATTAGCTGAAGCTACAGTGGATAAGTTTTATATTAGTGGTTCTTAGGGACTGCAGGCTACAATGGGAAGCAGTTGCATTTACCTAGGTTTAGCCCACATGATAAGAGGGAAGGATAGAGAATGGCAATCAGGTGGAAGGGTAGCAGAGGTTCACACAGGAGAAAGAGAGCTCAAACAGCATTTATAATTTTTTTTTTGGAAAGTTGGAAAGGCCTCTGAGGAAAATATCTACAACTTTTGTGATGTATGGACCTCAATTCCCAGAATCCCTCAGACAACCATGCTTCAGTTGCCGAAGTACCGTGTTTCCCCGAACATAAGACCTACCCCGAAAATAAGACCTAGTGTGTTTTTGGGAGCCAAAAAAATATAAGACAGTGTCTTATTTTCGGGGAAACACGGTATGCAATTTGTTCATGGTTTCATACATGAATAAATGTACATTGTTCTACATGAATATGGTAAGTGTTTTTTTTTTCATTAAAAAATATATATATAAGACCTACCCTGAAAATAAGACCTAGTGTGTTTTTGGGAGCCAAAAAAAAAAATAAGACAGTGTCTTATTTTCGGGGAAACACGGTAGCTTCTTGGATGAGAAGAGAGATATTTTCAAAGTAAACATCTTTTTCTACTTCCGCTTCAACCACAATAACACACAGGCAAACCATAGATACAAACTCAAAGTAAACTGCTCCAAACTCGATTGCAGAAAGTATGACTTCAGCAACAGAGTGGTCAATGTCTGGAACTCAATCCCTGACTCTATTGTTACATCCTCAAACCCCCAAAACTTTCACCTTAAACCACCCACTATTGACCTCACCCCATTCCTAAGAGGTCTGTAAGGGGGTGTGCATAAGCGCACCAGCGTGCCTGCCGTCCCTGTCCTACTGTCCCCAATTATTCATACTCATTTATTATGTATATACTTATACCTGTTTATACTTATATGTTTATATGTTATGTTCATTCTTATACTTGTTTTCTCACACATGCTTGACAAACTAAATAAATAAAATAAAAACCAAGGAGGTCCAATTGCTTTTTGGGAAAGCACCTTTGGGACAACGATAGAGCATAGAATAATAGAATTGGAAGGGACCCTGGAGGTCATCTAGTGCAACCCCCTGCTTGGGCAGGAGACCTTACACTATTTCAGACAAATGGTTATCCAGTCTCTTTTCCTCTGGTGATGGAGCATTCACAGCTTCTGAAGGCAAAAGCTATTCCATTGGTTGATTGCTCTCACCGTTAGGAAATTTCTGTTTCGGTTCTAGGAGCCCCACAAATATTGGTACCCTGATATCATGTCTCCTCTGGTCCTTCTTTTCATTAGACTAGATATACCCAATTCCTGTGACTGTTCTTGGTATATTTTAGCTTCCAGCCCAGGGGTGGGATGCAAATATTTTTTTACTACCGGTTCTGTGGGCGTGGCTAGATGGCCATGGCCATGTGACTGGGTGCGTGTGGCTTCTTCTTTTTTTTGGCACCCCCCTTGTTTTTTTGTGCCTTCTGGGCCTCAGGGAAGCCTTCAAGGGGTGTGTTTTGGTTGCCAGAAGGGTCCCCTGGGGCTCAGGAAGAAAAAAAACGGAGCCTCGAGGGGGCACACAGCACACCCCCCTACCCTCCATTTTGGGGCCTTCTGGGCCTCAGGAAAGCCTGCTGGGCGAAGCAGTAAGACAGCGAGGGGGATGCCAGCACAGCTGATCGTTGGAACAGCTGATCGTCAGGAGGAAAAAAAAATACCAGTTCGGCCAAACGGTAGCATTTTTTACTACCAGTTTGCCCAAAGTGGGCCAAACCGGTAGAATCCCACCACTGTTCCAGCCCCCTCATCATTCTTGTTGATCTTCTCTGCACTCTGTTTCCAGAGTCTCAACATCTTGGGTTATATTGTGGTGTGCAGAACTGGATGCAATATTCCAAGGGTGGTTTTGATCAGGATGATTGGGAATCTCCATAGACTTCCGGTGGAGAAAAGCCAACTTGGCACCTCCTTAAAGCGATAAGAAGCCAGCAACCTCAAACAGCCATAAAACGAACAAGCCGGAGATTTAAAGACAAACCTCCATTGACCCTTTGTTTCAGCACATTGCATTGTGCAACTACAGGCAGTCGGTGATGGTTTACTGCACTGAGCCAGCAAATTGTAAATAAAATGCTGTGGTTTTTGGTCACCTCATTGTAGGCGTCTGTGCTTGGAGAACGCAAGTGACCCAATGCTTAGGGGTTTTTTTGGTTTTTTTTCGACAAGAGGCAATTTCTCTGCAAATGTTCTCTGAGTCAGATCATTCTCTCTTACCCTTCTATCCCCAGCCGAGTCTCTGGAGTCCTTTTTGGTACCGCTAAAGCACACAAGGCATCAGCTAAATGAATTTGAAAAAGATGACGGCGCTAATTCATGCAAACAGGGTCATTAGCAGTTAAGAGCCTTGGCGAGATGAACATTTAAAATAGGTCCCCACTTAGCTGGAAAATACCGCAGATAATGGTGCCCTGATCATTCTGTCCTAACCTTGGGGTTTATTCATAAAATTGAGGTGAGGTGGGAAGAAACCCCCTGGATGTTTTAAAATATATATATATCTTCTTCTATATATATAAAAGCAAAATACCACTCACACATCATCACAAAATGTACCAGAATTGTAAAGCCTACAAACTTGAAATTTGGCACATATGTTCCTCTTGGCTTCTAGGTGCCTCACTAAGAAAGGATTTTTCAAAATGACAATCAGAGCATTAAGTATTTCCTATATTATTATTATTAACACGCTCTGATGCTAAGGAGTTCTACTCCCCCTCCCCACCTGGAAAGAAATCTGTTCCAAATGCAAAACACAAGCAGACGAGTTTCAGTTTCAGTTTCAGAGCACCAAGCAGCTTTAGTCCAGAACAGCTAAGCCGCAGGCTCCTTGCTGTCTCCTTCTTGCTCACTGAGCTTTGGTGGCTCAGGCTGTAAATGCCTGCTCTTAAGATCCAGCTGTCTACAATTATTGTAGGCTCGAATCCCACCAGGCTCAAGGTTGACTCAGCCTTCCATCCTCTCGGGGTAGGTAAATTGAGGACCCAAGATTGTTGGGGCAATTAGCTGACCTTGTAAAATGCAGCAGTAATAAGCAGGCATATACAATGGAATGAAGGCTATTGCTGAGCACATTGGGTTGTGCTCAGCCCTGAGTCTTCGGAGAAGGGCGCATATAAATGTAATTAAAAAAAAAAAAATACTGTTTCACTTTCCAAACAGCCCTCAACTCTCTCACACACTGATGGGATGCTAGCCAGATGAATACCAATGGATGCTGGTAGGCAGAGGCACAATTTCCCTCCCTTATTTTCCTCCCCAAAAACTAAGCCTGATCACATAGTTTTGTAGGGAAGCACAGATATCGAGCTAGCTTTAAACATTTTTATACTTTTCACCACTCAATATATAATATACATTTTATATATTTTATATACTTTTCACTGCCCAAACTCCCTCCTGGATGGAGATGACAGTCTAGAAACATAAAATACAAACATGAGTAGCCCTCACTTATGACCACAATTGAGCTCACAATTTCGGTGGTTAAGTGAGACAGTTGTTAAGCGAATTTTGTCTCCTTTTATGACCTTTCTTGTTAAGTTAATCCCTGCAGTTGTCAAGTTAGCCACCCGGTTGTGAAGTGAATCTGACTTCCCTGTTGACCATTACTTGTTGCAAAAGGGGATTACATGACCCTGGGGGTGGGGATGCTGCAACTGTCATATGTAGAAGTCAGTTGAATTTTGATCACGTGACCAGGGGAGAATGCTGCAATGGTTGTAAGTGTGAAAAACGGTCGTAAGTCACTTTTTCCAGTGACATCGTAACTGTTGTGGTTCGCTGGCAGCCTGTGAAGATGGCAGCAGAATCGGACAGTGGAGAAGAACGGGAACCAGTCTGGGAGTCTGGAGAGGACTCGGACGAGGGTCCTGCATCCGATGCAGATAGGGCCAGGACCATCTGGGAGTGGGGTGCTGACTCTGGAGCCTTCCGGAGTCTGGCAGCAGTGAGGCAGAGGATCCAGGGGAGCCTGTTCCCAGTGCACATGTGCACATAGCTGCTAGAAGGCGAGAACAGCTGAGACAAAAGGGGCATCTCGGGAATAAGGCTGGGAGGTGATTGCCCCTCCCATAAGGTATAAAGGACAGGCAAAGGTGAAGAAACCTTTGCAGGAAGCAAAGTCATTCATTCTGTTCAGATTAATCCTTGAAGCTCTGAGTTGACTTTGTACTTTGGTTTTTTTATAGTTCATTTGCCACTCTAGCTGTTGGCAGCAATTCCAAGGAGAGAAAGGTGGGTGCTTATCTCGAGGGACTGCTTGAGATTCATTACTGGCTGGGAATGAGCATAATTCCCAGCGTTGAAATAAAACAAGAGTTGTTTTAACTAAGCGTGTGCTAAATTATGGTCTCGGGAAGCCTTGGTCAGAACAGTAACTTTGAACAGTCCCTAAATGAACTGTTGTAAGTCAAGGATTCCTGCCATCTTAATACTAAGGGTTGGACGTGATAATTAGGCAGGAACGGAAGAAAGAGGAAAAGGAAAAGAAGACCACAGCCATTTGAAAGTGGTTTTTTTTGTTTTGTTTTAATACGTTGACCATTGTCCAGAAAGAAAGAACATACAACAGCTAAAACCTCCAAACACGATCGTTATTTATTTTATTTTATTTATTTATTTTTAAGGCCACATTTAAAAAAAAGAAAAAAAAACCCACGATGAAAGACCTTAAGGCTTCTTTAAAAAAAAAAAAAAAGGGAGCAACTCACTGGATGCCATGGCATGAATACTGAGTTGGAAATAAGGATTCCCATAGGGAAATCTGTCAACCAAGAGCCCAAAGTCTCAAAAACTTCTGAAAACAAAGCCAATACAGGCTTTTTCGCTGTTCTTAATGGCAGCTGACGAACCAATGGAGCACGTATCCAGCATATTCCCAGCAAAAATCAAAGCTGCTAGTCTTGACAAGGGACAGAACCTCTTACTTATTTATTTATTTTTTTTTCGTGTTTTTTTTTGTTTTTAAACCCATCAAAGGTGATATATATATTTATATCTATATATATATTTCCTTAATCACAAATGGAATCAAAGAACGAGCCATTATCATTATTATTATTTTTATAATATACAAAGGCAGCACAACCAATTGTGCCGGATATGAAAGAACTCTGCTATCAGAGACGGCTGTACAGTATCTTGCTGTTCATTTGGCAAGGTTTTACAAATCTAATACTTAAAGAGAAGTTTTTTTTTCTCTTACTTTCCCCCATCTTCTACTTTTATCGATTACCAAAATAGAGAAAAAGAGACAGAGACAGAGAAAGACACTGAGAGTGAGAGAGAAAGACAGAGAGAGAGAGAGAATTTGCATAGATTGTACATTCAACTCAAAAGAGATTTTCTTTAAAACCCCGTTTTCCTCCTGCCTAATGCTTTTCTGTTCCTCAAATGAACGTAATTTTTTTAAAAAATTATCAGTGAGGTAGTACCTTTGGTAGCACCCGTGAGCAAAAGAAGAAGGCAGAAATGATTTTAAAAAAAACCAAAACAAAACCCCAGAACAGACTGAAACGAGAGTTGGTCGACATGGGGAATTGCCAGCATGCCTTCCTTTCTAAGATTGTACAACCAGAGTGAAAATTACTATTTACACCATTTGGAGGGGGTCTATAGGGTATTCCTCCACTTATGGAGGACCCAAATTTCTGTGCTTAAGGGAGACATTGAGTTTCACCCTATTTTATGACCTTTCTTGCCACAGTTAAGTGAATCGCTGCAGCCATTGTAAGTTGAGGACTACCTGTAGTTGTTACTTCTCCCCACCATCCTGCCCCCCCCTCCATTCAGAGCAACTACTTCGGTTGGGAACTTTAGCTACTCAAATTGCTTCCAATGGATGGGTTTTGGGGGCGGGAGGGAAAGTGCTTCTGAATCCCAGAGAGCGCAAAGGATGAAAAACAATTATTTCCTATTTCATGTGTCCTGCTGTTATCGGGTATTTTCCACATGGCTGAATCTCAACCTTTTAGCTCCCCTTGGAAGCGAGATCAAAAAAAGCTTCAGACTCGTGATTAGATGGGTCAAGCTTGTGTTTGACCAAAGAAACCTTAAGGGGACATGTAGCATCTGCCAGTGGGTCTCCTGGTTTCTTGACAGGGCCTTCAACAAACCATCTAGGGCAGGAACGTCCAAACTTTGTAATTGTTAAGACCTGTTGGACTTCAACTCTCTGAATTCCTCAGCCAGCCTGAAGCGGAAGTCCACGAGTCTTAAAATGGTCAAAGTTGGATATCCTGGATCTAGGGTTACTGGGTTTGCACGATCTATTCCCAAACCATGGAAGACAGGAAAGCAGAAAGTCAGTGGGAGCAAATCTGGCACTATTAGATGTGGATAGATGACTGCTCCCCTCTTCCCTGGTTATTGGCCATTTTAGAACTATATGAGAACTCCATTTAAAAAAAAAACACCTTGTGTAAGACACAGAAGGGAAGCAGTCTTGACTACTTGGTGTGTCCTCTGGATATTTACATCTGTGACCTCCCAGATTGACTGGAAGGCATATTTGGAAGGCACTGACTATTAGAGTAGACCCATATTATATAGTTGAGTTTCTTAGATTTCAGGTTTGGGAAGGAATGTAAGATCCACACAACTTTTCTGGCTCATCATCTCATGAGGAACCTTGTGCAAGGCAAATTCTAGATGGTGGAGACATGAGATGAACCTCTTCTTCCAACTGCCTACCCCACAACCTCTGCCATGGAGGAGCTGCACCAACATCAGCAAGCCACCCCGGGGCGGATTTCCCTCCCCCGCCAACTCACTCCAGGAGTTGTGGGACTCCATCACTGGAGGTCTTACCTGCAGTGTTCCAGCTCACGTGGCTCTGCTCAAGGTAAGGTTTGTGTTTGGCCAAAGGATGGGGGCCAGCAGGTGGGTGGGCCATGTGGGTGGCACAGCCTTGTGTTCCTGCACAGCTGGATTAATTACTTTGGGGGAGACATTTCTTGTGGACCACCAACATTTTCTCGCGGACCACCAGTGGTCCCCGGCCCACTGGTTGGCGACCACTGTCCTAGGCCAAGGTCAATTGTCCTGGCATACCAGGTGTGTGAGATGCCACCTGAAGATGTACCCCCACATGACATTATACACTCTTTAGATTGGATGTCCAGTCTGAACTACTGGGGGTGAGGACATGGGAATAACTTTTTATATGTGATTTTCGCCCCTATTTGCCTCAGACCTTGTATTTCTTCTGATGCTACCACTTCAGATTCAGTAGAAGTCTTTTTCTCAAAAAAATAAAATAAAATAAATAGAGTCTACGGTTTTCTTTCTCGGATCATGAACGGAGCTACACCTGACATTATACAAGAAGTTGAACAAAAGCAAAACTGGAAGGAACGGAGAGGAAAGGAAAGGAAAAAAAAGAAAGACTATTTCCTTTCGTTTTAAAGGCCTTGCCTTAATAAAGGCAGCGGTTATTCAGCGAGACAAGATCACTCCCGAGCTGCTGTGTAAGCGGTGCCCTAACCATTCGTCATCGACTAAAACGCAAATAAACACGTTAACATGGTTGTCTCCTTTCTTTTGGGCCAGCTAAATATTTAATGCTCTGCCTTTATGCCTGCACAGCAGCTGACACTGCAATTTCAAAACTCCAAAGCAAACCCTTGCAGCTTTAAACCAAGGAGGACTGGAGAGGCTCGGTGGAATTCCCAATGTCAAGTTTGACTCTGCACTAACTCATTTTAAAAGGGAAACCAGATTTTTGGTTGTTGTTGTTCCTGTTTATCTTTTCAGCCCTTCTGTTCTTCTCGTGGTCTTTAAATGTGAGTTGGGTTCGAAATTAAAGAAAGGCCCCCCCCCCAAAAGGAGAAAGACAGCTTTTGTTAAAAACGATCGATTGGATCCCAGAGGATCCATCAGTGGATATATGAACTGAAGATCCAGAATAACAGAATTGCAAGGGATCTGGGAAGGTTTTCTAGTTCAACCACCTGCTCATGTACTGTGTCTCAGCAAAGAAAACTTTGTCCCTCTGTTGTCCGAGTGCAATTTAAGGCTAAAGTAATTCACTAGAGATCAGTTAGGATGAGGTCATTTAATTAGGAATAAAATTTGGCTTTTTGCACCCTTGACTTAAACCTCGCAGCTCCCAAAGCTAAAACAGGACTTGGAATCTGCAAAGAGTTAAAAAAAATAAATAAATACAAAAATTGGATTCAAACGGATGAGACCTTGGTTTTGTTCCGGAGAAACAACTCTGGAAAAGCGCCTGTTCCATTTTTCTCCATTAAATGGAATGCTGTGTAAGAGTAGAAGGCAGCTAATTTCTTTCCAGCTATCAGTTCCCCACCTGAACTTCTAAAAAAAGCACTTTCTCCTTTCTTTACAGGGCACCTACAGCACAATAGATCAAAACTAAGCATTGCTGTTTATGTGGGTATGTGTGTGTCAGTGTGTGTCAAAGAGATACTTCTCTCCAGCCTGCCACTTTGTGGAGCATATGGACAAGTTCTTCCTGTGCACTGCAGAATGGAGAAACAGCTTGGGTTGGCTTATGCCGTCTCATCCAGTCTTGGTTTGTCTATGTTCACACAACAGAATTAACCAGCTTCTTGAATCAACCCCTTTCTAGCTGTTGGCAAAAGATGGGACCACGAGCTAACAAAACAGGTTGGAGGCCCACCACCAGTAAGCCACGATTGGCCAAGTTGAAAGCCCACAAGTGTAGCACGTTATGAATTGAATCACTTGATCTAACCTGGTTGAGGATGCTGAACACAGCTCTTCAAGCAGCATCCATCACTAATGCTTACTAGAACCAGGGGGGATAGTTATTGGTTGCTTTCTAAGTCACACCCTTTCCCACCAAAAAGAAGGCAATACTGAGATTCAGATGTCAAAAGTCTAGTGTCTAGTCTAACCGATACACTAGACACACAAACATCCTGATACAAAAGGATTTTGGGGGGGGGGATTTTTGGAAAACTACTTTCCAGTCTGACCTGGGGATGTGAAAAACTCAACACAGGAGTTTTGGCTTTCTCCTTTGAGCTGACTCCCTCGCTAGCTGTATTTGGAAGAGCAGAGGCCTCCAAACTTGGCAATTTTATGACTTGTGGACTCAACTCCCAGAATTCCCCAAGGAATTCTTTAAGTCAAGTCTTAAAGTTGCCAAGGTTGGAAACATCCCCCTGCCCTTTAGTCTAGAAAGTCTTGGGTGATCATTAGCTCATTTGGAGGACCAAACTCCAAATCTCTGTTGGCACCAAAGGGTGAAATTAACACTCTATATATTGTACCATCTGTGGATTCACAATGTAACAATTCATGTTGTAAGTTTGGCTATCTGGAGTAATGATGTGAATGCTTTTGTGAGATGTCAAAGGGGGCGGTTTGAAAAATGTGGACCACTGGAAAAAAGAGGAATTTTAGCAATTGTGACTAAACTGCTTTGCTGAGAATTTTGGGAAACTGAAAAAGAAATATATGGCTGGGATACAGCATACTGGTGTGTGAGATTGAGAAATAAATTAGCTCTGATCAGAGTTGAAAAGGCGCTGCCCCCGCCTTCAGACTTCCTATAATTGGTTTCTCCTTTCCTGCTTGTTCCCCGACTTCTAGAACCCTTGAGATGACAAAAACTGGTCAGTAAAAGAGGCTGGGATTTTCAGGCCCCTCTTGAACATGGATTCGTAGGTTTTCTTTCAAGACTCCTCCGTCAGCTCACCTGCAACCTGTACCAACCCCATCCGAAGAGTATCACGAGAGCAAAACGCTCAGGTTGCCTTTTTAAAGCCAGCGAAAGGGGTACCAGGTGCTACCTCAAGCGTCCATCTGGTCTCACGGGGCCCAACTCAGACTTTGGATCAGGGCTGAGGGAACTCCAAGACGTCTGGCTGCAGGCCTGCATGACAGGACAGGAGGTTGGGCCTGTAGTACAGATGTCGACGGCTGACCACACGCTTCCTACCAAACTGTCCACCCAGCTCTCCAGCTTAGTGCCGGTCAACATGGCATTCTTTTTCAACTGCTCCAACTGGCCAGTGCTGACTGGAATGTTTAGCACAGGGTTGAGCCCTTGAAAGCTCTGCTCCATGTAGGAGTTCTTCGGAGGTCCACCATGCAGCTTTGTGGCTTCCTCTAAAGGCAAGAGAGAGAAGCATTTGGGTTTAAAAAAAATCTTATTTCCAGAATAACAATGCTAAGGAGTCGATCTACCGTGTTTCCCCAAAAATAAGACCTACCCCGAAAGTAAGACCTAGCACTATTTTCTAAACCTGCCCTAATATAAGACCTACCCTGAAAATAAGACCTAGTGTAAATCTCCAGTTCCAGGAAGACTTTTCAGGGAGCAACTGTGCACCCGAAACACCCCCCTACACACTCACACCCACTATTTGGCACCATAAATATATAAGACCTACCCCGAAAATAAGACCTAGTGTGTTTTTGGGAGCCAAAAAAAAATAAGACAGTGTCTTATTTTCGGGGAAACACGGTAGCTTTGATTAATTTTTTTTAAAATTTTAAAAAATACTTTATTGTATACAAAAATTTAAAATATACAAATATACAAAGGTAAAAAAGGTCATACAAATAAACATCTCAATAATATATAATACATAATAATCTATTATTACTATTGGATTATAACTATGTATTTTTATAGATGTCATTTATATAGCTTAGTCGAAGAGAGAGGAATAAAACTAGTATTCTATAAATTCCTATCCTTTAGCATATATATGCTAAAGGATAGGAATTTATAGAATACTAGTTTTATTCCTAAAACATATATATGCTAAAGGTTTCATAGGTTTGTTATTTCCTCTTATTTTATGCATTCTTTTTTTTTACTATCTATCCAATCATGCCATTTATCCCTATTCAAATAGTATTCAGAGTCATCTTTTTCTTTTAATTTTAATGTAAGCCTCTCCATTTCGGCGCATTCATAAATTTTCTGAATAATAAAGTATATAGCCGGTAAGTTGGGCATTTTCCAATACTGTGCCAGTGAAGTTCGTGCCGCTGTTAAGATATGGATAATCAAGTACCTTACTTTAAAACAATAGTCCCCTTTAAACAGGGGTGGGATCCGACAGGTTTAACTACCAGTTCGGTGATTTATGATGTGCTTCCCTGCACGCTGCGCGCGTGTGTACATCTTCATCAGCTTGCTGCCTGGACAGCTGAGCACTGCTGCATGCAGGGAAGCAGCATTTGAAAAAGCACTTTTTTTCCTGCTTTTTCAACCGCAGCTGTGCCTCGCATGCAGCTGAGGTTGAAAAAGCAGGAAATAAAGGTCAGGTAAGAGCCCGGGCAGGCAGGTGGGCCAGAACAGCAGTAGACATAGAACTGGTTCTATGTCTACTGCTCTTCAGAGCTACCGGTTCTACAGAGCTGGACAGAACCATTAAAATCCCTGCCTTTAATTATACCCAGGGGGAACAATTCAGGTTTCCACTCCAATCCGCCTTGGATAATTTCCTCTATCCATAATTTAATCCTAATCCAAAATCTTTTGACTTCTGGGCATGTCCACCAGAGATGGACAGATTTGATTAATTTTTATCCCTTCCTAAATTCCTAAAAAAAATGCTGCAGCGATTCACTCGGCAAGAATGGTCGTAAAATGGGGCAAAACTCACTTAACAACCACCTTGGCTTAGCCATGGAAATTCTGGTCCCAATTCTGGCTGTGAATTGAGGGCCACCTGTATTTGGAACCCACTCCCCCTCCTTCTATTTCCATTAAAGATATTTGGGGGCGTTATTTTAAATGTATGGGCAACTCCGGGTTTACGTGCTCATAAGTGGAGGACAATAGGTAGTCCTCGACTTACGACCACAATTGAGCCCCAAATTTCTGTTGCTAAGTGAAACATTTGCTAAGTGAATTTTGTCCCATCTTACCACCTTTCTGGGCTCAATTGTTAAGTGAATCACTGCACTGTGAATCAGTTAGTAAATCGGTTGTTAAGTGAACCTAGCTTCCCGTTGACATTGATTGCCAGAAGGTTGCAGAAGGGGACTGTGTGACTTGGGGAACGCTGCATCCGTCATAAATATGAGTCTGTTGCCAAGCGTCTGACCTCTGATCCCTTGACCATGGAGATGCTGCAATGGTCGTTAAGTGTGAAAAACGGCCCTAAAGCCACTTTCTTCAGTGCTCTTGTGATTTCAAACAGTTACTAAATGAACTGTTGTAATAATTCGAGGACTGCCTGCACCTGTAAAGCTTTGCTTCACCATTGTGACATGAAGATAAATAAACTGCTGTGAGCAGTTGGACTAGATGACCTACAAGGTCCCTTCTGTTATGTATGCAGTTTTGAAATCATTGGTTTAGTTTGAGTTGTTCTTGTAAAGTGTTGGAAATGATTGGTTTAAAAAGTGCGGGAAAACCCTGCACTCTGATTGGCTGTCAGCTGCGGCTGCCGGCTATAAGTAGCAGCCGCAGCAAAGCCAGTCAGGTCTGTTCTGAGCTGAAGTCACTAATAAACTAAAGAGCTTGAAGCACTCCGCGTCTGTCTCTTCATGCAAACTTAACACCTTCCAACTCTGATTATCTGTCATCTGTTATCCACTGGAATATTGGAATATATGGAAAATGAAAAATGGTTCTTTCTGATTTTGGAAAAAACAACAAAAGCCTTACCTTGTCGGATGGCTTGCTTGTTCAAAAATGTCAGAGGAGAGACCAGGAATTTGGTCTCTGCCACAGGGACCCAATGATGCAGGATTTTAATGGTCCAGACTCCAGGCCGGAGGGGTAAATTCAAAGGTGGCTTGTAATGGGTGAACTCGGCACTGGATTCGATCAGGATATCGTAGGTGGCAGCAATGACATTGACAGGATCCACCCAGATCACTGTCACGGTGACATTGGGACCTTTTGCCCACTTCTGCATGCCCACCGGCTCATCCGTCGGGGAAATAAGGCCTCCAAAATTGCGGAATATTCTCTCCTTCGCATCCCAGTCTGTGCCGACCTAAAAGAACAGGAAACGATGGTGTCAGAAATGACTCTGTGATTTTTATCTCTACCGTTTAGGAAGTGGTGGCATATGATGCATACCCTATGACAGTGGTGGCTAACCTTTTTGGGCTCCTGTGCCAAAAATTGTGTGTGCACTGGTGCTCGTGCACTCATGTGCCAGCACCCAGAAGGCAGTGCTTGCGGCCCCACCCCACCCCTGCATGCGCGTGATTCCCCACCCCTTACCTGCACTGCACCTCCCAGCTGATTTCTGGCCCCTTTGAGGCCTTTTTTGGCCTGCCAGAGGCTTGAGGGAAGCCTCTCCAGGCTTTGCAGGCCAAAAAATGGGCCCGTTTCATCCCTTCCGGTATTTCCGGAAATACAGGAAGTGATGAAACGGGCTTATTTTTTGGCCTGCAAAGCCTGCAGAGGCTTTCCTCAAGCCTCTGGCAGGCCAAAAAAGGCCTGAAAATCAGCTGGGAGGCGTGCACATGTGCAGTGAGGTAAGTTGGGCTCGTGTGCCCACACAAATGGATCTGCGTGCCACCTGTGGCATGCATGCCATAGGTTTGCCATCATGGCCCTATGAGAAACTTCTGGCGTGCATCGATACCTCCAGAATGGTTAAAAAAAAATTCTGACTAGGGAATTCTGGGAGTTGAAGTCCACCCATCTTCCAGGTGGTCCAGGTTGAGAAACATTGCACTAGTGTGTATTGGTGTCAACTCATAAAATATTTCTGTTGTCTTTTTAGAGTTGCCAACAGAAAGGGAGGGTGGAAAGGGGTTTTGAAAGAGCAGTGCGGCAGCTTGGAAATCAAAAGTGCATTCCATAAATAGTTTTTCTAAGATAATAACTAGGTGACTGAAGTTTCTGCCGTGCAAATATCTAACTGGAGAGCATGAATGATGACTCTTGGCTATGGATGTGTCCCATTGGAGAATATGAATTATGATACACCCAGGGGATGGTGGGGGGAAACCAGGGTCAAAGGTGACAATGAATGATGTGCCTCAGAGTCAGCTGCACCCAGGCAGTGCTGGACATGTTAACTCCCAATAAATCCTTTTGAAGTTTTGTAAGTGTGGCTCGAGACTCATGATTTAATTAGGGTGACTGCCAGATCCTGACAGCTAGCCGACTATCAATTGGGTTGATTTGAAAATAGTGTGATGATGATGTTGTTGTCATGGAAACTCTCACAAAAATAGCCCCAGAAGAAACTTACCAAATGGGATCCTTGGTGCTCTCTGAACTTAGTTGTTTTCTTTCAGACATTGCATGACCCAACTAGGTAATCACATCAAGTGATGGAAGGGAGTTGGATTTGTGCAGAAGAAGATAACGATTATGGGATCCTTGATGCTCTCTGAGCTTGGTTGTTTCCTTGCAGACCCAACTAGGTAACCTCATCAACTGCTAGAAGGGAGACAGGGAACAAACCCTCACGTCCTCCTAGTATTGATGACGTTACTGTGTTTGGTGATGAAATAACTGCAACAACAACAACAACAAAAACCAAGCTCAGAGAGCACCAAGGGCCCCTCATTTCAATCCTGAACTACACATATTTTCTTTTATTGGAAATTTACCACGTGCCAGATGCTTGTTGGGAAGGCCAATTATCCGGGGTTAATTAGATATCCAACCTCATCAACAATAGTGGTTCCACACCAAACGAGTGATGCTTGCTCATTCACCAACTTGTTACAAAAATTCAAGGCAATAGGCCTAGAAATACTTGTTTTCCCTAAAATAACAACTTTGTGAGATTGTTGGGTTGTCCCAAAGTCACCCAGGTAGAGCCCATGGGGAACTTTAGAACCCGGGGCTCCCCATTCCTAGACCCATAACTTCACAGCAACTTCATACTAGCTTAAATAACACGTCAATAAATGGTTTATTTATAATAGGTAGATGACAAATTATATATAAAAAGAGCAAATTCTACCCAAATTCATTAAAAGTTGACCAGGGCTAACTATTGATCTACTTTAATCAACATGCATTAGATGACTTCACCTCTCTTGAATAGAAAAGCAAGTGATATTTAAATATCGAACTTTCTAATACCAACTCAAGATTAATAATGTTGTTTCTTCTGGCCTTTGACAATTATTCCAGGAAGAAGTCAAACACGTTTTTCGGGGGGTAATGGCTTCAATATACAATTTCAACCCTTTAAAGCATAATTCCAGAGGGAAAAGGACAAATTTACTAATGCAGGAACTGAAGCTGAGGCTTTCAAGATTCAGGTAAGGGAAATGTTTCATTAATGATTACGGCTGTTCCGCCTGGACTTTTTAAAAGATCACCTTCAACTTTTGGACTAATCTATTACATGCCATTCTCTTCCTGGCAATAGATGAATAATTTCCACGATGATATTACACCCTAACAATGCCATTTTAATTAATTAGCATCAAGCATTAGATGTTTTTCTAATGAAGGAGAGACTTGACTATGTCTCTATGTTTCAGCTAGCAAATATGAAACCAGACAGAAGAAAAAGAACAGGATTTCTTTTTAGCTGAAGGAGGAAGGTGAAATGAGATTAATAGCAACCCCCAAATAATGTCTGGGCTGCAAGGGCCACATAATTAATGCCTACCATTGCATGATATGGACAACACTTTATGGGTACCAGTACCACCATCATTCCTGTGGACATTCTTGAATTCTAATCCATGTTAATTCTAGATCCTAGAATTAGGATATCCTGCATCCTAGATGTACAGACTGGGGAATTCTGGGAGTTGAAGTCTGCATATCTAACTAAGATTGAAAAACACTGTCCTACATTATTCTAATACAGGATTTCCCAACCTTGGCAATGTAAAGACCAGTGTACTTCAACTCCCAGAATTCCCCAGCCAGCTATGTGTCTTAAAGTTGTCAAGGCTGGGAAACCCTGTTCCAATATCAATTTAATACATAATATGAATTAATTTTAATTTGTTAATATTAAGCTGAATCTACTATGAGCCCTTTGGGTCATCTGTAGGGAAAAATGTGTAGAGAAAGTGTAATCAAAGAATGATGATTAAAGCCAAAACTTTGAAATTTTTCCAAACCATAGGTAGGTAGGTAGGTATTCACAAATCTACCAACTCTCACAATCCTGAAGCTTCACTTAGCTGTGTCTTCAAAGCAAAAGATGGCTTCCTTTTAGAGCTAGAAAACTTTCTCCTACCCAACTGTGAGCTTTCTAATTGCAGGGAGTTATTTCTGGCTATGGACGCTAATTTTATACCAAACGTTTGGGAAGATGACGGTCCCTATAATCTGAGGAAGATTATTTTCCTGCTCCTTTTAAGAATACCCTCTCTGATTTCAATGAGAGAAAGTGCCAAAAATGCAACAACTTTTGCAAAAGACACAAAGCGGCAGTGATGATATTCTACCGGTTCAACCCGGTTCGGGTGAACTGGTAGCTCCGACGATCATTTGTGAGCGAACCGTTTCACTCCGACGATCAGCTGCTGGGCTCTCCCACTTGCCGTGGCTCTATACTGATCGTTATTTCCTGCTTTTCAATCTTACCTGCTTCATGCGGCACAGCCGACTGCAGCAGAAGGTGAGTTGCAAATGCTGCGCGCGTGCAAAGCGCATGCTCACACCGAACTGGTAGGAAATTCTTTTTTGAAACCTACCACTGCAAAGTGGCACTTGCACACAGGGCCAAAAGCTTCCAATGGTCGCAACCTACCATCTGAACGGCCAACACAAATTGCCATTTAGCAAACATTCAAAGAACATCATGTTAGAAGAACAAGGGTGTCAATCTTTACCTCGCTGACCTCAAAACCACAAGGCATGGAATGACATGGGCCACCCCTGCCAAGGAGAAATGGCTAGCAATTTAGATGGTTTCTTTTTATATAAAAAAGATGAGATCCATTCAGAGGACCAGGAATTCAGTGGCTACTAATCTTGATACTATTTTCTGCCTCCTAATCCACAAGGCAACCTATTTTAACTACCTGTTTGTTCTTGGGAATGTTTCAAATTCTTCTAGCTGGTCATTCTGGGACACAGTAGAGGCATTGGGCAGGATGATGATTTAATACAACCAAAAGAATGTTCTTATTCTACTCTGGTGGGTCTCCAATATCAGTTATTTTGTTTTAAAATTAATTACAGGGTTGAGAAGGATCTATCTCAACGGTAGGCAGCAGCCGCATTACCTTGGCTGATCTTGGAAAAACTAAGCAAAGACAGGATAGGTTAGTACTTAGCTGGGAGACATCCAAGGGCCGTACCTTACGACTGAGAAATTGAGAATATATCTTGAAAGAAAACCATAGCTAAGTATTTTCATAGCGACGCCAAGAAAACAGCAAGGGTGTATCCAGGAATTGGATCCTGGATACACCCTTCTAGCCATCAAGACTTGAGAGTTTGACTTCAAGGAGACTATGAAAAGGGACCAAATCAAAAATAACAGGAATAACATAGTTGAAAGAGACCTTGGAGGTTCTCTCACACAGCTACTTGTCAATGTGTGCTGTGTACGTTTCCCTGTTTTGAATCAATAGGAATACAAAGCAATTTGGTTTTGATTGATTTTGTGATTGTCCGTTGCCCAGGGTCACTGGTTGGAGATGGGCAGCCATATCAATTGAATAACAAACTAAGTAGCTAACTAAATAAAATGAAGGAAGGAAGGAAAGATGGATGGAGGGATGGATGCAGGGCTTCAGGTAGACCAATGTTTCCGCTCAAGTTCTTTGTGTTATAGAAATTATACCTACGCAACTGAGAAATTCCTTTATTTGGGAAGGTTCAGCTTTTGCTTTGAGATAGATAGCCCTGATTGCTTATGGGGCTTGTTCCTCTTCTACAAATTTTTATAATCTCCAGTTGATGCACAAGGAAATATTGGGATGGCTGCTTTTCAGGAGTGCATCATTTATGGAAATACGAAGTGTCTACAGAGGTATTCAGTCTAATGATAGATACATAGATATAGATATAGAATGAGATAAGACAGACAGAGAGAGTCATACACAGAAATATATATAGAATGAGATTGATAGACTATCAGTGAAGATAGATTATATTGAAGATATAGAGATAGATGTTAGATAATATAGAGACATACATATAGGTAGATGATAGATAGATAATAGATATATGATAAATAGACAGAGATAGATACATACATACATAGAGATAGATGACAAATAGGCTGATAAACAGACAGATATAGATAGGTAGGTGATAGATAAATAGACAGAGATAGATATAGATAGATAAATACTGTAGATAGATAGGTAGATAGATAAAAAGATACGCAGAGATATAGATACATACATACAGATATAGACAGATGATAAATAGATAGAGATAGGTAAGAGATAGACAGATAGCCATCATAGACAGACAGGCAGACATCCTTCCTGAGCAATCTGGTGTTCTCTTCAGTCCCATCTGCAGATTCCTTGGCTCCCAATTCAGTTTTTGCAGCTTGAAAAGCCCATCTTTTTCTGCCCCCTCTGAGGCTGACGCATCATTTGGCCAAGACAAACAATGTTTTGACTACTGGTTTGTCTCTTAATTGTTCATCATAAACAGGGACTGTTCAGTTCACACGGGGAACACTAATTGCCTGCTGCCTGGTCAATTTTCCCCTCCATGATGAATGGCAACTGTCAAACAAGGCCAGAAACCAGCTTTCTCCCTTCCCTTCCCCCATTTTCCTGATTTGGTTTAGTGCAAACGATTCTTGGAAACTCTTAAGTTCAAAAAAGCCATCTTGTTTCCGCCTTCAAGAAGTGAGCAAGGAAGCCATTGCCTTGCCCATGGCTTCATTTAGGCAATGTGCTGCTGACGCAGGCTGAATAAAGACTTAGAAACGTATTCAAACAGCACGTTAACTCATCGTGTGGACCAGTCAACTTGGTTAATTAAGGTTTCAATGCCTAGTATACTCTCCGAAAAATGGGCTAATTCAGTAAAGGGCAAAGGGTAACCCATTTTGTTAGAAGATATAGAAGAACCCAATCGTAACAGGTTTATTCTTATTTATGAAATTTCTACACTACTAATCTCACCTAAATGACTCTGGGCATTTGGCCATGCTGAAGGCTCCTGGTCAGCCAAGGAATGTTGTTGGCTGGTGGGAACCAGGAGACGTGCCTTCTCTGCTATAGCAATTGCCCTCTGGAATAGCAATAGCATTTAGACTTATATACCACTTCATAGTGCTTTACAGCCCTCTAAGCGGTTTACAGAGTTAGCCTCTTGCCCCCAGCAATCTGGGTCCTCATTTTACCCACTTAGGAAGGATGGAAGGCTGAGTCAACCTGGAGTCTGGTAGAATCGAACTGCCAAATTGCAGGCAGCCGGAAGGCAGCAGAAGTAGCCTGCAGCACTGCACTCTAACCACTGCACCACCATGGCTCATAAGCCTCCTTTCAGGGATCAAGATGATCCCCATTACTCTGTTGGTCTTTTGTAATGCCAGGAAAACTTGGTTTTCTGCCCGGGCTTGGGGTGCCATGTGGGTGAAGGGCCCTGTTTCTTGGCTGTATTAGATCCATAGTAATAGTTTTACTTAGTGACATATATATTTATTTTGTACCATTTTAATAGTTTTAATAGTTGTAATTGTTTTAAATTATTTTTGTGTTTTATAATGTACGCTGCCAAGGGTAACTTGTTTGGGCAGTTATAGAAATCAATCCAACCCAACCCAACCCAACTCAACCCAACCCAACCGAACTCATCTAATCTCAACCCAACCCAACCTAACCCAACCCAATCCAACCTGACTATCAATAAAGCCATCCATTTCAAAACTCCGCTATGCTTCCCACTCATAACTAGACACTTCAACGAGGGATTTGAACTATCTTCACTTTCAAGAATGTAGATGAACAATGTGTACCTCCAAGAACTGTAGCCTTCCAAAATCACTTGGGGGGCTTGCAATCTTGAACACCTTCTTAGGTATAACCCATGTTTCTAAGGTCTCCAGTTTACTGGCAGCCAAATTGGTTGTGTGATGTTTGATGAGGAAGCCCTGAAAATGATCAGCAAGAAAGTAGAGATGGACTGATACTGGATGCCCCATTGGGTAGTATCTGGAAAAAACAAAGCATCAAAGAATAATGACATTCATTAAAAAGTAATTGAGAAGTAAAATATCAGTTGCAGAAATAACTTTTAGAAGCAAAATTCCTGGGTTAACTTTCTCTGGATTTAATGCAAGACAGAGAAGTGTTAGAGAGATGAAGGAGTAATAAAAGACCAGATATCTGGTGAACAAGCAAAGCCAAGAACATCACAGATGATCATTAAATTTCAGGGAATCTCTCTTCTCTTCCTTTCAAAAGTTATTCCCTTTCATCTATCTGCCCGAGAATTGGGAGGAGAAACAAGTCCTCCAGATGATGTTTTCTACCCAGCTCTAGCAAAAACTATTCCCAATAAGTAGTTATGGAAATTGGTATGTCGCATACTCCTACAGATGGAACCACAGATTTCAAAGGAGAGAAAAGTCAATGCCGCAAAAAACTCTACATCGACACAAAATGTTGGAGAAGAAAATAAGGAGGACAGCTCAATTTCTATCTCTAGCACATTGGACCAACTTCTAGAAGTCTGGCCTTCAAAAGTTGGTGAGGGTCATACTTATGATGACACCAATGGGCAATATTTGAAGGAAGGATGTTAGGACTTGTAGTTCCCCAACATCTAGAGATCCCAGCTTCTCAACACTGCCTAAACAGGGCTGCAACCCTTGGTTGGTGTGGTGATTTGGAACTGCAGGGTGAAAGGAAGACTTCTTTGATCTTACCGGCAACTGTTGTCACCATCCATATGGAAGGACGTTTCTGCTTTCTTCAGGCCCAAACGGGAAAAAGAGTGGTAGAGAGTCAGTGCAACATCACTAATGCTGTGGATGCCATCTGGTTCATCGTATACATTTTCCCAGTATGACCGAAGGCCCGGGGTACCAGAAGGATAGTTACCATAGAGGTAATAATCCAACTGAGAGATGACTTCCTGATTGACAACCGCCTCAAACTTGCGTGCAAAGAAGGTTGGTCTTGCTGTTTGCTGTGGGAGAGGAACAGTTTCAGAAGGAAAAATTAGATCTGAATTCTTGAATTCAAGGCTTTGGTTTCAGAATACAAATCCTTCACTGTTGGCCAAGCTCGCCTGGGAGCGCAGCTGATGGAGACTAAAATCCCAAACATCTGGAGAACCTCAAGTTTCTTAATCCTGAGCTGTTTCTTCCATGCTAGCAGATCAAGAAAGTTCTGGAAAATACTTCAGTGTTGGTCTCTTATATGGGAAGTTCCTCTCTTCCCAAAGAAATTGACTCTCCCCAACATTAGATTTCAAGAAGGGAGGGAGGGAAGGAAGGAAAGGAGGAAGGAAGGAATAGGGGAAGGAAGGAAGGAAGGAAGAGGGGAAGGAAGGAAGGAAGGAAAAGAAAGAGAAAGGAAGGAAGGAAGGAAGATTTGGTCTTATACAGCTGTGAAGGAGGACCCATTCAAATCACAACTCACCTGGAACCGGTGAAAATCAGATGGCTTAAAATCATTGGGGGAACAGCCACACCAATCCACAATATTCTTGTACTGACATTTGCACCCCAGCTTTCTGTTCCAGTTTGTGATACGCAGGTTATTGTCCACCATGGTGTCACAATAAGGACTGTTTTCCAAGACGGTGTGGAAGAAAGACTGCAGGGGGAAAAAAAAACCCAACAACGACCCCAGAGTTTAGACAGTGAGCAGGCATGGAAATTCAAAAGGGAAGCCAGATTCACTGAACAACCCTGCTACTAACTTAACAACTGCAGTGGTTCACGAAAGGTCGTAAAACAGCTGTCTTGTTTAGCAACAGAAAAGCTTGTGGTTGTGTGATGAGGGTTACCCGTAATTGTGCAGGGAAGACGAGTAGCAAAGTCTATGTTGAGTTTTACACACTTGGTAGGGTTTTAAAAACATTTGGCTCCTGTCCAAGGTCTTTGTCTACTCTCCCCTCCCATTGGTCCTTGCCTGGGGGTCCCTGACTCAAAAGATTAAGGACTCATCTATTAAGGCTCTCACTGATGCAATGCCTTTGACAAAGAAATGACTCTTGGATAACTCCCTTTCTGGGAGAAACTAAAGATTAAAAGGCGGTTGTTGTTTCTTCTTCTTCTTCTTCTTCTTCTTCTTCTTCTTCTTCTTCTTCTTCTTCTTCTTCTTCTTCTTTCTTCTTCTCCTCCTTCTTCTCTTTCCTTCTCCTCCTTTTCTTCTTCCTTCTTTCCTCTCCCCTCCTCTTCTTCCTTCCTCTTCCTCCTCCTTCCTTCCTTCCTCCCCTCCCCTCCTCCTCTTCTCCTTCCTTCCTTCCTTCCTTCCTTCCTTCCTTCCTTCCTTCCTTCCTTCCTTCCTCCTCTTCTTCTTCTTCCTCCTCCTCCTCCTCCTCATTCTTCTTCTGCCCTATCCATCATCGGACATTGGCAATTCTATTTTTATCAACAGCCACACAAAAAAGGGCTGCTGAGTTTTGTCCAAAACAGTCCCTTAGATTGTGAAGCCATGATGTTCTTCTTCTGCCTGGACCTCATTTGCCTTCAATCTTTCCCTGGAGGATTAAGTGAAGGATGCCATATTTTTCTAGGTGTCGCACTGCAGGTCCAAAAAATCCCAACTTTCGCTTTTTTTATGGTTTAAGATCAAAATATTGAACCAAACTCTGGAGCCCATAAACTAAATAGGGGAAAAAAATAAATTCCACTCTGGCTCAGGAGAATTACGGCAACGTTGAACTCTTGACATTTGAAATACGCTCTGTGATCTTAATACAGGTAGTCCTCAACGTATGACCACAACGGAGCCCAATGTTGCTGAGTCAGACATTTGTTCAGTGAGCTTTGCCCCATTTTATGACTTTCCTGGGCGCCTTTGCTAAGTGAATCATTGCATTTCTTGAATTAGTCACATGGTGGTTAATCTGCTTGTCAGAAGGTTGCAACGGGGGATCCCATGACCCCAGGACACTGCAACCGTCATAAATGTGAGTGTCAACTCATAAAATATTTCTATGGTCTTTTTAGAGTTGCCAACAGAAAGGGAGGGGGGAGCAGTGTGGCAGCTTGGAAACCGAAACTGCATTCCATAAATGTTTTCAAAGATAGTAACTGGGTGACCAAAGTTTCTGCCCTGCAAAATTCTAACATGATTGATGACTCTTGGCTATGGATGTGTCCCATTGGAGAATATGAGTTATGATACACCCAGGGGGTGGGGGAAAACCAGGGTCAAGGGTGACAATGAATGATGTGTCTCAGAGTCGGCTACACCCAGGCAGTGCTGGCATGTTAACTCCCAATAAATGCATTCCATAGATGTTTTCAAAGATAGTTTCTAGGTGACTGAAGTTTCTGCCACGCAAAATTCTAACTGAAGAGCATGATTGATGACTCTTGGCTATGGATGTGTCCCATTGGAGAATATGAATTATGATACACCCAGGGGGTGGGGGAAAACCAGGGTCAAGGGTGACAATGAATGATGTGTCTCAGAGTTGGCTACACCAGGGCAGTGCCGGCATATTAATTCCCAATAAATCCTTTTTAAGTTTTGGAAGTTTGGCTCGAGACTTATGACTTAAATGGGGGCAGCTGCCGGAATCCTGACAATGAGTCAGTTGCCAAGTGGCTGAATTTTGATCACTTGACCGTGGGAATGCTGCAAGGGTCAAAAGTGTGAAAAACGGTTGTAAGTTGCGTTTTACAGTGCCTTCGTCACTTTGAACGGGCGCTAAACGAGCGGTTGTACATTGAGGACTCGAAGGGGCAGGAAACAGAGGGTGAGGTATTGGCTCCTTTTCTCTCCACTCAAGGTTTGTTTCTGGGGATCAACTTCC
Organism: Naja naja; assembly: GCA_009733165.1. NCBI lineage: Eukaryota > Metazoa > Chordata > Lepidosauria > Squamata > Elapidae > Naja > Naja naja. Next base: position 12,459,893 of record CM019164.1, read on the forward strand.
CAGGGCCTTCGCTGCAGGCCAGGCGAGCGTGCTAATAAAACCATTTTCAAGAAACACGATCCAAACAAACCCCTGATAAAAGCAGCCCGAACTGCAAAATAAAACAAAATCAAAACATCGACAAACAACGGGGCTACTTTACTTGGAAGCTCTAATATGTTTATAATGATCTCATGCTGAATTATGCCACTCGCCCCCTCCTCTTTCCCAAGGACAAGCTGTGCCCTGCAATTCTTTCCAAAACGCTTACGCCATTATTTGCTGTTTGAAGGCAGTCAAGAACTCTGATCTGGAAGGAAAGTTGTTTTTTTTTACCCCCCTTTTCCCCTTTTCGTTTTGTAAAAAAAATTAGATCGCTGCAATTTCAATGTTTAGAAGTCCCAGGCAGTGAGGCAGCCCCCTAGGATACATGTGGCTTTTGCACATTGAGGAGGAGGAGGAGAAGAGGGGAAGAGGAGGAGGAGGAAGAGGAGGAGGAGGAGGAGGAGGAGGAGAAGGAAGAGAAGGGGGAGAGGAAGAAGAAGAGGGGCAGAGGAAAAGGAAGAAGAGGAGGGGCGGAGGAAAAGGAAGAGAAGGGGAGAAAGAAGAGAGGAAGAAGAAGAGAAGGTAGAGAGGAAGAAGAGGAGGATGAGGAAAAGAAGAGGAGGAAGAGGAGGAGGAAATACATCATCACACACTTTCCCAAAGACAAAGGGGTCCCATGGATTGTCAAAACAATAAAGAAGAATATTTGTATCTCAGGGCTGAAACAAGAAGTCCTTCGTGCAGACGCTTCATTACCCAAATTAGATAATATCACCAGCACTAGCTGATGACGCTACCTAGTTTGGTAATGAAAGGCCCGTGAGAAAAGCACCAAGCTCAGAGAGCAACAAGGGCCCCACAGTTCAACCCTGAGCTACAAATATTCTCTATTATCGATTGTCAATGCTTACAACAGTGTTTACAACAGGTAAACAAAAGATCGGACAGCTTCAAAGAAGACTTTTAAGCCCCAGTATTGGAAGATGTGATTCAAGGTACGGAATCTCGCTTGGCTCTTTGATGCTATTCTTGTTGCGGGAACCGTAGGTTGACTCACCTCGGCAGGAAGCAGAGTAAAGGAATAGAACCGTTTCATCTTGGTCACCAGGTCATCTGTTGAAAACGTGATGTATTCGACAAATTTCCTGTTCAGCAGAAACCAATCAGAACCACCATCCACAGTGATTCCTTCCGGAATTTTCCGGTCCCCGAGTCTCCACATGTGGGTATCACATTCCAGAAACAATCTATCAAGGCCTTGTTTTCTAATAAACCTGGACAACAGAAGAAGACAAATAAAGGATTAAGACATTCCTTTTGAGGTGTATCTTACCATGAAAGGAAGATAAAGAAACTCGTGAAATAAGATAAGTGGGTCTAAAGCCATCAGACCAAGGCAGACCAAAAACATTTCGCTTCCTTCAAAAGACAAGATGGTGCCCTTCCCATTTCTTTATTTTAAGCATATCTCCAATCTCCAAATGGGGCTAATCCCTGAGCAGTAGAGTTTTGCTCTCGTCTAGAGGATTATGTGCTGGCTTGAGAGTTACTGTGAATTAATTTTGTGCTGGTTAATGTTGGGTTAAGGCTTGTAACCTCCAGTGTTAATTCGTTGCTATACATTTGTGTTTTTTAATGTGTGTACATCGCCCACACTCACCTTCGTGAGATAGGTGGCCATGCAGATGGTTTAAATAAAAATTAATTGAAAGACACGAATCCAAAAATTCAACTAATGGGAAGTCTTCCAACCTGCACTGTCAACACATTTTAAAACAGTGGCCAAAAAAAAAGAGGATATAAGCTAGGAAAGATGGTTTACCAGCAACAAAAAGAACAACACGAGGGGATTGGAATGGCTGGGCTATGAAACAAATGGAGAGAAGAAAGAACTTGGATCAATAGGGAGATGGGCGGGATATAAGTCTAATAAATAACTTTAAAAAGAAAGGGCTACAGATTCACCTAATGTTCTCAATTCTTAAAAGCTTTAAGAAATAGAACGACTGTGGCAAAAGAAAGCAAAAATAGTACCAATTGTGATAGGAATGCAATCCCAAAACAATTGGAGCAACAACTGAACCCTCTTGGCATTGACAAAATCCCCATCAGTCAATTGCGAAAGGCAGCTTTATAACAGCTTACACCCTGCAACGATACCTTTAATGCCATCAAACAACATCTGACTCACCCAGGTTCCTGGGAAGGACTCAATAGATAGATAAAAATGCCAAATCCAGTCTGAACATCTGGCTGAATGTGCCAACAAAGAGTAATAATAATAATACAATATCAAACAACAGCATCTGCCTTGGGAAGAACTCGATGGGTTGATGAAAATGCCAGATCCAATCTAAACATCTGGCTGGCTGTGCGATCAACCATAGTAATAGTAGTATCAATAGTAATAGTTGCCTTGGTGCATTCCCAAAACATCTGGAGAACCTATTGAACATCAACCGCATTGACAAAATCACCATCGGTCAATTGCAAAAGGCAGCTTTACCCGGAAGAGCTTACATCCTGTGACGAGAGTTTCAACACCATCAGACAACACCATCTGCCTATCTCAGGTCCTTGGAGAGGATTTAAAAGGTGGATCAGAATGCCAAATCCAGTCTAAACATCTGGCTGACTGAGCGACGAATCATAATAATAACTTCTGAAACTCTGCCGTCTGAACAATTAACAGCCTGGTTGTGATATACAGACTTCCTTTTAAAACCAAGCGAGTCAGGTAATTAAAAAGAATCACATCGCGGCTCTAATTAAATCCAGTTGAAGGGAGGCACTCAAAACCTGTTGGCCCATTTTGAGGAGACAAAAGTGAGCTTAAAAAGAGTGAGTTGGTTTGTTTGCTTTTTTAAACAATCCCATCAACCGGATTCTAATTTCCCTTTCAATGACAAAGGACAATGAAAACGCTTTGCAATTTGAATGCAGAGATTCTAGAATCTCGGGTGGATGATTGAGTCAATTCCACACGGAATCAAATATATATGGTGGGGGGGTTATAGCATTGATTTTTATTTTGGGGAGGGGTGGGGTGGGAGGGAAAAAGGAAACCCATTAGACAGGGGTGGGATTCTACCGTTTTGGACCAGTTCTATAAAACTGGTTGTTATGATTCTGTGCAGTTCAGAGCACTGGCAAATCATGCCCCTGGCTGGCCCCGCCCCTCTCCGCCCGCCCCTCCCCTCCCAGTCAGTCCTTATCACACATGTGCAACATTATGCGCATGCCCAACATCGCTGACTGTGTTTGTTGTGGTTAGCTGGCAGCAGGTGCAGACAGCTGAGGAGAGCGAGGACTCAGATGAGGGACCAGGACCATTAGGGAGTGGACTGCTGTCTTCAGAGATTGTGGGGGCTGGCAATAGCAATGAGGAGGTTCCCGAGGAGCCTGTGCCAAGTGCGTGTGTGCGCAGGATTGCTCGCAGGAAAGAGCAGCTACAACAGCATGGGCAACTCAGGAGTAAGGCTGCAAGGTAATGGCCCCTCCTTCAAGAAGATAAAAGCCAGCTGTGAAGTGAACCTTCTTTGCAGAAGGCAAAGACATTTTGAAACTCCAGCCTCGTGGACATTCTAGTATCCTGAGTTTGTATTTGAAGATTCTTGTCTTGCAAATTATTTCTTGTCTATTATCTTTTGGCAAGTCTTGTACTTATCACAGCTAATTATTTTGTAAAAGCATTACAAGGTTTCTGTTCTTTTTGAATTGTGTTTGATTTGTCGGAAAAGGGCATGGTTCAGAACAGCATTCTTTCCCATCCAGTCACTCCTTAAGGTATTTCTTGCCCCCGACAACGACCAGCTGTCCCGATGATCAGCTGTGCCAGGATCCCCCGTGCTTACTTACTGCTTTACACAGGATATATTACTTTGAACGCATTATGTACATGTGTTATTTTAGAGAAATGGGACATTTCTGTAGCCAAAAAAAGAAAAAGAAAGGTCCACAGATTCACCCAGTATTCTCCTCCTTAAAGTTAAAAGCTTTAGCAAAGTTTTAGGTTAAAAGTGTTTAAAAATACATGACATTGTGGATTCACACAATTTAGAGAAACAGTTCAATGAAGTGAAAGGAAGGATCTTCTTATCTGATGCTTGCCTTAAGATAGCCACCAAAAAAAAAAGGTGTGGGGCTATCTCAGAAGGTTTGCTTGGTGTTTCAATCACGGTGAACAAAAATCACCCCAGATAGCCAATTACTTCTAATTGCAACTTGGAAAAAAAAAAGCTGGAAAAGAATTTAAAAAAAAAGCTGAAGAAGACAGAGAAGCTGCAATTCCATCTGCAGCAAACTCTTCTAGCAAAAGGAACAAAGAAATGACTGTCCCAGCTGCGACCACCAGCCATTTAAATATTCATCTTCTGACATTCATCAATAGAATTGGTTGCAATGACATCTAAGTGACGACTGTTGCAAAGACCGGATGACGACTTCATATCCCCTTCTTCATTCTCCTTAACAACAAGCAGATGTGGTTGGGAGTGTTTCCTAAACAAATGGGTTGAGACTGTTCCTTTTAACATTATGTTTGCCGAGTCCCTGGATCCACCCAGCAAAATCGTGCCAGCCCTACAAATTGTGCTCTTTAACTGTGGCTTTCCTGACCCTTGATTTTCTTCAAAAGACTGGACTTCAATACCCAGATTTCTGCTACCGGCCTAGCATGAATGAATGGAAACTTCTGTTTCAGAATGGAGCTGACTGGCTTGTTCAGAAATGAGTCATCGTTCCTCAGCATGTGTTGGAAGAAAAGTCCATCCGGTCAGGGGTGGGATACAAAAATCCCAGCAACCGGTTTTCTGCCTGGGTTGCTGGGGTGTGCATGGCCAGGGTGGCCGTGGCCCACCTGAACTTCCGGGACGGCCACTTTTCGCCTTCCCCAGAGTCTGGAGGCTTCCCTCGGGCCTCTGGGAGGGTAAAAATGGCTTCCCCTCCAGTAGGGCCTCCGGAAGCCGGAAACAGGCCTGTTCTCGGACTTCTGGAACTTCCAGAAGGGCCATTTTTCACCCTCCCAGAGCCTCCGCGCAGACCATGCACTTACCTGGATCCAAAATGGGCTGCGTGGAGAATCCTGGGAGGATGGACCAGACAGTTCGTTCAACTACCTGTTCGGTGAACCAGATGTAAAATTAACATCCGGTTCGTGTGAACTGGGCCGAACCGGCTGAATCCCACCCCTGCATCCGGTTCAGTTCCAAGTGGGGAGAAAGACACTGGAAACATGGAGGCTGATTGGAAAGATGGTTTATTGATGGACAGGACCACATGGGTTTTGAGGTCCTGGGCAGCTGAACACATGGAGTGGAAAGTGAGGGTTATTTATACCCTCTCTTGGGCCTTTCCCTTGAGCTTCCTGTTCCTGTGGCAAGAGCATGTATGCTGTTGGTTGCTGTAGTCAGACTCCCATGTGGCCGTGTGGGTTCAGTTTGTCTGAATCAAGTTTGAAGCCTGTTGGGTGATGGAATGAAGAGTCTTGTGTCCTGAAAGGGTGTTGGGCCATTCCTATTGTGTCTTAATGGCTTTCCTGGTTTGGGTCTTGAGTGAGGGCTGATCCAACCATTCTACTTAATTCAGCCTTTGTTCAAAATATCCTGTCTTGAATGGATTATCAAATCTGCATTTCTGAAAGCTGGCCCAGTGGTGGGATTCATATATTTTTTACTACCAGTTCTATGGGCGTGGCTTGATGGGCAGGGCGTGGCTTAGTGGGCATGGCAGGGGAAGGCTACTGCAAAATCCCCATTCCCTCCCCACCCCACTAACCTGCTTTCCAGCTCCGTTCTCCTGTGCAGGGCAACAAAAGAAGACACAGCTGATCAGCTGGGACTCAGGAGGCAGAGAATAGATGGGGGCGGGGCCAGTCAGAGGTGGGATTTGCCGGTTCTCCAAACTACTCAAAATTTCCGCTACCGGTTCTCCAGAACTGGTCAGAACCTGCTGAATACCACCTCTGAGCTGGCCTCAGCTTAGTATCTGCTTGGGGGCAGGGAACTGTGGCTGTGAGTTTCTGTCTCCCTTAAGATTTCTATTTCTCTTTTAGGGGAAATATAATATTCTGCCTTTTTAATATTTCCTAAAATATTTCATTCTTCTAGGAGAAGGGCGGGTGCTAACTTTCTACACATGGAAGCAAGTCCTCTTTAAATACAGCCTCCAAAGAACCCTACCGACTTTGGAAAATAAAAAAAATTCCAGCATAGCATGAACACATCTCTTATTCAGCTTTAATTTTCCACCTACCAACAAGTCTCCAGTAGAGATTCATTTGTAATTTTCCAGATGTAAACACAGCCCCTTCTCTTCATAGAGCAATGAATTTTAAAGCAAGTTCAGGGTGTCATGCATTTCACAACTGATGTATCACTCAGAATATTTATAAGTTCTCAGTCAACATCAAGACCTTGAACCATTAAAAGCTGTTTTACCCTAAATGGATGCCAAGTTTAGAACTCTACTATTTGGATAGGAGTATTACTGGCAAATGTTGTTTCTTGTCTTGCTTTCTGGTGCTTTGGAAAATAAGTTGACCCCCTCTTCTTTGTGGCAGTCCCTCAAATATTGCAACACTGCTATCATGTCTCCCCTGGTCCTTCTTTTCAGTAGATTAGCCATACTCAAATTCACATCAAGGCATGTTGATTTTCATGACCAACATGCTGCCATTAGCAGTGGGTGGACAACTCTAGCCAAAATGGGTCATCATTAGATACTCAAGGATGTAGTCTAAGGTAGAAGCTTCACTGAGCATGGAAAGACTATAGTAAAACCGTATCTTAATATATGGCTGGTGCAGAAGATAGAACATTGTGATTCTAACACAGAATTCATTCGAAGAAGTCAATGATTAATTGACTTGGAGAAGGTTCGAAGATGCTGAAACCAGCACTATGAATTTTTCGCAATCTGGGCCCCTTCCAGATGTGGTGACTTCAACTCTCAGAATTCTCCAAACAGCTGAGGACACTCGATTGGAGAATAGCTGTTGTGACAGATCAAAAACATGAGCTTCTCATCTTACATAAGGCTCTTTTCTGGTGTTCCGAGAAGAACAATTTAGATCTGAAACACAATCCAACCTTGAATTGTTTTCCAACAGGACAGCCAACGCTTTCTGTTCCATTTTCTTAGCAACATCCCCCCTTTTTCCTTTTAACAGCAACTTCAAACACGAACTTGTTAAATTGTGTAGACTTTAAAAGAGCCAAGAAAGGCAGGGCGCAATGTACAAGCAATAAAAGGCTTTATTGTTTCATTAGAGCAAACCAGGTGCTTTTATACCAGGGAACTCGGTGTAATAGAACACGCTCTGTAAAGTAGATATGTTTCTAAAGGCTTTCGCGCTTGTCTTCCTCTTCACCTCCTTCCCCCATCCCCACTCAAAACGTGCTAATATTTCAAGGGCGACATCACTCCTGCAATTAGCACACTCTGCTTTCGAAATGAAATAAGCACGAGGCCTGCAGCCAAATGGATCTCAAGGAACCACCGTATTCAATTCACTAACACATGGGGAAGCAGGGTGAAATTTCCAAGGAGGGAGAAGGTACAGTGCCAACCCACCCTGGAGAGAACGTGGAGGCTAGTAGGACCACAAGGCTAAAAATACTAGGCTGCAGAGAGAATTGTGTTTCATGAAAACTTGCAGGGGTGCTGAGCACTGGATGGATAATCCATTCCCTCCATGGTTGCTTCTCCTGCCTTCAGGGCCTCGGGAGAAATTATTGAGCCCCGCTTTCTTGTGGCCGCCCCTCAGATGTCTTTTTTTCAAGAGGCAACTGGACTTTCTGGTTTTGCTTTGAAGACGTTTCACTTCTCATCCAAGAAGCTTCTTCAACTCTGACTGGATGGTGGGGAAGGGAAGGATTTACACTCCTTGCAGGCAGCTGGTCATTTGCATCCTTTGAGAGAGTCATTGAGGCCACTTGGAGGTGTGTCTGTGTCATCAGAGTCACCTGAGTGGTGCAAATGGGTGTGGAGCCTTCTGACTGGACGGTGGGGAAGGGAAGGATTGATATTCTATTCTATTCTCTATTCTCTATTCTCCTCCTCCTCCTCCTCCTCCTCCTCCTCCTCCTCCTCCTCCTCCTCCTCCTCCTCTTCTTCTTCTTCTTCTTCTTCTTCTTCTTCTTCTTCTTCTTCTTCTTCTTCTCCTCCTCCTCCTCCTCCTTCCTCTTGACGAATCTTTCTTTTTCTTTAGGTACCCTGAGAGCATTTGCACCAAGACAAATTCCTTGTGTGTCCAATCACACTTCTGTTCTGTTCTGTTCTGTTCTGTTCTATTCTATTCTATTCTATTCTATTCTATTCTATTCTATTCTATTCCTTATTCTATTCTATTCTATTCACTGTTTCCTAGTATGATTTGATTGCTTATTGTACCCTATGACTATTATTAAGTGTTGTACCTGATGATTCTTGACTCTTGACGAAGGTATCTTTCCTTTTATGTACACTGAGAGCATTTACACCAAGACAAATTCCTTGTGTGTCCAATCACACTTGGCCAATAAAGAATTCTGTTCTATCTATTCTATTCAGATGCTGTTACCTTCCCACTGAAGACATCATCTTCAATTTAATGACCCCATAATCCCTTGCGGATTATCCCAGTGTTCTCAGAGAGAGGAATACCTGCCCCTATCTAGGATTGAACTCACGGCCTCCTCTAGGCCACCACACCACTCTACTTTTCCACTGAAGTGGTACCTATTCATCTACTTGCATTTTCATGGTGGGCAGGAACTGAAGAACCTGAAGAGTAACATCACTTTTATTTGCCATTACCTTCATCAAAATGCAGAAAAAGAGGCGCCATTTACCTTGCGTTGTCCCTTCCGTGGGATTTCAAGAAGTTCATGTTCCGATATCTGGACAGGAATGCGACAAGCTGGTCGTTCGTCCTGTAAAACATTTTTTTTGGGGGGGGGGAGAAAATTAATAATAATAGTAATAATTTATTGTCATTGTATGTATATATACACAGTCCGTAAAGTCGCCAAGCTTGGAGATTAGCCTAATACCAACTTCAAATAAAGATCGCCCTACTACTAAAACCATGTTGATTTTTAATGAAGGTTTTATTTTATTATATAAAATACAAAGAAGAGAAGAAAAATAGAAAAGGAAGGGAAGGAAAGGGAGCAGGGAAAAGGGGGTGTGAGATATAAGGGAAAAGAGAAAAAGAAAGAAAAGGAGGCATTGGCTTCCAATTCTTCTTAGCAGAGAGAAGATAAGCACACTCCAACCTGCACTTTTTGCTTTTAATTTACATTAATTTACTTTTAAGTTACATTTACATTAACATATAACTATACTAGCTCGATACCCAGGCTTTGCTGTGAAACTATGTGGGTCGGGCTTAGTTTTGGGGAGGAAAATAAGGGGAAAAAATTGTGCCTCTGCCTACCAGCATCCATCGGTATTCATCTGGCTAGCGTCCTGTCAGTGTGTGTGAGAGTTGAGGGCTGTTTGGAAACTGAAGTGGTATTCGCTGTGTGAGCAAGAAGGAGACAGCAAGGAGCCAGGGCGTGGCTTAGCTCAAGTATTCTGTACCAAAACTGGTTGCTGCTGTGAAATTGAAACTGAAACTCCTCTGCTTGTTTTTTGCATTTGGGAGAGATTTCTTTTCAGGTGGGGAGGGGGAGTAGAACTCCTTAGCATCAGAGCCAGAGGTGGTATTCAGCAGATTCTGACCAGTTCTGGAGAACCGGTAGCGGAAATTTTGAGTAGTTTGGAGAACTGGCAAATCCTACCTCTGACTGGCCCCGCCCCCATCTCTTCTCTGCCTCCCAAGTCCCAGCTGATTGGCTGGGTCTTCTTTGGTTGCCCTGCACAGGGGAATGGAGCTGGAAAGCAGGTTAGTGGGGTGGGGAGGGAAATGGGGATTTTGCAGTATCCTTCCCCTGCCAAGCCCACCAAGCCACGCCCACCAAGCCACGCCCACCAAGCCACGCCCACAAAACCAATAGTAAATTTTTTTTGAATCCCACCACTGATCAGAGCGTGTTAATGATAATAGACAAAATACTAATGCCCCGATGCTCATTTCAAAAAATCCTTTCTTAGTGAGCACTTAGAAGCCAAGAGGAAGATATGTGCCAAATTTCAAGCTTGTAAGCTTTACGGTTCTGGAGATTTTGTGAGGATGCGTGATATTTTGCTTTTTTATATATATCTATATCTATATCTATATCTATATCTGTATCTATCTATCTATCTATCTATCTATCTATCTATCTATACACATATACATACATATACATACACACACACAGTATACATACAATATATATATAGTATACATACAATATATATATATATTCACAGAGAGAAAGTGTATATCTAACTATATCTTTATCTATATCTCTATCTATCTCTCTATCTCTCTATCGTCTATCTATCTATCTATCTATCATCTATCTATCTATCTATCTATCTATCTATCTATCTATCATCTATCTATCTATCATCTCTCTATCATCTATCTATCTATCTATCTATCTATCTATCTTCAATCCAATCTTTAAAAAACCACATCTTCCCTCCTTGACTGGGAATTTTTGTTACTGAAGGATTCCCATGAATGAATTGGGAGAAACTCATTCAGGATTTAGACCAACAAATCTGCATATCGTTTTTCTAGTTTTCCCCCCTCTTCATGCCAACATTTATTTCGTATTTGGGATACCGTAGGAGAGCTTTCTATTTTCAGACCCGAAAGGGCCTCCGTCTGATTGGCCCCTTGCCTTTTTGCAAAGCCGAGACCCATGTGCGAAAGACACATCCAAGTGTGAAAGACACCCAGGTGTGAAATTCTTCCTGTTCCTTCTGGGCACTTGGAAGAGGGGAAAAAGCAGACTTTAAGGTTGTTTTTAAAGTCCACACACAAAAGCAAATCCTCGCAGCTCATTACCAGGAGTAGATTTACTGTCACATCTCTGAAATTTTATGCCATATAAATCTGTTACCCTTTAAGATGTCAGAAGCCTCCCCTTCTCAGTCTGACTGTTCCACCCACTGTTTGTGCTACCTTGCAAGAATTTCAAATCAACTTTTGCCCCTGTCTTCATCAACCTTGTAAAGAGAAAAACAACTGCGGAATACCTATAATACCTCTCCTGTTAAAAGGGAACTCATGTATATGCAAGAGAGAGATGCATTGCCAGGAAAGAGATTGCAAAACACTTTTGAGTGGTGGAAACTATGCTTGGAGAAATAACCAGCTTTATATATATATATTTAAAAAATTCTTTAGAAGAGAAATATTTGCAGCGCAGGGTTGAACGGTGAGATCCTCGGTGCTCTCTGAGCCTCGGTTGTTTTCCTGCGGACGTTTCACGATCCAACTAGATTACACCATCAGTGCTAGAGGACAGTCTGCGTAAAGCCCACAGCATCGTTAAGGACCCCTTCCTCCACATGCTGTTTTCTTCCATCTGGGAGGAGGTTCAGGTGCCTGCAGTCTAAGAGCAGCAGGCTAGAGAACAGTTTTTACCACACAGCGGTTTCCTTGCTGAACTCCTCAGTTCGTTTGTCCCCACACACGTGCTGATGCTTCCCTTGATAATATATGATGTATATTGTATAATTCTTTGTGCATTTGTACTTATATTCAATGTGCCCATAAACATTTTGTACAGTTGCATATGTTCATATATGTGCAGTCACACTCATCCTTGTGTGCTCGTGAACATGCATGTTGTTGTGTTTTCCAGTGCCATATTCATAGGTGCCTTGCATATTTGCATACATATATTTATATTTTACTGTTGTTCTGCACTTGTGGTTGGATGCTAACTGCATTTTGTTGCCTGTATCTATGGCAATGACAATAAAGTTGAATCTAATCTAATCTAATCTAGAAGGCAGTGGGAGGAAGGAGAAGAGGAGGAAGAGGAGGTAGAGGAAGAGAACAGTGACATCCTCAGTGGTCTCTGAGTTTGGTTGTTTTCTTGCAGAAGTTTCATGACCCAATTGGGCTATCCAAGCCAAGCAAGCAACATCACCAGTGCACCTATGATGTTACCTAACCCGGTTTTTGGAAGCTGCTCTCGCCTTCTAGCAGCTCTGTGCACACACGCACTGGGCACAGGCTCCCCTGGGTCCTCTTCCTCGCTGCTGCCAGACTCCGAAGGCACCTCACTCCCAGATGGTCCTGGCCCCATCTCCACCTCATCCCATCTCCAGACTCTAGGATTGGTCCCTGTTCTTCCCCACTGTCTGATTCCGCTGTTGTTTGCACCGGCTGCCGGTGAACCACAACAACCACACACTCATACACACCAAGGTTTGCAAAGCCCTTGTTTGCTGCATGGTTGGCTCACAGTCTTCGAGAGGACGAAGAGACGCTTAAGGAATTTACTTAGTGATCTTTCCACATGACAAGCTCTCAATGCTCAACCTCCGACAGTGCATTTCAAGGCCAACATGGGCCTGGCTAAGGGAATCTTTTTTTCCCCCAGGCCTAATCTTGATGGTTTTTTTTTAAAAAAAATATTTTTCTGCTTCAGTTTGCTCGGAGAATCCATACAACATTTAACAAGTTTACTAGAGGGGAAAAAAGCAGATAAGAGATAGAGATGAGAGAGACACAGAGATGCATGGATGGATGGACAGATACATATAGAGGTGGATGGATGGATGGATAACATGGATGGGTTGATGGACAGTTACCATACAGAGATAGAGATGGATGGACAGATACATATAGAGATAGAGATGGATGGATGGATGGATAGATGGATAGATACACATAGAGGTGGATGGATGGAGAACATGAATAGGTGGATGGATGGATGGATGGACAGATACCATACAGAGATAGAGATGGATGGACAGATACATACAGAGATGGATGGATAGATGGACAGATACACATACAGGTGGATGGATGGATGGACAGATACCATATAGAGATAGAGATGGACAGAGACATATAGAGATAGAGATGGATGGATGGACAGATACAAATAGAGGTGGATGGATGGATGGATAACATGGAAGGGGGGATGGATGGATGGACAGATACCATACAGAGAAAGGAGATGGATGGACAGATACATATAGAGATAGAGATGGATGGATGGACAGATACACATAAAGGTGGATGGATGGATGGAGAACATGGATAGGTGGATGAATGGATGGACAGATATCATACAGAGATAGAGATGGATGGACAGATACATATAGAGATGGATGGATGGATGGATGGATGGACAGATACACATAGAGGTGGATGGATGGATGGATAACATGGAAGGGATGGATGGATGGACAGATACCATACAGAGATAGAGATGGACAGAGACATATAGAGAAAGAGATGGATGGATGGATGGACAGATACATATAGAGGTGGATGGATGGATGGATAACATGGATGGGTAGATGGATGGACAGACAGATACCATACAGAGATAGAGATGGATGGACAGATACATATAGAGATGGATGGATGGGTGGATGGATGGATGGATGGACAGATACACATAAAGGTGGATGGATGGATGGAGAACATGGATAGGTGGATGGATGGATGGACAGATACCATACAGAGATAGAGATGGATGGACAGATACATATAGAGATGGATGGGTGGATGCATAACATGGATGGGTGGATTTCTTACTATGACTTGAAAGAGAGGTTAGATGGTCTTCAAAGCCCCTTCCATCTCCCAGACTGACAGATACAGAAATAGATGAATGGATAGAGATAGAGACATGGATGGATGGATGGATTTCTTAGTGAGTGGAAGGATGGGCTAGATGACCTTGAAAGTCCCTTCCATCTCCTGGATTTCATCAATGGAAAGAAACAGAACTCAATGATGCAACCCCCTTTCCCAGAATGAATCCAACCATTCATATATTTAGTCATATTTAGACTCTCTATCCCACTGTTTCCGAATTCTGGGAGTTGAGGTCCATACACCTTAAAGCAGCCAAGGTTGAGATACAGTGCATGATACAAATCCAGGAATTCCAGACTTCCGAGCAGAGCAGAACTCAGAAAATAAGCAGGAAAGAGACATTTTACCATTCCACAATTTCTAAACCCCTTTGCAAAGTTTACATATTCCTCCTGAGATCTCGATAAACAAGACATCCCAGAGGAACAAATGAAATGAAATCTGTGTTTTTCTAAAACTTTGCATGTCTCAGGTTGAGCCAATGGCAGCAGCCTAAAAAATAAAATAAAATAAAATAAAACTGGAAGCATTCGAGAACGACATTAAGCAACATGAAAAGACCTAATCAGAAAAGAAAAAAAGAAAAGAAAAGAAGAAGCTGCAAGCATAAAATCCACAGCAGAGCTGAGAGATTTCCAGGAAAGCGAGAGAGAACAAAATGTGATTAAAACTATTTTCAATCTGGACCGGAGCCAAAAAGCTGCTAGCGATACTTGATAATCAAACGCTCTTTTCCTTTCCTTTCCTTTTTTTTTTAAAGAATGTGCAATACACTACACAGAATAACGCAAATCCTATTTGGCAGGTTTCTTCCCCTAATTAGAACAATTGGTTTTAGCCCAGATGGGAATTGCTTTTAAGTACGGGCTTAGAAAACTGAACCTCATTCTGCTTTTTAACTCCCAAATATCTTGACCATAGGAACCCCTATCATCATCATCATCTTCTTCTTCTTCTTCTTCTTCTTCTTCTTCTTCTTCTTCTTCTTCTTCTTCTTCTTCTTCTTCTTCTTCTTCTTCTTCTTCTTCATCATCATCATCATAATAATAATAATAATAATAATAATAATAATAATTAAGACAGGTAGTTTTAGTTGCTTTAAATCTACATAAAGAAAGGTTGCAGGAATTGGGTATGTCTAGTCTAATGAAAAGAAGGACTAGGGGAGACATGATAGCAGTCTTCCAATATCTCAGGGGATGCCCCAAAGAAGAGGGAGTCAAGCTATTCTCCAAAGCCCTGAAGGCAGGACAAGAAGCAATGGGTGGAAATTAATCAAGGAGAGAAGCAACTTAGAACTAAGGAGAAAGTTCCTAACAGTCAGAACAATTAATCAGTGGAACAATTTGCCTCCAGAAGTTGTGAATGCTTCCAACATTGGAAGTTTTTCAAAAGATGTTGGATAGCCCTTTGTCTGAAGAGGTGTAGGGTTTCCTGCCTAGGCAGGGGGTTGGACTAGAGGACCTCCAAGGTCCCTTCCAACTCTGTTATTCTGTTCTGTTCTGTTCAAACCTGCTTTCTCCAGATATAAAGAATATAAATTTTCATTCAATTTGACACAGCTCCTGGTCCAGGGGAGGAGCTGTAACAGGTGAGAAGCAGAGGTTTTCAAACATGCTCCATCGTTTTGGTTTCCAAAATGTGGTGCTGTAGATCACCCCAAGGCTCCTAAAATTAGTTGCCATCCTCCCCTACAGCAGGTAGAAAGGGGGTGAGGGGTCCCTGGTGCTCCTTGAACTTGGTTGGTGGGTTTTCTTGCAGGTGTTACCCAAGTAGGTAACATCATCAGCGCACCCCACTTCCTACTAGCACTGATGGTGTTACCTACTTGGGTAATGAAGGGTCTGTAAGAAAACATCCAAGCTCAGAGAGCCTCATGACCCCACATTCCTCCTCCTCCTCCTCCTCCTCCTCCTCCTCCTCCTCCTCCTCCTCCTCCTCCTCCTCCTCCTCCCTCTGCAAATCTAACCCCCTTCTAGCATTGTTGATGTTCCCAAGTTGGGTTATGAAACATCTGAAGGAAAACAACCAAGCTCAGAGAGCACCAAGGACCCCACAATCTTCCTCCTCCCCTCTGCAAACCTTACTCTCTTCTAGCACTGATGATGTTCCCTAGCTGGGTCATGAAACGTCTGCAAGAAATCAACCAAGCTCGGAGAGCACGAAGGACCCCACAGTCATCCTCTTCCTCCTCCCCCTCCTCTTTCTTCTACTGCACCATCTTCTTTTCCATCTGTCACAGCTTTGGTTGATCTCCTCCCCCCCCCAGCCCCGGCTGCCCACTTATCTCAACATCTGATAAAGTAACGCCTGTCTCCCAATTCTCATTTTTTAAAAATTGTGTTGCAAGGAACGGCAGTCCTTTTGATGTAAATTATAGCCCCACATGACACTTCCCACCAATCAGCCAAGACAGAGTGGGAGGGCAATTTCTCTCTGTGACGGATTCGAGAGACAAGGAGTTATTACGGAACTTCGGTTCCCGTCCTCAGCATCAGCTCGGGGTTGAGAATTCAGTGCTGTTGCAAAACCTGAATCCAAGAATACCTTGAGAAGTACTGAGACCTGGAGGAGAGGTTCAACGGGGAAGAGAGAGGCAAAAGAGTTCCTTTGCCATTGATTTGGCAGCCAGCTGAACCGAAGAACGTTCTTGGTTGAGAAGTGGAATGTTTTCGAAGGACGAAAAGGGAAAAAAACCAACAAAGTCCAGTTGCTTTTGGGCAGAAATAAACAACACCTTTGGGGCAACCATGATTGAGACTCTCCATAGAGGTATAATGCAGGGATGGGCTTCAAAAATTTTAGCAACGGGTTCTCTGCCCAGTTGCTGGGTGGGCGTGGCCATTGTGGGCGTGGCCTAGTCAGCCTCCTGCACCATGGCGGGGGGAGGCCGACTAGGCCACGCCCACCATGGCTCCTTGCTGTCTCCTTCTTGCTCACACAGCAAATACTCTTTCAGTTTCCAAACAGCCCTCAACTCTCTCACACACTGACAGGACGCTAGCCAGATGAATACCGATAGATGCTGGTAGGCAGAGGCAGAATTTCCCTCCCCCCCTTATTTCCCTCCCCCAAAACTAAGCCCGACCACATAGTTTCGTAGCGAAGCACGGGTATCGAGCTAGTAAATAAATAAATTTGGCTTTATTATATTCTTGGTTCCCCCCCTTATTTTGGGTGGGATTGCTTTGTTTTCCTTGTCTTTTGTTTTTCTTGTATGCTGACAAGATACAATTACTCAGAATTAAAAAGAAAAACAAGGCCCAACATCAATATTGATGACATCAACTGAGTCATTTGCACAATCCATTCAATCACTACTGACAGAACCGTAGAAGATCCAGGATAAGAGGCCGTATGTCTCGGCAAACCTGTTGCTAGGAGACTAGAGAGGTTGCCAGGGAACCGTTGCTGGGGTTATCAGAGGATGGGCATCCTAAACTCCAGGTTGCTTGTGGCCCTTGGAGTCCCATTTTTTTTCCAACTCTTGGAATGTTCTCGGATTTCCATCGGGGCAAGTCAACGGTAGAGCAAGCCGACATTTTGAGGCAGATGAACACATGGAAACTCCAATTTAACTTCTAAAGGGATTTTATATCATTAAATAATACCAATGCCCCAAACTTCCTCAAATCTTTTGGGGAACTATCTTTTTGGTTTTGGTCATCACACTATAAAAAAGATGTTGAGACTCTAAGAAAGAGTGCAGAGAAGAGCAACCCAGATGATAAGGGGACAGGAGACTAAAACATATGAAGAACAGTTACAGGAACTGGGCATGGCTAGTCTAGGGAAGAGAAGGACCAGGGGAGACATGAGAGCAGTCTTCCAATATTTGAGGGGCTGCCACAGAGAGGAGGGGGTCAAGCTATTTTCCAAAGCACCCGAAGGCCAGAGAAGGAACAATGGATGGAAACTGAACAAGGAGAGATTCAACCTGGAAATAAGGAGAAATTTCCTGATAGTGAGAACCATCAACCCATGGAACAGAAGTTGCCTTCGGAAGTTGTGGGAGCTTCATCACCGGAAGCTTTCAAGAAGAGACTAGACTGCTTGGGCGGGGGATTGGATGAGATGACCTACAAAGTCCCTTCCAATTCTGTTATTCTGTTTATTCTGATTTCTGTCATGTATTTCCCCTAGCTCTGACCCCTTTGTGTCATTGCTCTATTTACTGGAACTCTTCCCAAACTCTTGAATGAAAAACCATCTAGGCATCCAAACATTGCACAATCTATAGCAAAAGTTGATGTATCCCTCAATGGACAATCCCTAAAATACTTGCATCTTGACTGGCTTACATTCCTGGATGAACTCAAGATGACTGGATTTAAAGGTGGATTCAATTCAGGCATATAATTCAGCTTCAACATTCCTTAGGGGTTCAAAAAGACTTTCTCCCTATGGGGATGGGTTTACTGAAGGTTAGAAGGGCTACTGGTCAGCCATGGCTCTCAGAGTTTGAACCAGAGTCAGTCAACCTGTGTACTCTCTAGATGTTCTTGAGCAATCCTCCTCATTAGCCATGTTTCTGTAGGAGAGGGGCAGCAGAGGAGTCAAAAGAGAGATCAGCCTAGAATCTCTATATAGCCACAAGTGAGTTAAGTCCAACCTCTCTTGAATTCCACTGACTCTTACCTAAATTCCAAGCAGGTGTTAAACTGCTTGGTGTTGGTTGTATATGAGTAGCAATAGATCAGTTTAATTGGACCTTCACATGTGGACCTGACCTTTCACACCTGATGACAGGAGTGTAACCAGGGGTGGGATTCTACCAGTTCGCACTATTCGCTAGAACCGGTTGTTAACATTCTAAGCAGTTCAGAGAACCGGTTGTTAGAAGAAATTACTGGCCTAATCCTGTAAGGAAGGCAGGAAGGAAACATTCTGGGGTTGCTTACAGAAACTGCCTCTCCGTTAACCCTTATTACATTCTTGGCAGGACTAGACTTCCTGTCTTAGGAACTTCTCTGGAGTTTTTTCCCCCTCCTTTGCTGGTACTTTGCTTGTGTGGAGTGACCAATCAAAGTTACAATGGCACTGAAAAAAGTGACTTATGACCGTTTTTCACACTTACGACTGTTGCAGCATCCCCAGTCATGAGAGGCCAGGTGAGGAGATGCGTGCCTCGATGTGAGTGATGTTGAGTTGGCCACGCCCAGCCAATAACATGACCACCAAGCCATGTCCACCCAGTCACATGACCACCCACCACACCCACCAACTAAGCCACGCCCACAGAACCAGTTGTTAAAAAATTTGAATCCCACCCTTGAGTGTAACTCTGTAGCATGTGAAGAGATTGCCTACTATGGAAATCAGAGAACTGTCCCACATCCCAGTTTCTCTATCCCGATGAGCATCATCATTCCAAGACTTCCTGCATCCTTTTCAGATGGAGATGCTGGAGTTCAGCCAGCACTGGTCCCACGGACTCAACGATGTCCCCATTTTTGTGCTTCTCAGAAGCATTTCTTGGAGCCATCAGCTTAACGCCTCCCCCTCTTCCTTCTTTTCTCCCCTCCTCCTTGTTTCGAGGAAGAAAGCAACTTGGTTGACCTACATCTTAAGGACACTGCTGGGTCCTGTTTAAATTCTTCCAGAACAAACAAGACGAATGGTCTTCCTGACCAGCAGATTTACTGTGCCAAACAGAGAGCAGCCTGTTCTCTGGAGCATAACTAATTCGTAGATGCATTTTATGATGGTCCTAAGCAACACCCATGACTTGCCTATTATGGGGTATGACCTTTCCTTGAAGATAGACCATCAACAAGCTGGCAATCAGATTCTGTTAAGACCCAATGGAGGCTATTCAAGGCCTTTCTGTCCATCCCTCAGTAGTCTATGAACTGCTTTATGTCTCTGCTAGCAAATATACTGTTGATCGTTAGATTGTGTTCTCCAGGCACTGTATCAAATAAGGCAATTTGTTCACCTCCCAGCCCAAGTGGTGGGGACAATCTGAGGTCATGCAACTTCAGAGTTGGAGGGAGACACACAATTTAAGAAGCAAAACAGGTGACTTTGGCAGAGACTAAGTTTAAGATACCTAGTAGGCTCTATTAACCTGAGAGCTTCCCTAATTGTTACTGTTCGAACCTGGTTTCTTGTTTCCATTCTCACCCTCTTGAGGGGTTTACGTTCTTCACTCAAGTCACTATGTTAAACTGTGTTTAAATTTACAATTCTCAATCAAGGATACCCTTTGAATGGTGTGGGAGTAGGAATGGATTTCCAGAGGAAAAATGGCAGACTACAAGAACCAGAAGCACTAACTCAGGTGATCCTGAGGACACAGATAAACCTCCAAGTGGCCTCAATGACCCTCTAAAAGGATGCAAATGACCAGCTGTCTGCAAGGAATATAAATCCTTCCATTCCCCACCATCCCGAGCCAAAGAAGCTTCTTAGAGGAGAAGTGAAACGTCTTCAAAAAGAAAAACAAGGAAGTCCAGTTGCCTCCTGAAAAAGCACCTTTGGGACGACCTGTATTGTTTGCAATCGGTCAACCGACAATCGGTCTTGTTACCTGATAGGATAGTCCGCAGCACTGAGGTTAATGAAGAAGTCCCACGGCCAGTCCTTCATCTCCAAGAGGTCCTGCATACCCTGCAGGTAGGTGGACAGAAGACTGGCTCCGCCCCAGATGGTGGCCATGCGCCAGGAGGTGACTCTCACATTCGGATACTGGCTTGCAAACTGGAGCACTTGCCGGTGTAAATAATTGGAACGCTTTACGGGGAAAAGAAAACGTTCAGTGAGAGGCACTGAGAGGAACACTAAATGAGCAGACAATTCACAAATGCGTGAATGAACAAGAAATAGGTTGCTGCAGCTATGATATGTACAGCCACAATTTATAACCACAGTTGAGCCCAAAATTTCCATTGCTTAGTGAGACATTTGTTAAGTGAGTTGGACTCCATTTTATGACCTTTATTGCCGCAGTTGCTAAGCAAATCTTTGCATTTGTTAAATTAGTAACACAGCTGTCAAGTGAATCTGGCTTTTCCCATTAACTTGGCTTGTCAAAAGGTTGCAAAAGGAGATCACCGGCATGACCCTGGGACACTGTAACCATCATAAAGTACATGCCAAGTGTCTGGACTGTGATCACGTGACCACGGGGATGCTGTAATGGCTGCATGTTTGAAAAACGCTCACAAGTCCCTCTTGTTCAGAGTATTGCAGTGTAAATTCAGTGCCAGAAAAGCAAACACAGATGGCTGAGGCTTCATTTAACTTCTTTATAAACATATAAAGTGAATTTTACAATACCAGTTGTAGATTTCTCCAACATGGAGCAAACTCAAACAGAAGCAGACATGTTACAGGTTCAGAGCAGAGCAGCAACTCAGGAGCTCAGAAACAGACATCAGTTTCACTTTAGTTCAGCAGGCAAGCAAGACACACAGCAGAGGAAGGAAGCAGTTTCATTTTCAACGGACAGACTCAGAGCTTAACCTAACTTCAGAGCTGCAGAGCTTAATTAGAGCCACACCTAGGCTACTTCTAGTTCCAGTTTCCAAACAGTCCTCGTTGGCTGACTTGTCTATTCATTGGCTGACCTTGTTACCATGCTCTATTCATGAATATATTCTGACAACTTTTTCAGTGCCGTTGTAACTTCGGCCACCAAAGGAACTGTTGCAAGTTGAGGACTACCTGCATTTAAGACTGCAAAGCAGAGCAAGCACAAGGCAAGCAGATCACGCGCTGGGGAACTACAGAACTGGTGCTATGTTACCTTGTCCACATGGATGTAATAAAAATGATCCTGGTGATAGATCGCCTTGAACATGCGCATCAGCTGGCGAGAAGCTCTGCCATGGATGACCAAGACAAACACGATCCTGACTGGGTCAGCTGGCATGTATTCTATGGAGTCCTCATCCCACTGGATATTGTTATTGGCTTTTCCTGTTTGGAAAGAAAACATCATCAGGGCATTCAAGCCTGTCTTAAGGGCTACGTTTCGGCAGTTGGATCAGAGATGGAAGTTGGCAGAAGAAGTGTGGTCTACCTAAAGCCCTTCCAGAACTTTTGAGAGACTCCAACTCCCAGGTATATATATATATATATGTTTTAACTAATATGACTAAGAATGGGAGGTGGTCTCAGTTGGTGGAAGATGCTAGGGTACCAACCCCCCAATTCAATTATCTTCCAGTTATATGGAGTGTGATGAGCTTGGTGGTTTTCTTGCAGAGAGTTTATTACCAAACTAGGTAACACCATCAGTGCCAAAAGGGAATTGGATGGGAGGAGTAGAGAGGAGGAAGAGGAGGAGGAGGAAGAGGGAGCAGGATGATGACTGCTGCTCTCTTAGGTTGGCTGTTTTCTTGCAGACATTTTATTACCCAACTGGGTAACCTCATTAATGCTAGAAGAGAATGGGGTATGTGAGGAGGAGGAGGAGGAGGAGGAGGAGGGTGTCAGAGTCCTAACTTCCTGAACTTCATTACTTGGAACCATGATTGTGGGATCACGGGACTCTCTGAGCTTGGATGTTTTCTTACAGACACCTTATTACCCAAGTAGGTAACATCATCAGTGCTAGTAGGAAGTGGGGTTTGCTGATGATGTTATCTAGTTGGATAATGAAACATCTGCAAGAAAACCCACCAAACTGAGAGAGCACCAGAGACTTCACAGTTCAACCCTGATCTACAAATATTCTCTTCTGTAGATATATGGAGTCTCAACTCCCAGAGGTCATGCTGACCAAGAATTCTGAAAGGTAACTAGAGAACACTGGAATGGGAAAGACCAAAGCTAAATTGACCTTCTCAGGGAAAAAAAATATTTAGTTTAGAACGACTGTACAAGGTTTATCTGCAGAGGTTTCTTGGCCTTGGATGCTTAAGAAAAATAAATTGTGTAGAAGTGAAAGAATGGAGCAGAATGGAGGTGAAATTCTGCGGAGGCATAGGACAAGTCTAGAAACAGAAAATAGAAAGGAAACAAGGCTTGGTTGAAATGCTAGTTTTCTGAAAAGATAAATTATAAAATATTTTATATTAATGTCTACCAGCTAAATACACATATTTTTGTAATTTAGTTCTGCTGAATTCATGGAGTTTATTATTTTTTTTAAGCAAACACTGACCTCAGCGTTCTGCAACAAATAATTTATGACTCTGTATCTTTATAATTTAAGATTATACATGGAAAATTCCTTTCCCTCCAGTAACTCCTGGAGTTTCAGCAATGGCATATGGTGAAGGGGAGAAACTGTGTAATGAAAATGCCAGAGAATTTTAACTTCTGAAAGAGAAATGTATATATTTACTGCACTGAATATTAAGTTCTATTATGGATAGACATTCTAGTTCTTTTATAAAAATTCATATCCCTGATTATCTCAATGCTGTTTTATTTTTTTTTAAATAAGTCCAACAGTACAATGACCTAAAATAGTTTTTTTTATTCCTAGTATTAAGCAATTCTTTGCTGATTTGCTGCAAATAAATCAAGATCATACTTTCAAATCTACCTGCCCCATGAGCTAACAGGATGTAAAGCTTTATGTCGAATGTTGACTCATGAGCCAATGAACTGTGGGCAGATGATGGGAAGAAGTTAAAAATAGGAGGAACAAAATCAAAGAAATTGCTAGTTCTTCTCTCATAAATTATTCTTTTGGTTTACATTTTCCCCCTAATGCTTTTATACCAAACTCCCTAGAGGCTTACTCATACAGAGAGAATAAAAATGAAGGCTAATTTTTTTCTCTCTGCTCTTGTATAACATGTTCTGCTATCAATCCCAGGGGAGCTGTGATTTCAAATGATGGGCAAAATAATTGTCATTTTGTGATTTTCTGACACAGAAGCAATATGTGCTCTATTTTCAGCTGTGCATATTTCTATCACATATTCTCTTTAGATTTTCAAACATGGTCCTGAAACTAAATTTCAACATTTGGGCTACCGAAGAAGTTTTAGAAAAGGGCTTCCCATGGACAAGTGAAAGTCCTATTATTTTATTACGGGTAGTTCTCGAACCTACGACCACAAATTTCTGTTGCTAAGTGAGACACTTGTCAAATGAGCTTTGTCCCATGTGACGATCTTTCTTGCCACAGTTGTCAAGAAGAAGAAGAATTCTTGAAGAAGTAGAAGAATTCTTTATTAGCCAAGTGTGACACACAAGGAATCTGTCTTGGTGCAAATACTCTCAGTGTACATAAAAGAAAAGATACATCAAGTTAGTAACACCATTGTTATGTGAATCTGGCTTCCCAGATTCACATAAAGGACACAAAAGGGGACACTGCAACTGTCATAAGTACCTGCCAGTTGTCAAGCATCTGAATTTTGATCATGTGACCATGGGGATGCTATAATGCTTGTGGTGAAAAATGGTCGTAAGTCACTTTTTTCAGTGCCTTTGTAACTTTGAATGGTCACTAAATGAACTGGCATAAGTCGAGAACTACCTGTATAAGCAGACACATGTAAAAGGATGGGAAGATATTCAAGTAACTGTGAACAAAACAGAAAGCACAAAAATTATTGGGTAATTCCTGTTTGGCTAATGACTCGTTTCTCCTAAAACGAAGCACAATATGGACTTGAAGCAATCCATCAACTGTTTACAGTTCCAATACATTAGTTTATTATTCTTAGCAATCTGTTCCAAGGGAAACACTGGGAAAAAAAAAGACAGAATATAATGTTTTCACATTAAAACAGGAAGGGGGAAAAACAGCTGCATATCATTCTGTCTGATTAAATAACTCTGAAGAACTCATATGAGGCAAAAGGGGAATGATAGTATAGGCAATGCAAATTTGTTTATCTTAAGTAGCAACCTTCATACAACATCAATATTGCATAAGATGCTGTGAAGCTTGAGAATTCCAATTCCAGCAGATACCGTGTATTTTATCTGCAAAAATACCAAACAAGTCGAAAAATCAACATTTTTTTTTTAAAAAAAAGATGATTCTGGAATTCAAGGACTTTGGCTGCAATGCTCTACTGTATTAGCCAGATTCACAGAACAATGGTGTTACTAACTTAATAACTTCAGTGATTCACTTAACAATTGTGGCAAGAAAAATCATAAAATGGGACAAAACTCATTTAACAAATGTCTCACTTGGCTCAAATGTGGTTATAGGTCGAGGATTACCTGTAATAAAATAATAAGACTTTCATTTGTCCATGGAAAGCCCTTTTCTAAAACTTCTTCAATAACCCAAATGTTGGAATTTGGTTTCAGGACCATGTTTGAAAATCTAAAGAGTATGTGATAGAAATATGCATAGCTGAAAATAGAGCACCTATCTATGTTGCTTCTATGTCAGAAAAACACAAAATGACAATTATTTTTACGCATCATTTGAAATCACACAAACCTGCTAAATTATATACACTAAGGTTTGTTCTGGGCAAGATTTCACCATGAGGTTTGATGACCAAAATAAACACTTTCCCAAAAACACTGGACCAAGGAAAGAGAATAGGGTGTTTTATTATGTCTGCCAGCAATATCAGCATTATATGACTGAGCCTTTTGGCAATGTTTAATGGCTTTCTTTCCAAGTGACTAATTTTGAGGGCAGTGAATGTTCAGATTAGTCTGGGAAATCTTTCTTATTTATTTATTTATTTATTTATTTTATTTATTCACATTTATATGCCGCCCTTCTCCGGAGACTCAGGGCGGCTTACAATTTTTGGGATACAACCCAATGCGCTCAGCAATAGCCTTCATTCCCTTGTATATGCCTGCTTATTACTAAGCGGCATTTTTACAAAGTCAGCTTATTGCCCCCAACAATCTTGGGTCCTCAATTTACCTACCCTGAGAGGATGGAAGGCTGAGTCAACCTTGAGCCTGGTGGGATTCGAGCCTGCACTAATTGCAGGCAGCTAGAACTAAGTGCTAAGTGTTTAACAGCCTGCACCACCAAGGCCCTTCTCCTCTTACAGAGGAGAATACTCACATGATGTCTATAAATGCCCATTAAGGTCTTGGGTTGGGGAATGGCTTTAGAATTAAACATTTGTTTGGGATGGAAACCTATCTCAACTCCAGCCCCCAATTAAAGCCCACACTTAATTGTGAAAAGATCAAACAACACATTCTGAACAGGAACTCAGCTCAACTGCCCAACACTTAAAAAAAACCTTTCCCCAAAAGGAGATGATTTAAGAGGTTAAAGTCTCTTAATTCATCAGAATTAAGAACTAAAACATAAATCTAAATTAAGAACTAAAACATAAATCTAAAACAACAAAAAAAAAATGATTCAATTGCCATCCCAACGGTGCTTTTTTTTTTTTTCAAAATGCAGCTGGACTTTTATTTATTTATTTTATTTTTTAATTTTTATTCATATTTATATCCCGCCCTTCTCCGGAGACTCAAGGCGGCTTACAATTTTGGGATTTTGGGGACTTTATTTTTTCCTTGAAGATCTTTTGCTTCTCATACAAGAAGCTTCTTCAGTTCATGAAGAACTGAACAGAACGGAAGAAGCTTCTTGGACAAGAAGCGAAATGTCTTCAGGGAAAAAAATTTTTGGGGAAAAAAACCACGACCTGGATGACTGAGAATCTCCAGAGACTGAATTGCAACTGAAAGAAGTCAGCAAAAGGGTTTTTGATAAGATGGTGGGAAGAGATTTAATCAGCCTTAAAGTATCCCAGCGGATCAACACGCCACAATTAGTTTACATCCACTAAGCACTGATAAATTCTCACCAATTCCCTACTCAAAACTTTCTCTTTTCGTCTTCCTGATCTTCACCAGTGCCCAGATCAATTCTGTCTTTATGCCCACCCAACATTATAAGATTTCAGCTGATGGCAGCCTTTCATGACTGGGATGGACTCCACTCGTACAAAATAAAATGCATTTGCAAGCAAGAGGCAAGGACAGATCTCAAAATGCTTGTTGGGTTAATTTAACCATGATGCAATTGACTGAAATAAATCAATGCACTTGAATGGAACAAGGGCTAACGATTTGACCTCTGTATTTCCCTCCCCACCCCTCCACACTGGATGGAGATCTAACAATATAATTGCGCAAGGTTGGGGAAAATCAGCAGGGGAAACAATAGCTTTCAGTAGGGTTTAATTTATTAGCCCGTAGAAGCATGAGGAAGCAGCCTTAATGTCATAAAAAGACTTGCCCCAGCCTGCAAAATCTACAGATTAACCCTGCTCCAAACTCTGCATTGCAATTTTTCGTTCTTGATGAAAGAGGTTTTTGTTCTTCTACCAATCCTCAGGGTGTTGCAAAATGGTGAGGAAGGAAAAGCAATCATCCCTGGGGTCTTCAGGAAGCAAAAGATCACATGAGAACTGACTATATAACAAAGGCACGTAGTGCAAGCAAGTAATTAACTGCCAGAACACCATGCGGCATCCTATGAGGAATCCGCCAACTTCTTCTCATCATCTGAAAAGAATATTTTGAGTCAGTTCTTTTGCATCCATGCCCAACCGAGCCAGCTGAGCTAACCGAATGCCCTTGAGATGTCCCATCCTGAAACGACACCGATGATGCTCAGAATCTCCTAATCAGCCACATAGTTAGCAACAGGATAGAAGGATCCTGGGAATGACCATCTTTGATGTCACTATATGGAAATGACCTTGAGGAACCACCCAGGGGAAGAGATGCTGCCTAGGGAATGTTCAGATAAGAGTGAGAGGAGCCCCCAGTGACTTAAAGGGTCAGAGGACAAAGCTTAAGATGGGCTCGCCTAATTGACTGGGCGGTTAAAAATGATGGAGAAACAGAGCAACATTACAATGAAGTAATTAGTTCATTTCATGTCAGGCAGAAAAGACCAAGTCCACACATTGAGGGTCCAATTAAACTGATTTATTCAGGAATTTTCTCAACCAACGGTTAATAGTTGCTAGGAATTGGATAAGGCTCCTTGGAATTCAAGGGAGGTTGGAGATGGCTTGTGGCTACGTAGAGATTCTGGACTGATGCCTCTTTTAACTCTGACTCCATGTTCTGCCATTTCTTCCCCGACATCTAGTCATCTTACCTGCCTGGTTTACCTAGGAGAGTTGACATCATCTTTGAAAATCTGAAGGTACAAACTTCCTGATGCCACTTTTAACTGCCTGATCAATCAGAGCAAACCCTTCCTTACAGTGGTGGAATTAATTTTTTTAACTACAGGTTCTGTGGGCATGGCTTGGTGGGCGTGGCTTGGTGGGTGTGGCAGGGGAAGGTTACTGCACAATCCTCATTCCCTCCCACTAACCTGCTTTCCAGCTCCATTCTCCTGTGCAGGGCAACCAAAGAAGACCCAGCCGATCAGCTGGGACTCTATGGGAGGCAGAGAAGAGATGGGGGCGGGGCCAGTCAGAGGTGGGATTTGCCAGTTCTCCAAACTACTCAAAATTTCCACTACCGGTTCTCCAGGACTGGTTGGAACCTGCTGAATGCCACCTCTGCTTCCTTAGTTTCTTTCTCTGACAGTTAAGCCACTGGAGGCTCCTCCTTCTCTTATCTGGTTGTTTCCTAGGCAACATCTCTTCCCCTTGTCCCTCAAGGTCACTCTCACATACCATTACACCCTCTTCTAGGAGTTGGAGAGAGACTCTGCAGAAGAAACTGATCATTATGCTCTTCTAGATTCCACATTGCTCAAGGAAAAGTAAGCTTCCATGAGAACAGCTTGGATCCCACTTCAAATGAAAATATTTCAAATCACGGAATGAATAGAGCTCATATGGCACTTGCTCTCAATTTTAATCATATATTGAACTGGAATGTCTGAAGACTTTTCATCTCTTTGGGACCAGTCATGATAAAATTGTGATAGACTGGCATTGCTTTTATTATTATTATTATTATTATTATTATTATTATTATTATTATTATTATTATTATTTTATTAGACTTGTATGCTGCCCTCTCTCCCCAAGGACTCAGGGCGGCAAACAGTAAAAGAAACCCAGTACAAATTACACTAAAAACCATTAAAAAATACAAGCCTAATCAATATTATACAAAATTTAAAATTTTGGCTTTTAATTTACTTACAACACCTACTACCATGCCTTATTTCTTTTCCTCCCCTTTACGGAGGCTCAGTTTTCAAAAATTACATTTTCATACAACCTGCAAGTGACAAATGGCAAAACCTCAGATATGGCTGGTGTGATGGAATGTTGTCTGGATTCCCAAGAGGGAGGGGTTGCATTCCAGAGGCGCAAAAGACAACTCAGTTCAGAGAGTTTGTGTGAGAGAAAGAGATAGCTCCTCTTCAATAGTTCCCAGAGTCTATGCTTTACGGGGACGTTAGCATGTTTTAGTTTGGCAAGATTCTGTCTACAGGTGAGGAACAATGAAGAAGTCTACTTGGAAGCTTCACAGTGTGTCTTGCTTGGTTTTTGGAGCCTGACACCCCCAAAATCAAGTCCCACCATTCCTTATTCTCTGTGTTGGTCTTTCATTCTTATCCTTGGAGAGGTGGGCAGTCTTGAAGCATGAAATGCAAATAAATAAATTCGCCACCGAGCTGAGCCAGATCTTACAAGTAATTCAGCCTCTATTTCTGCTTTATTTGCAAACTCCACAGCTACACCTGGCACATCAGTTATCGTAATAAATGGCTCTGCAGACAAGAGGAGAATGCTGCCTCTCTGCAGCTCCGTGGACCATTTATTTTGATCGTGCCAATAAGTGAAATTAAAAACAAAGAGAAAACATTACAAATCATTAGAGTTTCATCAAACAAAGCTGTGGATCCAGGCTGTTTCCTTTCTTTTTTAAAAGTTTTTGGGGATGGGCGTTGTTGGTATTTTTAATGACCCTCATTTCTACTATTAGCATAGCTGATTTCAATGGTACAAAGGAGTACTGAGAAACCAGCTTGTCACTGGTCCGCCCAGCCACTCACATTCAATCATAGCTGTCAATCTTCCAGGCAACATCTTCTGAAGCAAACCAATATTCTCTTCTTTTTTTTTTTGCTGGATTCGGAGATAATGCTGTTTTGGCAATTTATGACAGGATACACTTGTCATATATTCTTCCTCTCTCACTCCACTAATTATTTTTCCACTCCCTAATTGAATCTGAGCTTTCTGCTGAGTTGTGTTAGACATGCACATCTGATGATCCCAGCTTTAAAATCAAAGGCAAAACTTCCATTCCAAGATGCTCAAATTCCGATCTTGGCTTAGGAAACTTCCAAATATTTCCAAATCTTCTGTTTTAATGTAGCCAAAGGGGAAAACTAACTTTAACATACAAAGTCCTTCACGACATGGGTCCCTATTATTTAAGGGAGCGACTGCTGCCGACATCGAACACCAACCGCCCTGTACGATCTCACAGACAGGGGCTCTTGGTCCGTCAGCCGGACAGTGCCGGCTGGCGGTCCCCGACGACGGGCCTACTCTGTTGGCCCCGACCTCTGGAATCAACTTCCCTGGAGCAGCCTGGCCCCTGACCTCCGCACTTTCCGTGCGACCTGAAGACCTGGTTGTTTAACCAATCCGGGCTGTGACCCTGGGGTGGGGTGGTTTTTTTAGAGTTTTAATCCTGTAATTTTAGTGTTAATTCGGCTTGATTGTTTAATTTGGTTTTATCTAATTTATTGTTGTGTGATTTTATTTTGTAAGCCTTGAGTCCTTTTGGAGAGGGGGCGGCATATAAGTCGAATTAATAAATAAATAAATAATAAATAAAACTATTATTGATGCGCTGGGGAGGATAACCAGATCCCCTACATTTTATTTTAATTCCATTTATCTGATCAGGGAAACACAAGCTTGATTCCCTTGGCACTTCTCACTCCTTTCTGGAAAAGCTTGCCAGAAAGAAGAGGGGACTCACTTATTCTTCAAAGCACCAGGAGTAATGGGTGGAAGCTTGTTAAAGAGAGATCCAACCTAGAAATAAAGAGAAACTCCTCCTTCCCCTTCTCTCTCCACCCCTACCCGGCCTTCTGCAAATCTAACTCCTTTCCGGCACTGATGATGTTCCCTAGTTGGGTCATGAAACATCTGCAAGAAAACAACCAAGCTCAGAGAGCACCAAGGACTCCTCATTTCAACACAGAGCTACAAATATTCTTCTTTAGTGGCTTTCAAGAATAGACTTGACCAGGATGGTATAAAAGTTTCTTGCCTTGAGCAGAAGTTTGGACTAGAAGACCTCCAAGGTCCCTTCCAGCTCTATGATTCTATGTTCTAGAGCAAGGGTCTTCAAACTTGGCAAGTTTAAGACTTGTGGACTTCAACTCCCAGAATTCCTGAGCTAATAGGACTGGAGGAAGAATTCTGGGAGTTGAGGTCCACAAGACTTAAAGATGTCAAGTTCGAAGACCTCTGTTCTAGAGCAAGGGTGTCTAACTCTAACAGATAACAGATAATCAGAGTTGGAAGGGATCTTATAGGTCATCTAGTCCAACCCCCCGCCCAAACGGGAGACCCTACACCATTTCTGACAAATGGCAGTCCAATCTCTTCTTGAAAGTCTCAACTCTGTTTCATTGAGGGCCGCATCAGGATTGTGTTTGACCTTGGGGAGCCAGGATGGGCATGGTCACTTCAACGTCACTCGTTATTGGGGGCGCCTATGGTGGCCCGAGAGCTCTGCCTGCGAAAACGGGCTCCCAAGTTCCGTTTTCGGCTGCGACGGCCTCCGGCAACCCTCTGCCAGTGAAAACGGACCTCCCGAGCTCTGTTTTTGCTGGCAGAGGCACCGTGGGTCAGTCCTGTGGGTCAGTCCTTCATTGTTTCTAGGACGGCCCCCATGGGCCAGATCTAAGCACCCCACGGGCCAGATCTGAGGATGGGATTCAAAAATCCCAACAACCGGTTTGCTACCCAGTTGCTGGGTGGGCGTGGCCTACCGGAACTTCCGGGAGGGCAGTTTTTCACCTTCCCAAGGGTCCAGAGGCTTCCCTCAGGCCTCTGGGAGGGCAAAAACAGCTTCCCCCAGGCTCTGGAGGCACTCCGGAAGCCAAAAACAGGTCCCTTTTGCGACTTCCTGTACTTCCAGTTTGACCATTTTTCATCTTCCCAAGGGTCCGGAGGCTTCCCTCAGGCCTCTGGGAGGGCGAAAATTGCCTCCCCTGGGATCTGGGGGCCTTCCGGAAGCTGAAAACAGGCCCATTTCCCGCCTTCTGGAAGGCCCGTTTTCCCGCTCCCAGAGCCTCCGCGCGAACCCTGCACTTCCCTGCATCAAAAATGGGCCATGTGGAAGCTCCTGGGAGGGGAAGGGTGGGCAGGGCCAGCTGTTCGGTTCGAATACCAGTTCAGCAAATCAGATGCAAATTTAACTTCTGGTTTGCCCGAACCGGTCTGAACCAGTAGAATCCCACCCTGGGCCGGATCCTGTCTGTGAGCCTTGATTTTGACGTCCCTGTTCTAGAGGGTCTTTTGACAATGAATTTGCCGTCTGATCAAACCGTCAGCCCTGTGTATAAATTACAGTGAGGAGTGAAATGTTGCCTAACCCTCTCTGGATGAGTACGAAGCGTTTCTGTCATTCCCCAGGACCCTCGCGACAAGCTAGACACAATTTCTGTCCTGCAGGGTTTCCTATTTGAAATTCTAGAGTGACTCGCAATTACTGGAACCGTTTTCATGTTTTACAAATCAATGCCTAATAACGAGGAGATTGGTACCCGCCAGAAACAAACAAACAAAAAACCCAAACCAAACAAAACAAGAAAAAAGAGCCTGCATCTCGCTGACGAAGAAAAGTATTTTGCCAAACCAACAATCTTAATAGCAAACTCACGTTTTGACATTTCTAATTACCAAAGTGCCATTGTTCCTCAGAGACAAAAAAGGCGGAATCGGGGGGAAAAAATCACTATTATTTCTGTGCTTTGCTGGAGCATTCAAGCTCGGCGTGGTTCTCCCCCTTGGCTCTTAGGCATCAACCGATAGTAGTCAAAAGTCATAGGATGTTCCTTAAGGCAGCATGAGACCTGATTCCCCATTAAGAAAGACACCTGTCACTACCACTTAACAGTTAATTAGTTCACTTGCTCAGGATGCAATCGGAATGAGAACAAAAGATCTAGGATCCTTTCCTTTCCTTTCCTTTCCTTTCCTTTCCTTTCCTTTCCTTTCCTTTCCTTTCCTTTCCTTTCCTTTCCTTCTCTCCCCCATTCTTCTTTCCTTTCTCCCTTCCCTTCCCTTCCCCTCCCTTCCCCATTCTCCTCCTTCCCTCATTCTTCCTTTCCTTTCCTTTCCTTTCCTTTCCTTTCCTTTCCTTTCCTTTCCTTTCCTTTCCTTTCCTTTCCTTTCCTTTCCTTTCCTTTCCTTTCCTTCCTTCCCTTCCCTTCCCTTCCCTTCCCTCCCCTCCCCTCCCCTCTCCTCTAATCTATTTTGGCTTCTTATACTTCCAATTGAGAGTAACCACAAAGCGCTAATCATAGCTTATGAAACACCCAGACCCAAATAAAATTAACAGAGAAAGCAACAATATTGATGCAGTGTGTAACAAACCGTGGTCGACAATAGGGGAGGAAAAAAAAAGGATTTATTAAGGCAAATGCTACAACTTAAAGAGTCAGAGAATAATCAATAGGGATTCCATCTCTTGTTTTGGCTTTGTTTCAAGAGAAGTAATAGCCCGAGCCATCAATAATTAGGTTTTTTTCCTTCATTTTATCCTTCCCTAACCCGATGTCCTTCAGCCAGAGTGGACTTCAGTTCTCAAAAATCCTGCAGGACTTTTGTCAAAAGTTTTTTTAAAGATCAAATCCACATATTTGGAAGATCGCTATACAGGTGGGCCTTAACTTAGAAGAGTTCATTTAGTGACTGTTCGAAATTACAATGGCACTGGAAGAAAAAAAGACATGACTTATATTTTCACACTTATAACCATTTTAGCATCCCCAGGATCATGTGATCAAAATTCAGAAGCTTGGAAACTGACTCATTTTTAAGGCAACAAGACACTAATGGAATAGTATTTAGGAGGAGTTGCAGGCAGTGATGTAAACACAGCTCTTGAAAATCAAAGGTGTTGTAGGTCAAGTTAGATTATTACCCCATCAAGTTCCCTATTAAATTCCCTATCTGCCTGCAGCTTTTATGGGCTCTAAGAGTCTGTTTTTCAGGCCTCGGTGGAAATGGTGACAGTTAGGATCGAAAGCATTTTTAGAGAGATGGTGAGAAGTTGGAGGAGGTTTTTTATATGTTCAAAAATGGAAAGGTTTGGCCCTAACCACAATGGAGAAACGGCTATGAAGATGGTGGAACTTGTAGAGATGTCTAAACTGATTCCTTTGGTTAGAGAACAGACAACATCTATATTTGTGGCTGAGTAGAAACCCGCTGTAGAGTTTCTCATGAAACTGGAAAAAAAAAAAGAACTTCAGATCTGCGGTTTTGATAATGAGAAACGACTAGATAATAGAAACAGGGAGAGAACGTTTTGCAACCATAGAGTAAAAGATAATTTTTATAATCCTGCTTGCATTTGTTGGCGGGAAAATTGGAAACTCTCTCTTTATCTTTTCTTTTTGCAGTTTTATCTTTTCCTTTCTTCCTCTTTTTCCCCCATGTCCTACTGTGCATTCATTTCAATCAGTTTTTCAATCATTTTTTTCCCAAAACTGTTTCATAAAACTCATCCACGCCAAACTCCAAAAGAGAAGAAGTTGGAAGAGGAGCTGGGTATACAGTGAAGAACCCCTTCCAGTTCATACTAGATCGCTCTTTAGGTCATTGTGGGAGGGCTGTTCAATTTTGACATAGATTTATTTATTTATTTATTTATTAATGGGACTTATATGCCGCCCCATCTCCGAAGACTGCTTACAATAAAACAAACACAATAAATATTTAAAAAGAATTAAATTAATGGTCCCAATTAATACAAACTTAAAAACCACAAAATCTAAGACACCCCACCCCTGAGTCACAGCCCGGCTTGGTCAAATAACCAGGTCTTCAAATCATGGCGGAAGGTGCGGAGGTCAGGGGCCAGCGGAGCCCAGGGAAGTTGGTTCCAGAGTTCAGGGACGACAGAGTAGGCACGTCGTCGGGGGACCGCCAGCGGCGTGCCCGGCTGATGGGACAAGAGTCCCTGTCTGTGACTTCGTACAGGGCCTCTTTAACCCCTCTTTAACCCCTCTTTCAAACCAGCGACCCTCCGGATGACCCTGATGACACAGACAAACCTCCAAATGGCCTCAAGGACCCTGTGATGACCCAGGGTGGGATACAAAAACAACACAGGCACAAAAACAAGTGAAGCCCCTTTTATTCCTTCAACTTGGCTTCAAAAGCTCCAAATATCCTTGACTGGAGACAAAAAACTCCCCCACAAACAGTTGCAAAAAGGAGGAGATGCCGTTTAAACTAAAAAACCCTATAAATCATAACTAGAAACAACAACACAAACCACACTGAAGCAATTAAGGGAACCAGGCAAGATAAGGGTTTGAAAACATGCACAGATATCGGAATACACACTGGGAAGGATGCCAAACTCAGGTAAGAATGGACAGACTAGAAATATTTTCATGCTTTGTTTCATGCGCAGTCCGTCCTTTTAACCAGTTCTCACAGCTGCAGCCCATGAAGGGGATCAAGGCCCTTTCCTCCCGCATAGACCACACCATTCACGTTTCTCCCTTATCCTCTCCTCCCTGCGTGCCCTGGGATGGAGACGGGATGGGCCTGGGTCCTCCTCTGTCTGCCCAGCCAGTCTGTGCCCTTCCCCAGCTTCCTCCACAACCTCCAGAGCCACACTCCCACTCCCTGTCGGCTGTTCCTCCTCTCCCTCTTAGTCAGTCTCCAACAGAGGCATGACAGACCCACTAAAAAGAATGCAAATGACCAGCTCTGTCTGCAAGGAGTATAAATCCTTCCATTCCCCACCATCCAGTCAGAGCTGAAGAAGCTTCTTGGATGACAAGTGAAAAGTCTTCAAGGAAGAACAAAGAGAGTCCAGTGGCCTCTTGGGGAAAAAAGCATCTTTGGGACAACCTGAAGGACTGAGAATCTCCATAGACATTGTAAGCCTATGCAAGTTGCCCTCTCAAAAAGACCTAGCAATGCCTCTAACGTCAGAATGGGGAGGGGGCTAGGAAGAGGAGAAGCAGGATCCATTTACTTTTGGCATATTACCTGTCAGAGGAAGAAATGAAATATAATTTACGGTGCGGCATTTCCAGCAGCAAATACATTCAAGCGTAAGCAATTAACGCTGGCTGTTTTTTTGGCAGGCTTGAGAAGATTACTCAGAGGGTGTGAGTATGTGTCCTGAGTTACAATAACACATGATTCTTTCTTTCTTTTTCCCCTCTGCCACGTTTGCCTTGCATGCTGTCTCCTCCTCCTTCCTCCCCACACAAAAGGTTTATGACGACAAAAATATCTGATGGATGAGAGGGCCACTTTGATGTCTCTTGAGTGACTTTTTGGTGTGCAAAACACAAGGCTAATTGTGCCAATTTATCGATAGAATATTGGTAGCTCAGGGTTGAACAGTGGGGTCCTTGCTGTTCTCTGAGCTTGGGGGCTTTCTGGCAGACATTTCATGACCAAACTAGGTAACAGTGCTAGAAGGAGTGAGGTTTGCAGAGAGGAGGAGGTGGAGAACTATGGGATCCTTGGTGTTCACTGACTTGGTGGTATTCTTGCAGACATTTCATGACTGAAGTAGGTACCATCATCAGTGCTAGAAGCAGGGGTGGGATGCTACCGGTTCGGGCTGGTTCTATAGAACTGGTAGCTCCAAAGAGCAGCTGACCCCGAACTGGTTCGCTGCGATGACCTTCTGATCGTCTGCCCACCCGCCCGGCCGGGCTCTTAGCTGTCCTTTATTTCCTGCTTTTTCAACCTCAGCTGCTTTGCGCGACACAGCTGAGGTTGAAAAAGCAGGAAAGAGGAAATTCCATCTCAGACAAACGAACAGGAAACATCAGCATAATCAAGGAACCACCAAAAACACATCCACCAACCCCAATAGGGCAAACCATTTGTATGTATAAAGACAGCAAACCACACTCCCTTCTAGCACTTCCTGATGTTACTTAGTTGGGTGATGAAACGTCTGCAGGAAAACCACCAAGCTCAGAGAGCACGAAGGACCCTGCTGTGCAAATTTCACATAGGTGCTAAATTACACCTATCTTTAGGCATACTGTATTTGACTTTCCTTCTGTCAGTGAGCCCAACGTTAATGTTGTTTAGGTAGGGGCACAAAGCATCTTTTGCTAATTGTTGGGCTATATGGACAACATTGTCAGTTGATTATGACAGGGTTAAACTACACAATTGTTTACACTATGCTTCACTTCTCGCAAATGAGCACTCCCAGGAATTGCACTTATTTTTGCATTGTATACAATTCAGAGACTCGGAAACCTTGATTACAAAAGGCCCACACATAAGTGGACCCATCACCTTTGTCCACGTTTATAAATAACGCAGTGAAAAGAATCAGGAGGGTGGCAAGAGAATGGAGCAAGAACAAAATGTAGGAAGGCAACAAGGCTCCATGCTGAGTCTAAGAACTGGATGGAAAGACATTCGATTTTTCTTGCACGAAGCTACAGCATTGTAGTTCTAAACAGCTACCAAATGGATAAGAATAAATTAGTTTTGTCTGGCTGGATAGTGACGGCCTGTTGCTGGGATGATGGTCACAACCAAAGGCTTAATAGAATGATAGAATAGAATACCAGAATAACAGCATTGGAAGGGACCTTGGAGATCTTCTAGTCCAACCCCCTGCTTAGGCAGGAAACCCTACACCACTTCAGACAAATGGTTGTCCAATCTCTTCTTAAAAACTTCCAGTGTTGGAGCATTTACAACTTTTGGAGGGCAAGTTGTTCCACTGATTAATTGTGCTAACTGTCAGGAAATTTCCCCTTGGTTCTAAATTGCTTCTCTCCTTGATCAGTTTCCATCCATTGTTTCTTGTCTTGCCTTCTAGTTCTTTGGAACTCTTCTCTGTGACAGCCCCTTAAATATTAGAATCCCTTATTTTTATAGGTTAATTGACCCATATCCACATGCAATTGTTCTTTTATTTACTGAAAATTGGCAGTAGATAGGATGGAAGGTTGAAGTTGGACTTGAAGTTGAACTTAAAAATCAGAAACTAGGGCTTGCAACATTTTGAATCAAGCTCTTCAGGTTTCCCTAGGAAAGACTTTTCAGTTGTGTGAAGAAAGCAAGTCTAGCCAAAGCTCTCTTGTTCTACTCTTCAACCAGGATCAGTTTTGATGGACCTACTTATCAATAATAATGGAGCTTCAAGCCATGAGGAAAAGGTTTAACTATCAAAGCCTTCTTGTTCTACTCTTCAACCAGGACCAGTCTTGATGGACCTACCCATCAATAATAATGGAGCTCCAAGCCATGATGAAAAAGTTTGACTATCAAAGTTCTCTTGTTCTACTCCTCAACCAGGACCAGTCTTGATGGACCTACCCATCAATAATAATGGAGCTTCAAGCCATGATGAAAAAGTTTGACTGCCAAAGTTCTCTTGTTCTACTCTTCAACCAGGACCAGTCTTGGTGGACCTACCCATCAATAATCATGGAGCTTTAAGCCGTAATGAGAAGATTTAGCTGTCATTTCAATTTCTTACAATGTTTCAGAATCATGGAATTTCACGGGCCCATCTGGCTTGGAAATTCTCAGGATGTCATCCCAACAGATGGGCAGAACCTCTGATGGAAGAAGGTCTGATCTAACCTGTGTGTTACCATGCTAGAATCTTGTCACGCCATAAGGCAGGCAGTGCCTGAAAGACCACACCGTGATCTCCCTTCGCGCTTCTGTCAAAGCTGCCGATATTCATATGCAAATGCATTCAGATTTCATTAACACACTTGCACGGACTTGGGATTTCTTTAACCAGATGGCAATCCTTTTAAGGAAATCTTTCAAGGAAGTTCTCATGTTGATTTACAAGGCCTGTAGATCTGCCAGGCCCAAGGGTTGCTTTTAAGGTCTGTACAGCCATCTGTCTTCTAGAAAGTGTCAGTCCTTTGAGGAAGTCCAGACAGGAAACCAAACCTAGGAGCACTAACACTAAATTTATTGCAAGGTTACAGTTACAGGATTGTGCAAGTCTGAAAGCCCCCTCCCCCTGCACTTCCTCCCTTTTACTTTCTAGGGAATTAGGGGAGGGGGGTGTCCCTGCTGAGATTCTCTTTCCATTCTCATTCTTTCTGAAATATCTCTTGTCTGACTATTGTCTTAACTGCAAGCTTTTCCTCCCTCTCCCAAAGTTATTCTCACAATCCGTTTTATGCCTGACAAACAACAGGTGTTTGCACCTTGGGAACCTGGCGATGTTTATGACCAGGTAGGCAAGAAAACTGGAAATATTCTCCTGGCAAAGTTTTGCACGTTAAAAGTTGCTCTCTAACTTGGAAGTTAGAGAATCTTCCCAGTAGGAATCAGGTGCTCTAAAGCAGGGATGTCCAACCTTGGCAGTTTTAAGACTTGTGGACTTCACCTTCCAGAATTTCCAACACGCTAAGCGACACGATTCTTAAGTGTTTTGCGCCTTTTGCCACGGTTGTTAAAATGAATCACTCTCGTTGTTAAGTGAAGCACATGGTTGTTAAGCAAATCCGGCTTTCCCCATTGATTTTGCTTGTTGGGAAGGTCACCAATGCTGAAACAGTTGCTAAGTGCAGCCTACTGCCACATCCCATTTTTCAGTGTCATAGTACCTTTGAACAGTCACTAAATGAATGATTGTAAGTCGAGGTTTAGAATTACAAGATTTGGGGCACAATGCTTGGCAGGGATCAAACTTACAGTCCACAACATCTAGAAGACACCAAATTGCCTCTCTTGGGTTGAAGCAGATAACCACCATTTTAGCACTTAAGTTTTGCAAATCATTTTGATGGTGTATTTTAAGATTTGGAAAAAGAGGTATGAGAAATGAGGGGTCCTTGGTGCTCTCTGAGCTTGGTGGTTTTCTTGCAGATGTTTCATTACCCAACCAGGTAATATAATCAGTGCTAGGCACCAAGGAGCGGATGAGAAAATAATTAGCAGGGTATTTTTCAACCCTGACTCCCTCCTACCATGGCAAACCTTCGCGGTCAAACTGGATCAACTCTGAAATTCAAAATCCCCTCCCTGTTATGCTTTTAATTTTTAATTACAAAATGTCACCCAAGTGATTCTTGGCCAGCATGATAACAGGAACAAAAATTACACACGACTCCAAAGCTAGGCCAGAATCTGTCTTCCTATTTGCCAACCGTTCCCTGCAACTATGAAGTTCCATCTCACCAAACCTCCCATCCCCAAATTTCTCATCGCTTACGAACGGCAGAAGAAAGAAGAACTCTGACTAGAATGGGGTACCTTCATTTTTCCAAAGCTCAGTACGAAAACAGTTAACTTAATTAACTAATTAATTAAATGCCTGCACTTAAGATCCAGCTGTCTACAATTATTGTAGGCTCGAATCCCACCAGGCTCAAGGTTGACTCAGCCTTCCATCCTCTCGGGGTAGGTAAATTGAGGACCCAAGATTGTTGGGGGCAATAAGCTGACTTTGTAAAAATGCCGCTTAATAATAAGCAGACATATACAATGGAATGAAGGCTATTGCTGAGCACACTGGGTTGTATCCCAAAAAATTGTAAGCCGCCCTGAGTCTTTGGAGAAGGGCGGCATATAAATGTAATTAAAATAAATAAATAAATAAATAAAATAAACTTTGCTTCGGATTAGAAAATCATTTTTAACACCCCCCCCCAAAAAAAACCCTACACGTATTTAGCCTTGCCATAATTACATTGCCCTGGTCTGCATTCCCAAAGGAGCATATGGACTTTTTACAGCTGGAAAAGCTTTGTGCTACTGTGAACTCCACGCACATTCCTTTTAATTACATATGTGCCTGCTGAGGACATATGATGAAGTCTGGCAAACTAATTTGCTACCAGCATGAGACCAAGAATAAATACTAAATATTACACCCCAGTTGGTTTTTCTCTACGCTATCCATTATCCCTAGAGACGGGACTAAATGAAAATTGCCCCAGCCGTTTAAATATGCCAAGGGAAAGGAAGAGCAACAGTAACGTGAACAAGGCAGAAAATGATTTTTTTAAAAAACCCCGAAGGTATCCAATTCTGCTTTGATTTCTTCTTTCTTCTCCCATTTGTAAGCGATGAGAAATTTGGGGGATGGAGGTTTGGTGAGATGGAACTTTAGAGTTGCAGGAAACCATTGGCAAACAGAAAGACAGATTCTGGTGTACCTTTGGCCTACTTGAAAGACATTGATTGTTCAAGGTCAACATTAGCAGAGGTCCTAACATGGAATTAACTGGGAAAGTTTTAATCCCTGTCAATTCAAAGTCCCTCAAGTTCTTTTCATATTTTTTTTTGTTCCCTTTGAGTCAGTCTTGAGACCACCTGGATAGCTCCCTGCAGTTTCTTTGACAAGACTTGAAAGTGGTTTGCCATTACTTCCTTTCCAAGTTTGAAAGAGAGGGACTTCTTTGAATAAAGTATTTTTTTCACCCAAAAAGAGACTGACTGTGACCAGCTAGCTGAGTGCCCATGGTGGAACTAGAACTTACCACCTCCTGGTTTCTAGCCAGATCTCTTAAGCGCTACACCAAACTCTCTTCCAAA
The DNA here is from genome assembly GCA_009733165.1 of Naja naja. NCBI lineage: Eukaryota > Metazoa > Chordata > Lepidosauria > Squamata > Elapidae > Naja > Naja naja. Next base: position 12,501,230 of record CM019164.1, read on the forward strand.
TTCTTGACCAGTTGTTAAAATTCAAAAACAAAGCACAACTCAATTTTAATTTCTGACTACTTTTGAGTACAGCTGTTTATACTGGATACCTTCGCCTTCCACCTTAGCAAAAGCAGGTACGGATCACAAATTGGGTGACTTCATTGTCCCAATCGATTCCTAAATAGATCGTCCCTCCCAAAGCACCTTCCCCCTACAAACTAGAGTTTCTCTGTTCCCTTTTAACACACAGAGGATGATGACCTTGAAGAAGGAATGGTTGTATCTCCAGGATTGAGTACATCTTGAACTGGGGCTGCAAAAGGGTGAGATTAAGAACTAAGGGGACAAAATTCTGTAACTCCTCTAGGGTAGGGCTGTGTCTACCCCACAACTTAAAATCATAGGGCTGGAAGGGACTTCGAAGATCTTCTAGTCCAACTGTGAGCAGGAGTCCTTATATCATCCCAGACAAATCCTTTCCTGAAAGCTTCCAGCGATGGTGCACTCACATCTCCAGGAAGCAAGGTGTTCCATGGGTTAACTGTTCTCACTGTCAAGGAATTTCTCATTAGTTCTGGATTGGATCTCTCTTTAGCAAGCTTCTACCCATTCTTTCTTGTCCTACCTTCAGGAGCTTTGAAGAATAAGTCACCCCCCTCTTCTTTGTGAGAGCCCTTTCAAGTACTAGAAGACAGCTATCATGCCATCTCTAATCCTTCTCTTTGTTACACATATCTAATTCCCCCAGCCATTCATCATACTGTTTAGCTTCTAGACCCTTTATAATCTTAATTACCCTTCCTTGCATTCTTTCTGGACCCTCGGCATCTTTTTTGCATCATGGTGACCAGAACTGGATTTGACCTGCACCGTTCTTCCTCCTTCAACAAGCATTACAATGTCAGGATGTATCAACTCTATCTGCAATGATTTCCGTGCAAGGCACAAACCTAAGATAGCAATAGCGATGGCACTTAAGACTTATATACCGCTTCACAGTACTTGACAGCCATCTCTAAGTGGTTTACCGAGTCAGCCTATTGCCCCCAACAATCTGAGTCCTCATTTTACCTACTTCGGAAGGATGGAAGGCTGAGTCAACCTTGAGGCGGTGAGAATCGAATTGCTGGCAGTCGGCAGAGTTAGCCTGCAATACTACATTCTGACCACTGCACCACCTCCGGCCATAGAAGCCCAGTATGGAAGGCTGAGTCAACCTTGAGCTGGTGAGAATCGAACTGCTGGCAGTCGGCAGAGTTAGACTGCCATACTGCACTCTGACCACTGCACCACCACCACACTCTTTATAACAGACATGCCATATAGCAGACCCTTCTCCCTTTTCTACTCCAGCTTACCTTCCAGCGGGCAGAAACGAGTCACCTGCTCGGGCATCAGCTTCCCTTGCTTGTGTTGACAGTAGGTCTCGGCAATTTCTTGACGACACTGCTTGGATTTGGCCCTGGATAGAGCCGAGAGGGCTTCCTTGCCTGAAATGTCACATTTTGGCAGCTGATCGTATCCAAGCTCAGGAGAACCATTCCCACTCCGTTTCATATGAGGCTGTGCGAGGGACCTTGGGGTGCCTTTCAGAGAGTTGCCATTGTTGTTGGGTTTAGGGGCAGAATTGTCCAAGGGCAGCCGCTCATGGAAATTTTTCCCGAGGACAGAGTTCTCCTTGGCTTTCTCTTCCTGTTCTAGCTTTCTCCGCAGGCGTTCCTTCTGTGCACTGATGGGCTTTTTCACCAGTTCTGGGTGATGCTTCTGCTTCTGAGACCGGGGAGCAAAATTGCTATTGTCAATGTTTTCAAAGTCCTTGGGGACAGAGTTCTCATTGTTGCTGTCTGTTCGTGTCTTCTCCTTTGGCCGGTGGGAAAAATAGCCATCCTATAAGTAGAGGGAAAAGAAACGATTGTGATACATGGCTACAACAGTGTGTTTTCCACTGCACAGGCACACAAGAATACACCTGTCTATTTTTTATTGAGTTTTCCAGGTGCTTCCAAGCCTTACCTGGAAATTGCACTTTGGAATCTCTTGCACGCAAAATGGATCTTCCACTACTGACAGCTGACCCTTTCTCCTACCAGATCAGATGAATAATGAAGTTCAACCTGGTGGAAAATCTACAGTAGCTTTCTTCAACCTGGACACCTACCTATCAAGGCTTTCTATCAGATATGGTTAGAAAATTATCTTTAAACTAGACAATGTAGGGCAGGGGTGTCAAACTCATGGCCTGCGGGCTGGATACATCACATATTGGCCCCGCCCCTGCCTGGTTTAGTGAAGGGGGAAAAAGGTTCCGATACATCACATGATGCCGCTGTGACAATGTGAGTTTGACAGCCCTGATGTAGGAGATGACCAGGCTGAGCCTGAGGGAAGGGTTAAGTGTGTCATCAGTCTTGAGTCACTTTGTAGCCACAAGAGAGCTAAGTCCTACCACCTTGAATTTCATTGACTCTTATCTACTGCCAATTTGCTTTGGCCGTTGGTAGTTCAGATTCTTATAGAGAGTTTAAACTTGCAATGAAGTCTTACATACATTGGAACTGTCTGGACTCCTGGATTTCCCACGCTAGACGGACAACCAGTGACCAACTGGGTCATTCTTTCAGTGAGATCTCCTTACCTAAACAGAGACACAGAATGTCCATGGGTGGCAAAATAGCAGCAGGAGAGGAAGTGACTTCCGATTTCCTGCTGGCTTCCCCATTGACTCTACGGTTGGGGGGGCTGGCAAGGAACACTGGACATGACGATCACATAACTGTAACAGCAGCGCAACAGTGGTGAAGAAACCAGAAGTTTGCCAAATTTTAATTCCATGTGAGTAACAGTTCTTGGATTTTGGATGAATTAATTTAGCTAATTTGAGTTAGCTGATTTGAAGTTAGCAATCATAGGGCAACCACAGAGCATTGCTGATGCTCATTTTATCCAGCAGGAGGAGGAGGAGGAGGAGGAGGAGGAGGAGGAGGAGGAGGAAGAGGAGGGTGAGGGGAGACTGTGGGACCTTGGTGCCCTCAGAACTTGGTTGTTCTTGTAGATGTTTCATCACCCAACTAGTTAATATCATCAGTGCTAGAGGCGAGAGGGGTGTGGGGAATGGAGGAAAAGGAGAAGGGAAGGAGGAAGAGGAATCTACACGTGATCTATAATCTGGTGATCCCCAATTTTGAGCCTCACTGCTTGCCACAGCTACGCTACATTAGTTCCAAATTGGCTTATCTCCCAGACCGCGGAGAAAGCAGAACGAGGACATTCTGTAGAACTAACACTTGTTTAAAGCTCGTGTTCATTTCTCTTTTAGCTACAGCTCTTCTGGGTAGCATCTGCTTATCACCCTGCTATCATTTGCTTTCCCTAAACTATAATGGTGACTTCAAAAGCAGATGCTGGCGCTACAGTTCACTGGACTAACTAGAACCATTCCATTTTTTAAAAAACCTTATGAAACCTTCAAATGAAACAGAAAGAAGAACAAAAAAAAAAAGGACAAGGTGAACTTTTATAAAACCGAAATTCAACACAGCTTATTGTTGTTCTACCAATGTAGCCTCTTGATTTGCACGAGTCGGTTTCTTTGGACATTTGCAGAAGACAAAATCCACCTTAAGTCGGGGTGAACTGGTGATTAGGGATATTCCAAGGCTTCCAGGACTGAGGTTACGGTCCTTATTTTTAATCAAGATTACTAGCTGACTGTGATATATCTCCACCCTTCACCCAAACCCTTCTTGAAAGGCCATTCTCCACCAAGGACATAACCCATGGGCAAACTATCTTCAAAAGAACGTGAGGTAAGAGTTGTGATCGAAAAAGATTCACAGGTTCACTTTCCATCAACAATATGCATTGTGCTTCGCGCAGGGTAAGAGTTTGCAAGCCAGTATCTACAAACATGAAAAGGTCCATAGACATGTCCCAAAGGTGCTTTTTTTTCCCCAAGAGGCAACTGGACTTTCTGGTTTCTCTTTGAAGACGTTTCGCTTTTCATCCAAGAAGGTTCTCCAGCTCTGACTGAAACATCTTGGAAGGTTCTTGGATGAGAAGGAAAACATCTTCAAAAGAAAAAACCATAAAGTCCAATTGCCTCTTGAAAAAGCCCCTTTGGGACAACCCATGACCAGGATGACAGAGCATCTCCATAGACGTCCATACACATCTACCATGAGAATCTCAAATCAGCTGAGATGTTGAGTGGCTGCAGCAAAATCTTGAGGATGGTTTTGTTGATACTTTGCAACACTCTATCGTTTCACCTTAGCAGTAAAAGGCAACCAGGTCATCAAAGAACACAGTGGCTGGATGCCATCAAAGCTGACCCCAGCCACAGCATAGAAAAAACTCAAAGAAGCAGTCCAAGATTGGACAATGTGGAGAGACCTGGACCATAGAGTCAGACATGACTGAACAGATATCATCATATCCCTGATTAGGGGACTGGAGGGTGAAACATATGAAGAACGATTGCAGGAACTGGGTATGTCTAGTTTAATGAAAAGAAAGACTAGGGGAGACATGATAGCAGTGTTCCAGTATCTCAGGGGCTGCCCCAAAGAAGAGGGAGTCAAGCTATTCTCCAAAGCCCCTGAGGGCAGGACAAGAAACAATGGGTGGAAACTAATCAAGGAGAGAAGCAACCTAGAACTAAGGAGAAATTTCCTGACAGGGAGAACAATTAATCAGTGGAACAACTTGCCACCAGAAGTTGCGAATGCTCCAACACTGGAAGTTTTTAAGAAGAGATGGGACAACCATTGACCTGAAGTGGTGTAGGGTTTCCTGCCTAGGCAGGGGGTTGGACTAAAAGACCTCCAAGGTCCCTTCCAACTCTGTTATTCTATTCTATTCTATCATCATCATCATCATCATCATCATCATCATCATCATCATCCCCACCAGATTGCAGCCATTGATTGATTGACCAGCCCAACTTCCAAGACGTAAAACAGGAGAACCAGAGAGTTGAAAATAATTAGGCCAAAAGGGGTCTTGATTTAGTTCTTTGAAAGTGAGGAACACCAAAGCCCATTTATGTCCGTAGCCAGGATCAGGAATGATCTTCATCTGAGATATATCTCTACTGGCCAACCTGTAGCCAAGCCAAGATCTTCTCCTGCCCCCTTGGCCTTGAGTCACTTGAATCAAATATCATTCTATTCTTCATGCATGATTGCAGGTTAGTCACAGAAACAATATTTCTCCTGCAAATATATGAGCGAAATCCTGGAAAAGTCTACCAAAGAATTTAAAAGCCAAGCATAACAGTTCTTGAGAATCAAGTCCCCAAAGGTTCATAAATACAATCCATTTATACTCTTAAATCTACAATGAGTAGAAACCGCTGCTTTTTTAAAAAAATTACATTTATATGCCGCCCTTCTCCGAAGACTCGGGGCGGCTTATAATTTTTGGGATACAACCCAGTGTGCTCAGCAATAGCCTTCATTCCATTGTATATGTCTGCTTATTATTAAGCGGCATTTTTACAAAGTCAGCTTATTGCCCCCAACAATCTTGGGTCCTCAATTTACCTACCCCGAGAGGATGGAAGGCTGAGTCAACCTTGAGCCTGGTGGGATTCGAGCCTACAGTAATTGTAGGCAGCTGGAACTTAAATGCAGGCATTTAACAGCCTGAGCCACCAAGGCCCTTTTATGAGATTTCTCCAGCAGATCACAGGCAGTCCTCAGCTTATGATCACAACTGAGCCGAATTTTTTTTTGTTGCTAAGTGAGATTGTTGTTAAGTGAATTTTTCTCCATTTCACAACCTTTCTTGCCACTGTTGCTAAGCAAATCGCTGCAGCTGTTAAGTTAGTAATGCTGGCTTCCCCATTGACATTATTTATTTATTTATTTGATTTGTCAATTGCTTACAAGATAATAGGTATAAGTTTAACATGAGTAAGAATACAGGAAATAGGTACGAATAAATGGGGACAATAGGAAAGGGACGGTAGGCATGATGGTGCACTTATGCACGCCCCTTACAGACCTCTTAGGAATGGGGTGAGGTCAATAGTGGATAGTTTGAGGGTAAAGGAGTGGGGGTTAGAGGATGTAACAACAAAGTCAGGTAGTGCTCTGACCCAAACCTTGTTCCAAGCAAACAAACACCGAACAGAGATAAAAGCAAAACCTTTTAATGCTTCTCTGTGAATTCCGTTAATTCACGGTTAAAAGGCTATTAAAAATAATTGTCTCTGATAAGAACGAGCCTTGCCAAGGTTGTGCAAGACTGCCAAAAGCACTAGATTAAGTTGCCCAGAAATATTCCAAACAAAAGGTCTTCAAACACAAACCAAGATAGTCCGAACTTCCACAAGGCTTGAAGTGCAAGAACTTCTTTGCTTCCTGCAAAGAACTCCAGTTTCTCAACTGGCTTTTATCTCTTAAGGGAGGGGCCATTACCTTGCAGCCTTACTCTCAAGTCGCCCATGCTGCTGCAGCTATTCTTTCCGTCGAGCAGCCCTGCGCGCATGCAGACAGGGCCACAGGCTCCTCGGGGGCCTCTTCCTCACTGCTGCCAGCCTCCACAATCTCCAAAGGCAGCACTCCACTCCCTGATGGTCCTGGCCCCATCCCTGCATCACATACAGGCCCCTCATCTGAGGCCTCGCTCTCCAAGGCCTCAGCTGTTTGCACCTGCTGCCGGAGAACCACAACAGGAAGTGTATTCCAGGCATTGACCACTCTGTTGCTGAAGTCGTACTCTCTGCAACTAAGTTTGGAGCGGTTTACCTTGAGTTTGTATCTGTTGTGTGCTCTTGTAGTATTGAGGTTGAAGCTGAAAGTAGCCATTGACTGGTAGGACATTGCAGCAGATAATTTTGTGTACTACGCTCAAGTCCAACGGTAGGCGGCGTAGTTCAAGGTTGTCCAAGCCCAAAATCTCAGGCCTGGTGATACAGGTTTGCTTGCCAGAAGGTCACAAAAGGGGATCACATTACCACCATCATAAATAGGAGTCAGTTGCCAATCAGCTGAATTTCGACCACATGACCATGGGGAGGCTGCAATGGTCGTGTGAAAAATGGTCACAGGTCACTTTTTTCAGTGCTGTTGAAATGTTGAATGATCACTAAAACGAATGGTTGTAAGTCCAAGATCTACCTGTATCCTTTTTTTAAATTTTGGAATACAAGCTTCTTTCACCACTTTCTGTTCCCTTCTTTTGAGACATGGGTTCAGCCACCCTTGAAGAAAGCTGAAAGACAGTCTTGCTGCAGCTCACAAACACCTCAAAGCAAGCAAAGGTGAACCTCACTTGTTTTAAGGCTGTGCAAATATCCAAAATCAGGTGGCTTGATTTCAAGGCCATTTAGGTCAACTGAACCACATCCTAAAGTCTTTTCCAATGGCTGCATTAAAGGGGATGCCTCTCAATGGGTTTGCACACAAGCCAGGTTGAAAAATGAGGCTTTGTTCTTCAGGCTAGGACACATCAACTAATGAAATAGCTCACTCAACCAATGAGCAGCTCAATTGACCCATGGAACAGAAGTTGCCTTCAGAAGTTGTGGGAGCTTCATCACTGGAAGCTTTCAAGAAGAGACTGGACTGCCATCTGTCAGAAATGGTGTTGGGTCTCCTGCTTGGGCAGGGAGGGTTGGACTAGATGACCTACCAGGTCCCTTCCAACTCTGTTATTCCGTTATTCAAACAAGCCATCCTTCTCAGCAGGGTTGGGATTCAAAACTTTTAACAACCAGTTCTGTGGGCGTGGCTTAGTTGGTGGGTGTGGCTTGGTGGTCATGTGACTGGGTGGATGTGGCTTGGTGGTCATGTTATTGGCTGGGCGTGGCCAACTCAATATCACTCACATCGAGGCACGCATCTCCTTGTCTGGCCTCTCATGACTGTGGGGATGCTGCAACAGTCGTAAGTGTGAAAAATGGTCATAAGTCACTTTTTTCAGTGCCATTGTAACTTTGAATGGTCACTCCACACAAGCAAAGTACCAGCAAAGGAGGGGAAAAAACTCCAGAGAAGTTCCTGAGACAGGAAGTCTAGTCCTGCCAAGAATGTAATAAGGGTTAATGGAGAGGCAGTTTCTGTAAGCAACACCAGAATGTTTCCTTCCTGCCTTCCTTACAGGATTAGCCCAGTAATTTCTTCTAACAACCGGTTCTCTGAACTGCTTAGAATGTTAGCAACCGGTTCTAGCGAATAGGTGCGAACTGGTAGAATCCCACCCCTGCTTCTCAGCTTGTGGGCAACATTTAGCAAACCGCAGAAGGGGGTTTGTGGTTTGTTTAATCATCCCTGCTAGCAAGGGGTGAAGAGATAATGTTGCAAGCAGCCCAGAGTTAAGATGGACAGCGAATAAATTTGATAAATAAATGAAAAACAAATAAAGGTACATAGTTGCTTTCAAATGTTCTTTTTCTTTCATTCTTTTTCTCTCTTTCTTCCTTCTCTCTCTTTCTTTTTGCTAGTTTTTGTTTTTACTTTTCCATTTTCTCATGCTCTGTACGATCAGCAACTGCCTTGCACTTCCAGAAAGCTGGGGCCCAACACATTAAAATGTTTATTTGCAACAGATTTCGAGATGAACAAAACAGGATGGCTTGCAGCAGCAAACCGTAGATTATTATTTTTATTTTTTGGAGCTCGGGAAGCGGATGGCTTCCAAGTCCTCAAAAAGCCGTTCTGCATCAGAGAGAAAATGAGGTTCGTCTTCTCCAGTTCAATCATGGCCAATAAATACCGGAATGAACTCTGATCATCTTTTAAAAACCTCACCATTTTGGCAGAAGGGGACGAGAGCCAAGCCAAAGGGAGCAGATGGGAGAAGAAGACAGATGCTTATGAAATTGGCTTTATCCATATGCTTCCCCTCGTTTAACTCTTTATTATTTATTTACTCCTCTCCGTTATTTATTTCTTTTCTTTTTAAAGAGGGAAAATCAAATGGCACTTTCATAATTAATCTGAAAATGCAGTGTTTGGAGACACACTCTGAAACCCTAGTTCCCGAAACGAGCTGCGATGGAACGTACAGGTAAGGCCTCGACTTACAACCGCAATGGAGCCTGATGTTTCCGTTGCTAAGCAAGACAGAACTGAGCTTTCTGCTGCTGAGCAAGGCAGTTTAAGTGAGCTTTGTAACATTTCTCAACCTTGCTTATCGCAGCGAATCACTGCAGTTGTTCAATTAGTAGTTGAACAAAGTAACTGAGTTTTGCCCTGGTTTACAACTTTCTCTGTTTGCCGCAGTTGCTAAGTGAATTGTTGCAATTCTCATGCTAACTCAAAAATATTTCTCTGTCTTTTAGAGTTGTTAGCAGAAAGGGAGTGGGGGGAAGTAATGCATACCTTAGATAATTGCTAGGCAGTGGAAGCTTCTGGCACACAAGATTATTACTGGAGAGCATGATTGATGACTTTTGGCTATGGATGTGTCCCATTGGAGAATATACATCCAGGGGGTGGGAGAAGACCAGGGTCAAGGATGAGATGAATGATGTGTCTCAGTGTTGGCTGCAACCAGGAAATGGTGATATGCTCACTCCTAATAAATGATCTTTTTTTTTAAACTCTGAGAGATGCGGCTAGAGACTCATGATTCGAATGGGGGTGGATTGCCGGAGCCCTGACAGCCAGTAACACTGTCGTTAAGTGAATCTGGTTTCCCCCCTTTGGACTTTGGTCACAAAAGGGGATCACATGACCCCAGGACACTGCAACCTTCGTAAATATGAATCTGTTGCCAAGTATCAAGTACCAAGTACCAAGTTCTATAGCGGCCCCAGACCTCTGGAACCAACTTCCCCTGGAGCTCCGTCTGGCCCTGACCTACCTTGCCATGACCTGAAGACCTGGTTGTTTAACCAATCCGGGTTGTGATTTTCTGGGACGGGATGGTTTTATGGGATAGTTTTGGATTTTATGGGTGTACTGTAATTGTAATGGGGCTTATTTAGTTTAATTTGCTTTTAAATTATTTATTGTTGTTGTTGTTTTATTGTGAGCCTGAGTCTTCGAGATGGGCATCCATTAATAAATAAATAAATAAATAAGTATCAGAAGTTGGATCACGTGACCATGGGGATGCTGCAGTGATAGTGTAAAAAACGGTCAAAAGCCACTTTTTTCAGTGCTGTTGTAACTTTGAGTGGTCACTAAACGTGTAAGTTGAGGACTACCTGTAGCGTGGACTCGCAGGAGGGAGGGGCTGCATTCCAGAGGAGCACCGAAAACTCAGTTCAGACAGTTTGTGTGAGAGCGAGAGGATGGATTTATTTATTTATTTATTTATTTATTTATTTATTTATTTACATTTATATGCTGCCCTTCTTTAGAGACTCAGGGCGGCTTACAATTTTTGGAGCGCAACCCAATGCGCTCAGCAATAGCCTTCATTCCATTGTATATGCCTGCTTATTACTAAGCGGCATTTTTACAAAGTCAGCTTATTGCCCCCAACAATCTTGGGTCCTCAATTTACCTACCCCAAGAGGATGGAAGGCTGAGTCAACTTTGAGCCTGGTGGGATTCGAGCCTGCACTAACTGCAGGCAGCTGGAACTTAAGTGCTAGGCATTTAACAGCCTGCACCACCAAGGCTCTTCAATGAAGACAGTTCCTCCTCAATAGTTCCCAATGAAACTAACCTTTACTTTGGCAAGATTCTGTCGAAGGATGAAGAACCATGAAGAAAACCTGGAAGAATCACAACGTATCTATCTTGGTTTTTGGAGCCTGACACAAGCTGACTTTTAACTTAACCTACGGTTTGAATGCAAGAATAAAAATCTATCAAGTGAAACTAGAAGCAAATAAATCTTTCAATTTTTCAGCAACACTTGTTGGAACATATTCAAATCTGGCAGTTATTCACATAATGTTCAATATACCTGCACTCTTTTTTTTTGCAAGTTCTCCAGGTGTAAATTCAATAACAGTATCTTTTGAAGGTAATAAACTGAACTAATTCAGTAATATATTTAAGCAACACCTTTCTGAAACAGCTTCTCTTTTTATCCCCTTCCTAAACTGCCTTTTTACAAATTAAAATGTGTCGTGTGTTCTGAGTATTCACAGGCAAGTGGAATGGAATAAATATGGTGCCTCAGTTCCTTCCCTCCTTGCCTTTTCTTCAAGAGGGACGTAAAAAAAAAATTAAATGCTAAAAAATGCACCTGCTTGAAAACATGTAATCAGGTGAATTATAATCCTCTTTAGACTTTGTGGAATTTGTTTTTACTTCAAACGCAACACCTTAATTGCTCTGTTTGCAATTGTATTTCCACCTTCGTAACCTGCAAAGATTTGCGCTCTTTTTCAAATTTCATTAAAAAACATCTGACTAATTTGGGGAGGAAAAAGATGTTCTCCTTTTAAATGAAGGAATCCGTTGATGCACCCAGATCTGTTTATTGACTCAGCAACGTATGAGGTTAAGAGTCTCAATTTCTGTTGCCAATTTTCCGATTTCTTTCTTGGAAATGTCTCTGCATTTTCTTCTTTCTCACCTCATCTCTGCTTTCTTAACCCTTTCTGCCAACCATTTATTCCTTGACTACATTTGCTTTCGAAAGCTTTCTCAAAGCCGAGCATTTATTTCTAAAAATTAAGCTATGGGGTCTTTGGTGGTCTCATAGTTTGGCTATTTTCTTGCAGATGTAATAGCTAAGTAGCATTGATGATATTACCTAGTTGGGTCATGAAACGCCTGCAATAAAGCAACCAAGCTCAGAGAGCCACAAGAACCTCACAGATTGATCCTGAGTTACGAATGCAGGAAGTCCTTGCCTTACAACCGCAATGGAGACCAAAATTTCTGTTGCTTTCAGGCCTTCTACGATCACCCACAGTTGTAAAAATGCCAACAAATAACGGTAGATTCAGAAATAGATAAAATCTTGCTCTGAATCACAATGTTTCAGCTATTGATTTAAAAAAAAAAACAACCCCAAACATATATTCCATTTTAGGGTTCTGTGAATGTCATTTGGCAATATATCATCCCAAGCTTAGAACTTCCAAGGGCCAAATTAGAACAAAGAATAATAGAGTTGGAAGGGACCTCAGAGGTCTTCTAGTCCAACCCCCTGCTTGAGCAGGAGACCCTATACCCGTGATGGCGAACCTATGGCACGCATGCCACAGGTGGCACGAAGAGCCATTTGTGCCAGCATGCGAGCTGCAGGCAAACTTACCTCACTGGGCATGTGCGCCTCACAGCTGATTTTCGGTTGGTTTGAGGCCTTTTTCAGCCTCCCAAAAGCTTGAGGAAGGCTTCTGCAGGCTTCTGCAGGCTGAAAACTACCCCGTTTCATCACTTCCTGTTTTTCCAAAAATACCAGAAGTGACGAAACGGGGCTAGTTTTCGGCCTGCAAAGCCTGCAGAACCCTGCAGAAGCCTTCCTCAAACCTTTGAGAGGCTGAAAAAGCCCTCAAACCGGCTGAAAATCAGCTGCGAGGCGCAGTGCAGGTAAGGGGATGGTGGGGGTGGGTGGGGATTATGTGCGCATGTGTAGGGGGCAGGGGGGCACACGCATTGCCTTCTGGGTGCTGGCACACAGTGCGAAGGCAAGCGCAGCACAATTTTTGGCACAGGAGCCCAGAAAGGTTAGCCACCACTGCCCTATAACCATTTCAGACAATCATTGTCTGATTTCTTCTTGAAAACTTCCAGTGTTGGAGCACCCACAACTTCTGAAACCAAATTGTTCCGCCAATTAATTGTTCTGTCAGGAAATTCCTCGTTAGTTCTAGGTCAGATCCCTATTTGATGAGTTTCCATCCATTGCTTTTCGCCTTGCCTTTTGGTTCGCTATCCCCATTTATCAGAAAAACCAACACCACAAGCCCATAAAATCCAGTGGATCTTAGTTTATTCCAGAGAAGCAGTTTATTTATTTATTTTTGTTTATTTTATTTTGTCAAGCGATTGTTAGATAACAGGTGTAAGTATAAACATGGTTATGAATACATGAAATGGATACCAATAAGAAAAAGAAAGAAACAATAGGACAGGGACGGTAGGCACGTTGGTGCGCTTATGCACGCCCCCTACAGACCTCTTAGGAAAGGGGTGAGGTCAATAGTAGACAGTCTAAGGTTAAAGTTATAAAGGAATAGGGTTGCAGATTAATTGTACGATCCGTCTATTCACTATCCTAATTCTAATAAACTCACTGCAGCTTATTTGTTGCCTGTGTTCATTAACTCGGTTTCAATACAAATCCATATAGCTTTCTTTAATTAATTTCATTCCAAATTCGATTTTAATTCCGTTTGCTAATAGCTTCTGTAAGACTACCCAACATGTTTCAATATCCTGCTGTACCGAACAGTGAGAATTCCAATAAATTGAGTAAATCTAGTTCATTAAATCCAGGCAGTTCGTTATATCTAATTCAACATGGATCGATCGAGTTCCATTTGGTACATTTCATTCCAAGTTTTAAATTAGTTCAGTTTGTTAGTGCCTCCTAATAAATCTTATCTTCCATGTTTACCTCTTCAAAGTTCAGCCTCTAAACTTTTTCCAACTTCGCCATTTGAAATATTGCAGCTAATGCGATTCTAGCCATTCCTCTCCTTTAGATGTTTTTTTTCCCCCTGGTTGATATTAACCTAATACATTGACTTAAGTTCATATTATCTTCCTTGAAAATACCACGCAGTGTTGGATCCATTGGTTTCTGTCCATATGTCACATTACTTCTGTTCTGTTCTGTATATGAGTAGACCAGTGGACAGATGAACAGAAGATAGTAGCTGGATAGATGATAGAGGACTGAGATCAGTGGTGGGATGCAAATTTTTTTACTACCAGTTCTGTGGGCGGGGCTTGGTGGGCATGGCTTGGTGGACGTGGCAGGGAAAGGATACTGCAAAATCCCCATTCCCTCCCCACTCCTGGGGGAAGGTTATGTCAACTCATAAAACATTTTCTATACATGTTTTATAGTTGTCAACAGAAAGAAGTGGGGGGAGTTTCAAAGAGCAGGCAGCAGTGTGGAATCGAAAGTACATGCCATTCATATTTTCTTCAAAGACTGATTAGATGACTGAAGTTTCTGCCTCGCAAAAATCTAATTGGAGAGCATGATTGATGACTCTTGGCTGGATGATACACCCAGAGGGGTGGATGATACACCCAGAGTGGTGGGGGGGGGGAAAGCAGGATCAAGGGTGACAGTGCATTACGATTCAGAGTTGGCTACGCCCAGGTTAGTGCTGGACGTAGAATGGTAGCTTCAAATAAATCCTCTTTAGTTTTGGGAGTGTGGCTCGAGGCTCATGATTTAATTGGAGTAATTGCTGGAATCCTGACAGGTTACTGCAAAATCCCATTCCTTCCTCACCCCACTAACCTGCATTCCAGCTCCCTTCTCCTGTGCAGGGCAACCAAAGAAGACCTAGCCAATCAGCTGGGACTCGAGAGGCAGAGAATAGATGGGGGCAGAGCCAGTCAGAAGTGGTATTTACCGGTTCTCTGAACTACTCAAAATTTCTGCTACCGGTTCTCCAGAACTGGTCAGGACCTGCTGAATACCACCTCTGATGGAGATAGATAGACAGATGATATATAGATAGATATATAGACAGACAGATCCTGTAGGATTGAAAAATACATAAAGTTCCAGTAGGACTGAAAAATATATAAAGAACATATCTATATTACCTATGTATCATCTACCATCCATCCATCCATCCATCCATCCATCCATCCATCCATCCATCCGTCTGTCCGTCTATCATCTATCTATTGAAGGGGTAGGGAATGATGGCCCTTTTATGACTTGTGGACTTCAACTCCCATGACTCCCATGGCTGGCTCAGGAATTCTGGGAGTTGAAGTCCACAAGTCATAAAGGGGCCATCGTTTCTCACTCTCTGATCTAAAGAGAGGCCTCTCTGTATAGTCTGCATATATCCACCCACCCAGCCATCCATCTCCAGAGGATCATCCATCCAATAAAGGGAGAATATTTGCAGCTCAGAGTTGAAATGAGAGGTTCTTGGAGCTGTAGGAGCTTGATGGTTTTCTTGCAGACGTTTCACACTAGGAGTGATGACGTTACTTAGTTTGGCCATGAAACGTCTACAAGGAAACCACCAAGCTCAGAGAGCATCAAGGACCCCACAGTCCTCTTCCTCCTCTCCACAAACCCCACTCCCTTCCATAACTCATGATGTCCTCTAGTTGGGTCATGAAACGTCTGCAGGAAAATCACCAAGCTCAGAGAGCACCAAGGATCTCCGATCTCCCATCCATCCATCCATCCATCCATCCATCCATCCATCCATCCATCCATCTCCAGAGGATCAGCTCTAGGGTCACAGCTGCCTCTTTCTGGATCATGCCAGATGTTGGCGTTAACCCTACGGACCATCTTCAAATGAGAGACCTTGGCGATCCTTTCTGAAAAGCCATTCCCTGAAACACAACCAATTCCTGATGATTTTCCCCCCCTCTCCTAAATGACATTTTCTCAAGGCAGGGGGAAAGAGAGAGGGAGGGAGGGAGGGAGGAGGGAGGAGGGAGGAGAGGAGAGAGAGAGAGAGAGAGAGAGGGGGCGGTTTAGGCCAGGCGGTCTTAAATATCCCTTTTAAGATGCTTTGAGATGCCTTCTCTAAATATCCCATTTTTTCCTCTTAACTCTGCAACGGTGTGTGTAGTCTTTTCTTTTCTCTCTCTCTCCTCTTCCAATCAGAGCTGTCAGGCCATAATTTATCTTTTATCTTAACGGAGAGCGGGGTTCTTCCTGTGTCGGACTGCCAAAATTACCTCTATTATAATATTATTTGTATGGGTATCTTCTCTCTGCCCCCCCGTGTCTCTTTTCATTAAGAAGCTTTCCAGCATGTGCCATGTTGGCTCTGGTTTTAGAAGCAGCTGGGCTAAAAATAAGAGTGTGACAGGCCTCAAGGAGAGCTTAATGTGAAAGCTAAATTTGCTGCGGAACGAGCGCTCCGATTGGAGACACCAGCTCTGAGATTTATTAAACTGCAGCTTGGCAAGATCCGTGCGTTTGTTTTACTGTCTTTCAAGCCCCGCAGCATCTGCCCAACCTATTTAGCAATAGCCTTTAGACTTGTATACCGCTTCACAGTGCTTTTACAGCCCTTTTAAGCGGTTTACAGAGTCAGCCTCTTTGCCCCCAACAATCTGGGTCCTCATTTTACCCACCTCGGAAGGATGGAAGGCTGAGTCAACCTTGAGCTGGTCAGGATCAAACTCCTGGCAGTGAACAGAGTCATCTTGCAATACTGCATTCCAACCACCAAGCACCATGGATGGATGGGTGGGTGGATGGGTGGGTGGATGGATGGATGGATGGGAAGGAAGGAAGGAAGGAAGGAAGGAAGGAAGGAAGGAAGGAAGGAAGGAAGGAAGGAAGGAAGGAAGGGCAATAGCACTTAGATTTATATACCACTTCATAATGCTTTACAGCCCCCTCTAAGTGGTTTACAGAGTCAGCCTAATGCCCCTAACAATTGGGTCCTCATTTTACCCACCTCGGAAGGATGGAAGGCTGAGTCAACCTTGAGCTGGTCAGGATCGAACTGCTGGCAGTGGACAGAGTCATCCTGCAATATTGCATTCTAACCACTGTGCACCATGGATGGATGGAATAGCAATAACACTTAGACTTATATGTCACTCCATAGTGCTTTACAGCCCTCTCTAAGCTGTTTACAGGGTCAGCATCTTGTCCCCAACAATTTGGGTCCTCATTTTACCCACCTCGGAAGGATGGAAGTCAACCTTGAGCCTGGTGAGATGTGAACTGCCAAACTGCAGTCAGCCGGCAGCCAGCAGAAATAGCCTGCAGTACTGCACTCTCACCACTGTGCGCCACCATGGCTCATGATTTGTGTTTTCGACTGCTGTAAGGCAGGAAGAGAGAGAAAAGTGGACCAATTCGGCTGCAGGAAAGGGATGGTGTCGGGTGCAAACCATGAGACCCACACACATGGAGTTCAAACCAGCTACGGTGCAAGTAGTCCTTGACTTACAACAGATCATTCAGTCACCGTTCGAAGTTACAAGAGCACCTAAAAGAAAGTGACTTGGGACCATTTTTCACATTTACAACTGGTGCTGCATCCCCACAGTCACGTGATCAAAATTCAGCCGCTTGGCAACGGGTTCATACTTATGACAATTGAAGCGTCCCGCAATGTTGTGGACAAGCGAAGTCAACAAAGGAGCAAGATTCACTTAACAACTGTGTGACTAAAACTGCAGTGGTTTGCTTAACCATTGTGGCAAGGGAAGTTGTAAAACGGGGCAAATTTCGCTGAACAAATGTCTCGCTTAGCAACCAAAATTGGGGCTCGATTGTGGTCATAAGTCAAGGACTACCTGTACTTTATTGCTCTATGCCCATAATACAGGAGTCTTCCAAGACTGGGAAAGACCAGATAAGGCTCAAAGGCCTTCACAGGGGTGTGTGTATGTATCAAAACTTGACCGCTTGTGTTTACATAAGGAGTCCATGCTAATTCCCCGTTTGACCCCCTCCTCCTCATTGGGATGATTGCTCACCAACAGGTGTGGGGAGGGGTAAATGGGAAGATGTTTGTCCTGCTTTGATTTGAAGCAGCCTTTCAGCCATTAAGGAAAAGGTACAAGTAGTCTCGAGTTATGACTACAATTCAGCCCAACATTTCTGTTGCTAAACAAGACATTTGTTAAGTGAGGGCCTCGTCTCCCCATTTTATGACCTTTCTTGCATGGCTGGCTGAGAAATTCTGGGAATGGAAGTCCACAAGTCTTAAAGTTGCCAGGTTTGGAGACCTTATTTGGTAAGTCTTCTGTCAGCAAATAGTTCGTTTCCATTTTATAGAAAGACTAGCTTGATACCTGTGCTTTGCTACGAAACTATGTGGTCGGGCTTAGTTTTTGGGGAGGAAAATAAGAAAAAAAAATCCCTCTGCCTACCAGCATCCATCGGTATTCATCTGGCTAGCGTCCTGTCAGTGTGTGTGAGAGTTGACGGCTGTTTGGAAAGTGAAGCAGTATTTGCTGTGTGAGCAAGAAGGAGACAGCAAGGAGGCTGGGCAGAGCTTAGCTCAACTGTTCTGTACTAAAGCTGCTTGGTGCTGTGAAACTAAAACTGAAACTCCTCTCCTCTGCTTGTGTTTTGCATTTGGAAGAGATTTCTTTCCAGGTGGGGAGGGGGAGTAGAACTCCTTAGCATCAGAGCATGTTAAGAATAATAATAATATAGGAAATACTAATGCTCTGATGGTCATTTCAAAACATCCTTTCTTAGTGAGCACCTAGAAGCCAAGAGGAACATATGCGCTAAATTTAAAGTTTATAGGCTTTATAGTTCTGGAGATTTTGCAATGATGCAGGAGTGGTATTTTGCTTTCATACATATAGATTCTGCTCTTCCCTGATGGGGGACATAGAAAATATACCATCGAATCATGCGGCTAGAACAAAACTTGGAGCTCTTCTTGTCCCCCACTCAAGGCAGGAGGCCTTATACCATCCCAGACAAATGGCTGTCCGGTTTATTTTTGAGATGTTGCAGCCATGTTCAGGAGGAAGGAGAAAAATCAATTAGGACCAGACCACCATAGAAAGCCTAAGTATTATTTATTAGTTTGAGCGCGGCATGTTAGCTGACCCTAAGGATTGTGGTGCTAGTTTTAAAGACCATGTTTAGGTGTTAAAAGGCTGTGTGAACCCATCTACACACTAGCCTGATGTGTGAACTATCACCAACAATTCTCCAGGTTTTAACAGTCTATGTGGACCCATCTGCAGCTCAGCCTGATGTGTGAACCATTATCAACAATTCTCCAGGTTTTCACAGGCTGTGTGAACCCATCTACAGCTTAGCATGAAAGGCAGTACCAATCATTCTTCCATGTTTCCAGCTTTTGCTCCAAGGGGCAAGGAATTGAGCCAACAACTTTCTGTAGGCAACGCAGATGTCCTTCTGTTGAGCTACATCGCTCCTTTTCTTGACCCTCTGGTAATTGGATTTGATAGTCCCAAGATGCAAATTTCACACTAAGCTAAACAGGACAGTAATCAATTGCCCACAGCCTGTTTTTAATAATTATACTGGGTAATTATAGACGACTGATGATTATGGCTACGTAAGAAGTAATCAAATCATTCAATGTTTTGATGTCAAAAGCTTCTATTTGGGCATTTTTCTGCTCCATCGCTTCTGCTTTAGGAGAAGAATTATGGACTTGAGGGGGGTGGGGAATAACAAAGAACTTCAGGATAAATGCACGAGGAACAAAACCTCTAAAGATACTGAACTGGGACCAATTATACTCGGCTTTTCTGCTCTGTGAAAGAGCCGTCCTTTTTCATGACAAAGAAAGGCAAAATATAGTACCCACTGGGACAGTAAAACCAGACTAAATTAAAATATATTAATGGACTGGATTCCATTGTCCCAAAATTGCTGCTTTTAGTTTATGTACTCTGCAGGCAGGAGAAAGGAGAGATATGGCTGCTTTTAAAAGAACACAAGAGAGGCAGCCTAGAAAGGCGTTCAATGCCACCCTTAATGATAATAAAATATTCTTGTTATACAACTCTAATATCCATTAAATAATCAACTGTATACATAGTCAACTGTATAACAAGAATATTTTATTATGATTAAAGTAGGAGAATGGAAAATACCATGTGGACCCTAAATACATTGGCTTTATTATATTTTTACTCTTTTTAGATTGTTTATTATATATCGGCTTCGAGAAAATTAAGGATAATAATGATGTGTCATGTAAAATAAAATAGGTGGTAAGCTGAAAATGGAAATAATAGGGGATAAAGAATTGAAAACTTATGTATGGATGAAATGATACTGATATTGAATTAATGAATTGAAATATGAAATGCAAATTTATTTAAAGATGAGTGAAATGGATAATAACATGAGTTAATATTATATAAGGTTAATGGAAATGAAAGTATGACTGTATACGTGTTATAATCTGGAAACATATTGCTCACATGAAAAGATGTAAACAATTTAAAAAGTAAAAAAACTTTTTACAAAAAAAAAATGCCACCCTTAATGGTGGACCAAAATCTTCAGCTAGTCCTCGACTTAATGACCATTCGAAGTTGCAACGGCACTCAAAGAAGTAACTTATGACCATTTTTCACACTTATGACCATCAAAAATCTCCAGGGCACTGTGATCCAAATTCAGATGCTTGGCAACTGGCTCCTATTGTCCACAAGTCTTAACGTTGCCAAGCTTGGACATCCCTGCTACTGTATTTTAGCAAGTTAGGATTCATGCCATCTGGGGAATTCTGGGAGTCGAAGTCCACAGGTCTTGAGGGTGGACACCACTGGTTTAACAGATTAACAAAGTGGGAAGGGACCTTGTAGGTCATCTAGTCCAACCCCCTGCCCAAGTGGGAGACTCTACATCATTTTTGACAAATGGCAGTCCAATCTCTTCTTGAAAGCCT
Source organism: Naja naja (assembly GCA_009733165.1). NCBI lineage: Eukaryota > Metazoa > Chordata > Lepidosauria > Squamata > Elapidae > Naja > Naja naja. The sequence goes on from CM019164.1 coordinate 12,521,652, forward strand.
CCAGGGATGAAGCTCCCACCACTTCCAAAGGCAACTTCTGTTCCTTTGGTTGATTGTTCTCACTGTCAGAAAGTTTCTCCTTATTTCCAGGTTGAATCTCTCCTTGTTCAGTTTCCATCCATTATTCTTTGTCTGGCCTTCGGGTGCTTTGGAGAATAGCTTGACCCCCTTCCTCTTCTCTGTGGCAACCCCTCAAATATTGGAACACTGCTATCATGTCTCCCCTGGTCCTTCTCTTCCCTAAATTTAGGGTTCGGGCTTAAGGCCAACCCAACATTTGTTGGGTTGAAGATGAAACTCAAAGACACCTCATGAGAAGGAAGGACTTGCTGGAGAAGAGCTTAATGCGGGAAAGACTGAGGGCAGAAGAAGAAGAAGGGGAGGGCAGAGGAGGAAGGGTCTGGATGGAGTCCCTGAAGCAGTCAGCGTGAGCTTAAATGGACTCCAAGAGATGGTAGAGGACAGGAAGGCCTGGAGGAACATTGTCCATGGGTTGGACACGACTTTGCAACTAGCAACATTTGTTGAGCAGGTCAAAGGAGCTCTTGTTGGACAATCACCAGGCAACTGTGTGTCAGACTACATCTCTACATCAGTCCATGCAAAAAGATTCCTCTGGATGCCAGGATACAAGGTGGACCAAAAAAAACAAACAAACAACCCCTCAGCGGATTTATGAAATATTACATTTCAGCTTTCAGGGCCCTGCGTGTGGTTCCTCTCGAAGGAAGACAGAGCACAGCTTTGTGTGATCAACAGGATGTTGTGACTTCTCTTCTTCAACCCCCTTCCTGGCTTTCGAAACGTCTCTCTCTCTCTCTCTCAAAAAAATGAGTTCCCTGCCAAACTTTGGTGCACAAACCCAGCATTGTTGGAAAAGAAAAAGAAAAGAAAGAAACCCTTCTCTCTTTTTGAAGGAATAAACCTTCCTCCCGCTGAAGTTATCTCACAAGGGCTCGGGCAAAAAAACCCCGACAGACAAATGATTATTTTTGATGCGCGTTCAACGGGCCTCTGAAGATCATTTGCGAACGCCAAGTATCGGAATGCATTGGGAGGTTTTTTTTTTGTTGTTTGCAAAAGGTGGTTTGTTTGGGCACGACGGTACAAATTTCTGCTGGGGAAGAAACAGCGATGCACACACACATACACTTGCACACTCACACATCGCCGCTTAGGAGGGCGTCCATGCTAAGCAGGCAAGGCTAGGACAGAAGTCTTCGCGACAGAGTTTAAATTGGAATGAAACGAGCTTAGAAAATCCAGGAACAGCTCATTGCATTCGCCCCCTTCTTTTTTTAACCATTTCCCCTTCTGTGTTATTAAAGCTCATCTTTATATATATATATATAAAAGCGAAATGCCACTCACGCATCATCACAAAATCTCCAGAAGTGTAAAGCCTACAAACTTGACATTTGGCCCGTATGTTCCTCTTGGCTTCTAGGTGCTCACTATGAAAGGATTTTTCGAAATGACCATCAGAACATTAATATTTCCTACATTATTATTATTAACACGCTCTGATGCTAAGGAGTTCTACTCCCCTTCCCCACCTGCAAAGAAATCTCTTCCAAATGCAAAACATAAGCAGAGGAGAGGAGTTTCAGTTTCAGTTTCACAGCACCAAGCAGCTTTAGTACAGAACAGTTGAGCTAAGCCACACCCAGGCTCCTTGCTACCTCCTTGCTCACACAGCAAATACAGCTTCAGTTTCCAAACAGCCGTCAACTCTCTCACACACTGACAGGACGCTAGCCAGATGAATACCGATGGATGCTAGTAGGCAGAGGCAGAATTTTGTTTTCCTTATTTTCCTTCCCAAACACTAAGCCTGACTACATTGTTTCATAGTGAAGCACGCGTATCGAGCTAATTCTTAATGTTCCAAGCATTTGGGGGAATTTCTTTCAAATATCTTCTATAAATTCTAATATATTTTGGATTACTAATTCCTCCTGTTGCAATGAAGCCATCTATCTGTCCTGACCCAAACCTCATTCCAAGGAAATAAACACGAAACAGAGGTAACAGCAAAACCTTTTAATGATTCTTTACGAATTCCTTTCCTTCCCGGTTAAAAGGCTGTTTCAAACTAATTGTCTCTGATAAGAACGAGCCTTGCCAAGGTGGTGCAAGGCTGCCAAGAACACTAGATAAGGTTGCCAAGAAATAGTTCAAACACAAAGAGTCTCCAAAAAACAACAACCAAGATAACCCGAAGGCTTGAGTGCAAAAGCTTCTTTGCTTCCTGCAAAGAACTCCGGATTCTCAGCTGGCTTTTATCTCTTAAGGGAGGGGCCATTGCCTTGCAGCCTGACTCCCGAGTCACCTGTGCTGCTGCAGCTGCTCTTTCCTTCAAGCAGCCCTGCGTGCACGCGCACTGGGCACAGGCTCCTCGGGGGCCTCTTCCTCACTGCTGCCAGCCTCCACAATCTCCGAAGGCAGCACCCCACACCCTGATGGTCCTGGCCCCATCCCTGCCTCACACGCAGGCCCCTCATCCGAGTCCTCGCTCTCCGAGACCTCAGCCATCTGCACCTGCTGCCGGCGAACCACAACACTATCCTACAGGGTGGGTGTCCCTTCTCAAGCCCCCACCAACAACAACTCCTCAATCCAAACTAGCCAGCATCTAATTGATTGTACAGGATGCCCCTCAGGAGGGAAGGTTTCTTTTCTTGAGGCTGTATTTAATGCTGCCGCTAATCACGGAGATTACGCTGGAACAATTACAGCAGCTAATTAAAGAACAATGCCAGTTTTTGGCATCTTTTTGCAAACGGCCCGATTGGGAATTCTTAACGGCAAGCAAAGCAAGGATAATTAAAAAGAAAGCTCCGATTTTTTCCTCTTCCCCTTACACACACAACTACGGGCTTCTGGATCAGGCTGATTAAAGGGCAAAATGTTCAGACCCCCCAAAAAAAGAAGAAGAAATGTGTGGGAAACCAACGCTTTGGGGGGTCTAATCCAAACCCTCTTAAGGAGGCTTTTGAAGGGATTCGGAAATGGGACAACCAGATAACGGGGGAAGGGTGCAAGGGGAGAGTAAGAGGGGGCTGTAACCCTTGGTCTCACCCCCCTTTTTGGGGGGGGCACATCTCTCACCTGAAGTACAGGTGGCTTACCTCGACTTACGACCACAATGGAGGCCAACATTTCTGTTGCTAAGCGGGATGGTGGTGGGTGAGTTTTTACAACTTTTCTTGCCACACAATCAAACCCAAAATTTCTGTTGCTAAGTGAGGCATTTGGTTTTGCCCGTTTTCTTTTTTCTTTTTTTTTAAATTTTAAAAACAACTTTATTTACATAAATTAAGAAAGACATACAAACTTTAAAACTGCTAAAAAAACATCCTTATTTACATTTTATATCAAATTGGGTAAGTCCTGATAATCATTATTAACCAAAATCTGGCACATCATCATTAACACTCATATATACACTACCACTCTTGTCTTTAAGATATAACTAATTGAGTGAATATTACCTTCATATTGCATATTTGGTAAACACAGAAACACCGACATGTTCTATGAAAATCTTTAATTAAAATTTGGACCGATCTCAGGGGAAAGTATGTTAATAAGATTCCAAGATGGTTCTCAACGATGGAAGTGATGTTCCACCCAAATACTATGGAGATTAGTAAAAAGCTTAAGGACTATCAAATATTAGATAATAAAGGAAGACTTAAAACAATGCAGGAATTAGAAACACAAGGAATACCTATTGATAAGTGGTCTTACTTCCAAATTAAATTAAGATACAACAAAGATGTAAAGGAATTTGGAGTGGAAGCAAAAGATACACAGTTAGATAAAATTCTCTCCAGCCCTGAGAAAGGTCTGATCTCTAAATTATACAATTATTTACTGGAACAGAAATTGGCGGAGGATGTAGTTAAAGGACCAATGCTAGCTTGGGAAAAATTTTTGGCCATTGTATAGATCTGGATGACTGGGAAGAAATCTGGTTTTGCCCCCATTTTCTTGCCACTCTTGTTAAGTGAATCCTTATCCTTTCGCTGTTTTGAAAGGGACGTTATTTAGAATAGAATAACAAGAGTTGGAAGGGACCTTGGAGGTCTTCTAGTCAACCCCCTGCTTAGGTAGGAAACCCTAAACTAGTTTGATGAAAAGAGGACTAGGGGGTGACATGATAACAGTGCACCAATAGCTCAGGGGCTGCCCCAAAGAAGAAGAGGGAGTCAAGCTATTCTCCAAAGCACCTGAGAGAAGAAAGAATGGGTGTAAACTAATCAAGGTGAGAAGCAACTTAGAACTAAGTAGAAATAGTGGCAGGAATTTGGTATGTCCAGTCTAAGGAAGAGAAGGACCAGAGGGGACATGATAGCAGTGTTCCAATATCTCAGGGGCTGCCACAAAGAAGAGGCAGTCAAGCTATTCTCCAAAGCACCTGAAGGCAGGACAAGAAGCAAAGGATGGAAACTCATCAAGGAGAGAAACAACTTAGAACTAAGGAGAAATTTCCTGACAGTTAGAACAGTTAATCAGTGGAGCAATTTGCCTCCAGAAGTTGTGGATGCTGCAACACTGGAAGTTTTTAAGAAGAGATTGGACAGCCATTTGTCTGAAATAATATAGAATAGGATAGAATAGAATAACAGAGTGGGAAGGGACCTTGGAGGTCTTCTAGTCCAAACCCTTGCTTAGGCAGGAAACCCTACACCACTTCAGACAAATGGTTGTCCAACATCTTTTAAAAACTTCCACTGTTGGAGCATTCACAACTTCTGGAGGCAAATTATTCCACTGATTAATTGTTCTGTCAGTAAATTTCTCCTTAGTTGCTTCTCCCCTAAGTTTCCACCCATTGCTTCTTCTCTTAGGTGCTTTGGAGAATAGTTTGACCCCCCTCTTCTCTGTGGCAGCCCCTGAGATATAGAAACACTGCTATGATGATGTCCCCACAATCCTTCTTTTCATCAGACTAGACACACCCAATCCCAGCAACCATTGTTTATACGTTTTAGCCTCCAGTCACCTAATCCTCCTGGTAACTCTTCTCTGTGCTCTTTCTAGAGCCTCAATGTCTTTTTTGCATGATGTTGAGACTCTAGAAAGAGTATAGAGAAAAGCAACAAAGATGATTAAGGGACTGGAGGCTAAAACATATAAACAACGGTTGTTGCAATTGAGCCGTTAGTTGCTACAACTCATCGATCTGACCCAACAGAGTTCATCTTATCTTCCTTCCCATGCTGGGCTCTGCATTATTGCAGTCTGGTCCCCACCCTATGACAAATTTAGGAATCCTCCCCACACAAGGTCTTATGATTCTTGACTCTTGATGAATGTATCTTTTCTTTTATGTATACTGAGAGTATTTACACCAAGACAAATTCCTTGTGTGTCCAATCACACTTGGCCAATAAAGTTTTCTTCTTCTTCTTCTTCTTCTTCTTCTTCTTCTTCTTCTTCTTCTTCTTCTTCTTCTTCTTCTTCTTCTTCTTCTTCTTCTTCTCCTCCTCCTCCTCCTCCTCCTCCTCCTCTTCTTCCTCCTCCTTCTTCTTGGGAATCCTTTTAATCTGGATTTCCTAGCATCTTCTCCTCCAAACGACAGCCCATTAAAATTCCAGAGAAGCTTCTTCGTGTATCCTGCTCTGACCTTTGAAAGATCTGCCGGCGTGTATTTTCCAAGGATAAAAACCACAGCTGACAGCGTGTAGGATTTGTGTGCCAGTGGTGAGCGCACAGACACGCACGCTCACACACGGTCCATTGCATTCGCAGGAACAATATCAGAGGTCATCATCGCGCAGCTCGGAGGCAAACAGACGCAAAAGAATTCCCCCGATATACAGCTGCACGGAACTTTGGTTTATGGTGGAGCCTTACAGTGGCGTTTTGAATCTTGCACGTTTGGTAGGTCGAATAGAATAGGTCCCAATGGGAATCCAAGAAAAAATAATAATTGTGGTTTCTTGTTTCTTTTGTACTCCGGAGAAGGGGAGTTGGAACAGATCACAGCCCAATTCAGGCTGGCTGGAATAAATCGCGGTGGCTCCATTTTGCTCCTTTGTGTTGTGTGATTTTGACTGTTTTCTTGCAGATGTTTCATTAGCGAGTTAGGCAACAACATCAGTGCTAGAAGAGAGTGGGGTTTGCATAAAAAAAAGCAAAACCCATTCTTTTTCTTAGCACTGATGATGTTTCCTAGTTGGGTAACGAAACATTGCAAGGAAACAACCAAGCTTCGAGACCACAATTGTCCTCCTCTGAAAACCCCACTCCCCCCTTCAAGCACTGATGATGTTACCTAGTTGGGTAATGAAATGCCTGCAAGAAAACATCCAAGCTCAGAGAGCATCAAGGACCCCACAGTACTCCTCCCCCACTCCATTCTCCTCTGAAAACCCCACTCCTTTCTAACACTGATGATGTTACCTCGTTAGGTCACAAAATGTCTGCAAGAAACAACCAAGCTCAGCGAGCACCACAGTTCAACTCTGAACTACAAATATTCCCCTCTATTGATCAATTTTGTGATTGCATAAGAAACTGGTGCACATATATATTGAGCACCCCCCCTCCTGATCTGTACTTTTATAACTCCCCCTGTCATTGCTTACATTAAGGGACATTTTCCAAAACCTGTTTTCCAGTAAATCTACATCAGCTTTCAACCGATTATTAGTAAAGCTTATAATACATTCAAACTGAATATCACTTTCCTAGAGGTGCCATTTAAGTGTAAAGCAGATATTGCTAGTATATCACAAGGCCCAAAGGTACAAACATTTTGCCTTCTTAGAAAGACACAAGGCATTTTTTTAAAAAAAATCCAGCTTCCCTGCTATTTTTAGCCTCACTTGAAGTATCTACTTAAGCAGACACTGATTTATAGAACTGACTATTAGATTTGCAGCCTGACTCATCCCCCAAAGCTCAAGGCTTGTGATGGTACTTAAGATGAATAAATAATTGTGCATCATGAAAGAAATAAATGGAAAAGCTGTTTTATTAAAAAAAAAGAAAAGAACCGTCATTGTTTACAAATTCTTTTCCCAGATACATGCCTTCTCCTTTCTGATGAACAGGATTAATTGCATTTGGGCAGAAGTTAGAGACTAGTTCCTCATTCCCTTTTGCTGACTCCCTTCCTGCTTCCTTCCTCCCCAAAAATTAAGAGAACAGTTCTGAAATTTATTTCCAAAGTCCTAAATTCATGCCAACACTCAATGTATATCTGGCTGGCTTTGTATTCTGCAAAGGCTGGCATTGGGAATATTGTAAAAACAGTGGCAGAATTTGCGGGCAGAGTTAAAGGAGCAATCAGCCTAGAATCTCTGTGTAGCTGCAAGCAAAGTCCAACTCCCTTGAATTACTTAACCCTTACCCGACTCCTAGCATGTGTTAACCATTAGGTGAGGCTCAGCGTAATTTAAGGAGAGTTGGACTTAGTCTGCTTGTGGCTACGTAAGGATTCTAGGGTTGTTACTCTTTTAATTCCATCCCCATGTTCTGCCATTCCTTCCAGGAGGGGGGTTCGCAGGGGTTTGGGAGAACCCCCAAATCCCACTCCTGGCTGGCCCTATCCACCCCTCCCCTCCCCAGAGTCCCCTGTTTTGGATGCAGGTAAGTGCAGGGCGCGCACAGAGGCTTGTGGAGGGTGAAAAACAGGCCTCCCGGAAGTTTGGGAAGGCCGGAAATGGTTTCCAGCTTTCAGAGTCTCTCCGGAGCCCAGGAAGGGCAAAAACGCCCCTCCCTGCCATGGTGCAGGAGGCCAACTAGGCCACGCCCACCCAGCAACTGGGCAGAGAACCCGTTGCTACAATTTTTGAAGCTGACCCTTGACTCCTTCCCCTATAAATATGGATATCTTGTTAATGGGAGTCAAGACCAACCTCCCTTTCAATTCTCACCAGCAAGTAAGACGTCTACGGAGATTCTCAAACATCCAGGTCATGGTTGTCTCAAAAGTGCTTTTCCAAAAGGCAACTGGGCTTTCTTGGACTCCAAGAAAGTCCAGTTGGCTTTTGGGGACAGCAAGTAAGACCTGCTACAGTCCAAGTTGGATGACTTCCAGATGGGTAAAGATCAGCCTCGGGAAAGCTCAACAGTGGCCATGCTGCCTGGAGAATTCTGGGAGTTGAAGTCCACCATGAAGGAAGCCCCTCTGCTTTAAAGGAGGAGGACCACAGAGTGAAAATAAGAGTGTTCTTACACACACATGCACACATATAGACTTTGCCCCACTTCATCACAAAACAAGCTCAAACATCTCATTCTGCACCCAGGAAAATACAAACCAAATCTTCTACCCTTACAGATAACTGACAATCAGAGTTGGAAGGGACCTTGTAGGTCATCTAGTCCAACCCCTGCCCAAGCAGGAGACCCTACACCATTTCTGACAAATGGCAGTCCAATCTCTTCTTGAAAGTATCAAGTGATGGCTCCCACAACTTCTGAAGGCAACTTCTGTTCCATTGGTTGATTGTTCTCACTGTCAGAAAGTTTCTCCTTATTTCCAGGTTGAATCTCTCCTTGATCAGTTTCCATCCATTATTCCTTGTCTGGCCTACAGGTGCTTTAGAAAATAGCTTGACCCCTTCCTCCCTGTGGCAGCCCCTCAAATATTGGAAGGCTGCTATCCTGTCTCCCCTGGTCCTTCTCTTCACTAGCCATGCCCAGTTCCTGTAATTGTTCTTCATATGTTTTAGTCTCCAGTCCCCTAATCATCCTGGTTGCTCTTCTCTGTATTTTCTCTAGAGTCTCAACATCTTTTTATAGTGTGGTGACCAAAACTGGATGCAGTACTCTAGGTGTGGCCTTACTAAGGCTTTATAGAGTGGTATTAGTACCTCACTTGATCTCGATTGTATTCCTCTGTTAATGCAACTTAGGACTGCATTAGCTTTTTTGGCTGCTGCTGCACACTTCTGGCTCCTATTCAGCTGGTTGTCCACTAAGACTCCAAGATCCCCCTCACAGTTACTGCTATTGAGCCTGGTTTCACCCAATCTATATGTGTCCTTTTGGTTTTTCTTGCCTAAGTGTAGGACTTTACTTTTCTCTACATTGAATTTCATTTTGTTAGATACGGCCCAGTGTTCTAGTCTGTCAAGATGTATCTTTTGAAGACATTTCAAGTTGCACTTCTTCATCCAACTGAAAAGAGAATGGGCAAAATGGAAATGCAGATATTTTTGGCACGGCTCAAGTCTAGACCATCCCTTCCTTCCAGTCTGGAAAATCCCAAATTTGGTTGCTCATGTAGATTGTTTGCTTTGGCCTTGGGAGGCCAATTCTGAGTCACCCATCTTGGCTGGGTATAGCTTCCCCATGTGGCCCCTCCCCCACGAGGTCACTGTCCAAATCAGATTTCAACCATTTGACCATTTTTGTCTTCTGACTTGCAAGTCCCAAGAAGTTAACGTCCGTAGCTTTAATCTCATCCTGACAATTTTTCAAAAGGTCAAAACTCTGAAGAACGCTCCCTTTGATTGGGGTAAATGCATTCAGAAAAGGAAGGGGAAAAAAAGAAGTCTATTCTGGTCATTACTTTTGATGCCAATTTTTTTTTTTTAAAAAAGTGACAACTTCTATTCCCTCCAGCTGTCAAATCACACCTTCCCAGGGTTTTTTTTTTCAACCTGGTGTGGAAAATTCCGCTTTGAAAGATTGCTTGCAAGACTGATCTGGATGAAATTTAACCGATTGCTTGCTGCTTATCGCTGAGATAAAGGATATTAGCTCCCCCACCCCCACCAGCACTACAAATGTCTGAGGTTTGAGACAGACCACGCTGTTGTAAGGCTAGAAATGTGTCTGTAGAGTTTGTCAACTTCATCAGTTCTGATGGTGGCTGGAGGGCTGGAAGGAATTCTTCCATCCTCTCACCAACCCCATCAGAACTGACGAGGCTTCTTGGATGAGAAGCGACACTTTTTCCTGTTTTCTTTAGAAGGAAAATTTAAGAAAAAAAAAAAACAACCCCAGTCCAGCTGCCTTTTGAAAAAGCACCTTGGAGGTTGGAGGTGTGCATTTGTTTTTTGCAATAAAGAATTGTGATGCAGGCAAGAGATCAGATGAATGGATGGGAGACTGGCAGGGCAGGACGGAAAGAGGAAGGGAATGGAAGGAGGAAGGAAGGAGGAAGAAAGAAGGGAGGGAGGGAGGAAGGAAGGAAGGGGGATGAGGAAGGGAAGGGATGAGGAAGGGAAGGAGGAAGGAAACAAAAGGGGAAAGAAGAGGAGAGGAAGAATAAAGAAAAAAGAGAAGGAAAGGAAAGGGAAAGGAGAATGGGGGGAAGGAATAGAATAGAATAAGTGTTGGAAGGGACCTCGGAGGTCTTCTAGTCCAACCCCTTGCTTAGACAGGAAACCCTACACCACTTCAGACCTTTCTTCCCCCATGGCTGTGCTGACTGGGAGTTGAAGTGGGGCTATTTTGCTACAGCCACCAAGGAGATGGGTCTCCAGTTTCACCTTTGATCGCCATGCCAAACTGCCATTCGGCTACCATTTGAAACACCTTCCATTTTGGCTTCGATGATGCTAGTTGGCCGAGTCATGTTCTTGCGCTGAAACTCTTGTTTCTCTGCTCCTCCTTTTCAAGAATTCCAATTTACAGCCATGGGCCAGGTCCGACTTCGATCCGATTTCCCTTCAACGTTACTGCGTATGGGCCACGGAGCGAGCTGGGTCTGCAGGCATTCATTTGGCTTTGGGCTGCCTCTCGTTTGCAATTGTTCTTTTGAGTTTTGTAATCTTCAGGAGTTGTTTTGGTTTTTTTTCCCCTGCGCAAACATCTGTCAATAGCAATCCCTCGCTGGGTTTCAAAATTGTGTTTCCCTTCTGTTCCTTGCTTTACTTAAGAGTAATCCCCTCCCACCTTTATTTCCAACAAAGTAAAGTCAGCCACCATGCCTTCTTGGAAAGGAAACATGATTCTCAGTCATTAATTTTCCTGTTTTCCAATCAAGAATGTCTAATTCAGCTTGTGCCCAAATCAATTATATCTGCAGTATACTGAATAACCAGAACAGCCCAAGTATTTATGCCTTTAATTATGTTCCCTGCATTTAATTTGGTGTTTAAAAAAATTTCAGATTCATTGCATATAACGAGATCAAGTTCTTTTTAACTTGCTCACGTGGAATCAGAAGCTTCCTTTAATCCTAAGTATTTATGTTCTCCTTTCTAATGTTCTAAAGCCTGGCTGTTTTTCACAAATGACCGTCGTAGCATCCCCGTAGTCACACCATCAAGATTCAGGTGTTTGACAACTGGTTCATATTTATGACGATTGGGGTATAAATCTTTGCAACCTTCTGACAAGCAAAGCCAATGGGGAAACCAGATTCACTTAACAACAGTGTCAAAAAAGGTCATAAAACAGGGCAAAATTCTCTTAACCAATGTCTCACCTAGCGACAGAAATGTTGGGCTCAATGGTGGTCATAAGTCAAGGACTACCTGTTAAGGGAATTTGAAAGAAATTCCCCCAAATGCTTGGAACATTAAGAACTAGCTGGATACCTGTGTTTTGCTATGAAACTATGTGATCAGGCTTAGTGTTTGGGGAGGAAAATAAGAGGGAAAAATTCTACCAGCATCCATTGGTATTCATCTGGCTAGAGTCCTGTCAGTATGTGAGGGAGTTGAGGGCTGTTTGGAAAGTGAAGCAGTATTTGCTGTGTGAGCAAGGAGGAGACAGCAAGGAGCCTGGGCGTGGCTTTGCTCAACTGTTCTGTACTAAAGCTGCTTGCTGCTGTGAAACTGAAACTGAAACAGAAACTGAAACTCCTCTCCTCTGCTTGTGTTTTGCATTTGAAACAGATTTCTTTGCAGGTAGGGAGGGGGAGTAGAACTCCTTAGCATCAGAGCGTGTTAATAATAATGTAGGAAATAGTAATGCTCTGATGGTCATTTGGAAAAATCCTTTCTTAGTGAGCACCTAGAAGCCAAGAGGAACATACATGCCAAATTTCAAATTTGTAGGCTTTACGGTTCTGGAGATTTTGTGATGATGCGTGAGTGGTATTTCGCTATATATATATATATAGTTTTAAAAAAAACCAGGGAAAGATTACTTCAATGAAACTGCAAAGCAAGATTTTGACACTGTTCTTCATTCCCATGTCCCTCCAGACTTTTGATTCTCCTAGTTAGCATCTCCAGATCTCCAACTTTCCCTACACAAGCTGAATTCATGGGAAAAAGAATAAACTGCAGATACTTCTTTGGTAAGGTATCCTGACATTTAAACCAGGAAGCCACAAAACGACTTCTTTCTAGCAAGCCAAAGTTGGAACACTTTGGTTTCTAATATCACATTTCTTCTGAGCTCATCCTCACTGAGCAACCACAATTGGGACAGTCATTATTCAGTCATTAAGCAAAGAAGTCACTAAGTGAAACCCTGGCTGTGTTTATGACAGGGCTCCAGTTTCCCTGTGCTTTTCCTGACCTGCGAAGGTTGTAAACGCAAGGATTGTTTGCCAAATCGCTTTGCCATCACCGCTGTAACTCTGAACAGGCGCCAAAGGAGGCAGTCACTAAACGAGGACTGCCCGTAATTTGAAACGAAAGAATTCCACAGGAACGAGAGGGGAAAACTGAGAAATTTGCAGCAAAGCGCTGGTTTTGTTTATCGGAAGCCAACATCCTTGGAGAATTTGGCTTCCAGCATCAAAGAACGCCCCCATTCTTAGACTAATTACAAGCTAAAACCTTGCTGTTATAAATTACCTTTCAATGAACCATTTTAATAAGTCTTCATGACTCAGCCTCTTGAAAGTTGTTGATTATTACTTAATTACAGACGCCTTTATGCTTTGTTCTACATATGGAGCTAGTAGCAGCCGAGTGTTAGCAGGAGAGAGGGATAGAGAGAGGGATAGAGAAGGGGAGAGAGGGAGAGAGAAAGAGAGAGAGGAGAGAGGGAGGAGAGAGAGGGGAAGAGAGAGGGAGGGGGAGAGAGGAGGGGAGAGAGGGAGAGAGAGAAAGAGAGAGGGAGGGAAAGAGAGAGATAGAAGGGGAGAGAGAGAAGGAGAGAGAGGGATATAGAGAGAGACAGAGAGGGGAAGAGAGGGAGAGAGAGAGGGAGGGAGAGAGAGGAAGGGAGGGAGGGAGTAGGAGAAGAGAGAGATAGAGAGGGAGGGAGGGAGAGAGAGAGATTTGCCATTGAATTTTGCTATTCCTGTTGCATTTGCCTGTAAAGTGACTTCAGCCCAACCATAAAAAGGGAAAGAGCTCCATAAAAATGGACACACATCCTCTCTCTGTGCCAAGCTGGCTTTGATGAGCCTCCAAGCTGCAAGCTATAAAAACGCGTACATAAAATTCCATTGTTGGTGTCTTGCTTTATTGCAAGCGTGTCCAACTTTGCCACTTTTAAGACTTGTGGACTTCAACTCCTGGCTGGGGGTTGGCTGTGGAATTCTGGGAGTTGAAGTCCACAAGTCTTAAAGGGGCCAGTTCGCCAAGTGTCTGAATTTCAGTCATGGGGAGTTGCAACGATCACAAATGAGAAAAACATCATCATTCCCCGCCTCCCCCACAATGTCATTGTAACTTCAGACAGTCACTAAACGAACTGTACCTATGGAGAAATTAGAAGCCCGGTTTCACCCCAGAGTTAGAAAGACAGAAGAGAGTTTTATGATTAATCAAACAAGCTAAAGTACAGGCTTAGCACCATCACATCAGAGCTGCATAAATCCATCTATCCACTAGATGGCAGCAATGTTGGACTGTCTATAATTTCTACTGCCTCTGGTGGTTGTCTGGAGGTTTGCTATCCAGATTTGGTAGTCTATTAGAGACCCATCATTGCAAACAGGCCATCTTCTCTGCCTCCTGGATTTTTTATAATGATCACCTTGGTGGCCAGATTCTGCGCAGCAGCTCTGGGGAATTGTCAGAAACACGTGTCTACTCCACCATACTTACGTTATATAACAAATGTGGCAAACGCTTTGCACTGCTTACTCCTTCCCCTTTTGGTATTAAACTGACAACAGGCCACACCGTTTATGGACTGTAATTTTAGTATAGTCAGACCATGTATAATTGGACTGGATTCTGTCATAGATTTTAGGTAAAGGTTTCCCTTGCACATACGTGCTACTCGTTCCTGGCTCTAGGGGGCGGTGCTCATCTCTGTTACAAAGCTAAAGAGCCAGCGCTGTCCGAAGACGTCTCCGTAGTCATGTGGCCAGCAACTGAACACCAGAGGTGCATGGAACACGGTTACCTTCCCACCAAAGGGGTCCCTATTTTTCTACTTGCATTTTTTACGTGCTTTCGAACTGCTAGGTTGGCAGAAGCTGGGACAAGGAACGGGAGCTCCCTCCGTTACGCGGCGCTGGGGATTTGAACCGCCGAACTGCCGACCTTTCTGATCGACAAGCTCAGCGTCTTAGCCACTGAGCCACCGAGTCCCTATCATAGATTTTAGCTGTTATTTATTCTGTTATACTAGAATTTTTAATTGTATATTTACTGAGTGTTTTTTTGTTCTGGTCTATGACTGTAATAAACTGATCGATTGATCACCTTAGAAGAAGAAAACAAAAAACCAGTATTGTAGGAAATCTAACTTCCATCCATGGTGGGGATGGGATCTTCACTTCTGACATCCTGTAGTTTTCACCAAAACATCCTGCCATTCGAACCATATTTCACCCTTTTGTATGAAATGAAAAATCCAACACTCACCTGAGCTTCAAAGCCTTTATCAGGATTCAGAGGTTGATCCTGTAAAAAGAACACCAAAAGTTGATTAGTTTCAGAAACCCTGAGTGGTCAGCAGAGACTGAATTACAGTTAATGAATCCAGTTCCACCAGCTGTTCTCCAACCTATTTATATATACGAGCTCGATACCCATGCTTCGCTACAAAACTATGTGGTCAGGCTAGTTTTTGGGAAGGAAAATAAGCTGAGGGGGGGAATTCTGCCTCTGCCTACCAGCATCCATCGGTATTCATCTGGCTAGCATCCTGTCAGTGTGTGAGAGAGTTGAGGGCTGTTTGGAAACTGAAGCAGCATTTGCTGTGTGAGCAAGAAGGAGACAGCCAGGAGCTTGGGCGTGGCTTAGTTCAACTGTTCAGTACTAAAGCTGGCTGCTGCTGTGAAACTAAACTGAAACTGAAACTCCTCTCCTCTGCTTGTGTTTTGCTGGAAGTTAAAACTCACCCCTGTCCTAGGAAAATGAAATATCCTAGGAAATATTAAAAAGGCAGAATATTTCCACTAAAAAAGAGTAGAAACTCAAGAGCAGAAACACCTCAGAAGCAGAAGCTCAGCCCCACCTTTGTTAATGGGTGGGCCATTAAGGCCTGGGTCAGTCTATTTTACATAACGAAGATCTCCAGGTAAAGGTATAGCAATTGCCCAAGAGCCCTTTCAGGGCATCATCATCATCATCCAGCAAGGCTCAGCCAAGCCTGGAACTCAGGACAGCCTACAGAGTTGCCCCTGCATGGCCCCATGGGAGTCTGACAACCAATCAGAGTAAAAGCTCCAATTCAAATCCCAACAAAGGTTATAAAACCCCGGCACCCTCAGCATCTCAGCCCTTCTTGATCTTCTCTTTTCACCTTGGAGCATGTGAGCATCCTCTTCACTTTGGAGCTCCAGGCCACGTGGTCCTGTCCACCATTAAACCATCTTTCCAAACAGCCTCCATGTTTCCAGTGTCTTTTCCCCCCACTATTCTATTCTATATTCCAATAGTCTATTATTCTATTCTATTCTATTCTATTCTATTCTATTCTATTCTATTCCATTCCATTCATTCTATTCTATTTTCTATTCTATTCTATTCTATTCTATTCTATTCTATTTTCTATTCTATTCTATTCTATTTTCTATTCTATTCTATTTTCTATTCTATTCTATTTTCTATTCTATTCTATTCTATTCTATCCTATTCTATTCTATTGACTAGAATAAGGCAAGAATAAGGCAAGATTCTTTGGGCATTCAATCTTCAGCTGGGATTTTCCAACCAAGATGGTTCTATGCTTCATAGGTTAGGCACGTCAATTGGAAGGAGGTTTCGGAGAAAGATCTCAAGTGAAGCTTTCGGGAGTATTCCTAGATCAATCTGAATAGTGTTTTGACCTCCTTAGCAGAAATGTCAGAAAATAAAATAAAATAAAATATTGGTAGGCCCCATAAAATGCTAAATGAATTTGTGCAGCGCTCATAAATCAAACCAACCAGGGAGTTTCCGTTGTCACCAGGAGACCTTAAACTCTGCTGGACTGTCACTGCCTCAACTGAATCCTGGGCTGAGTTTTGATAGCATTCCCACTTTGACTGTTAAGGTTTTTCAAAAAGCACAGCACCCTTTCCTTCCTCCCCGCTTCTTCCGTTCTGCCTTATGGCTCCTGCAATATAGCTAAAAACTAGCATTAAAAAAAATTGTTCCTGAAAACAAATGTACTTCTTCTTCTCAGCTCCTCTTCCCAGTTCACCATCTAGCAGGTCGCTTTTCAATTACAGTATCTGAAACGTTGGGGGCTATTTTTAAAGGCCACCCCCCTCCAGATGGAACACGGGCTGCAATCATTCAAACCGCCAGTTATCAGAGGGGGTAATAATTGTTTCAAAACAGTTTGCAGAAAAAGGGGACATTTTCCTCTGCCAGGCCAAGTCAAAGGATTCTTGAACCCAATCGGATGCCTAACGCAGAACAAAATAAAACGAATCCAATAAAACGAAATTTCCTGACAGTGAGAAGAATTAATCAGTGGAATGTCTTGCCTTAAGAAGTTGTGGTTACATAGAAGAGACTGGCCAACTGTTTATCTGGAATGGTATTGGGTCTCCTCTCAAGCAGGGGGTTGGACTAGAAGACCTCCAAGGTCCCCTTCCAACTCTATTATACTACGTTCTAGTTCTCTACATCCATCTCTATCTATCTATCTATCTATCTATCTCTATATCCATATCTATATCTATCTATATCTATATCTATATCTATCTATCTCTATCTCTATCTAACTATATCTATATCTATATATCTCTATATCTATCTCCATCTATCTATCTCTATCTGTATATCCATATCCATATCCATATCTATATCTATCTATCTCTGTATCTATTTATCTATATCTACATCTCTATATCTATATCTATCTATATCTATCTCTATCTCTATCTATCTATCTATCTATCTATCTATCTATCTATCTATCTATCTATGTATCTATCTAACTGTTTAACTATCTATCTATCTCTATCTATCTATCTCTCTATCTATCTATCTCTATCTATCTATTGTCAGCTTTGAAATTCAGCTGCCAACATAATGGGGAGTGGAGGAGTTGACAAGTTCAAGGTTATTCTGTATGTCGTACTAAGAAATTCCAGTTGCAGTTAATTGATTCTCGTGATTTATGAAGTGTAGAAGTGGGAGGAAAAAAAGGTGGATTCTGTGTAGCACGCGAGCGAAAATTCTTTCACTTTGGGAAATGCCTTAGACGTACCAGATCTGTTCCTAATAAATCAATTGGAGAGAATATGTCTTGGAGTGACTGATATCCTGGATACTTTCTGGATGCCTTACATCTCTCTCTCTGTCTCTCTCTCTCTCTCTCTCTCTCTCTGTATATCTATATATCTATCTATATCTATCTGTATCTATATCTGTATCTGTATCTGTATCTGTATCTCTATATCTCTACCTACCTACCTACCTACCTACCTGCCTATCTATCTATCTATATCCATTATGCAGCCTGGATCATTTTTCCCCTTCTTTTATGCTCAATTTGGGTGGGGGGAGGAAATACATTTATTTTAATTCTGTTTTTAAAATCTTAAAAGGCCATTGAAAAGAGCTGACACTGAATATTGCACATGGCTTCTGGCAGCAAACTCGCCCTGCCAGAAGAGAAATAATTGAATCATTTGCTAGACCAGGTATCACCGCTACATTAGTAAGATAAACTTCGTTAGCAACTATTCACTGTTAATTTGAGGCTGTGCACTTGGAGCCAAGAAAGTGATTTGTACAATCTGTCGCAATGCTCCCTGCAGAGCTTCCCAAGCTGCTGAAAAGAGAAAGGATGCAAAAACAAACAATTCAAAACGCAAGTACTTCTCGACTTAACGCGACTGGAGACTTCTTGTTAAGTGAGGTGCTTGTTAAGTGACTCAAACCCATCTGATGACCTTTATCCGCCCAAAATAGGTCACTTTTGACGGAAGGAAGATTCCTTGCTCTCTGCCCACCCAACTTCTCAACCACTGGATTTGCCGAACATGCTAAACCACAAACAAACCACATTTTAGCTAAGACTTGTGGAAACACGACAGTTTTTTTTCCCAAGAGGACTTTCTAATCTCCTTTAGACACCAAGGAAGGTTGTGAATCACTGGGAAGATCTTTCCATGTGGGAGAAAGAAGTGTTAGAAGTTAAAACTCACCCCTGTCCTAGGAAAATGAAATATCCTAGGAAATATTAAAAAGGCAGAATATTTCCACTAAGAAGAGTAGAAACTCAAGAGCAGAAACACCTCAGAAGCAGAAGCTCAGCCCCACCTTTGTTAATGGGTGGGCCATTAAGGCCTGGGCCAGTCTATTTTACATAACAAAGATCTCCAGGTAAAGGTATAGCAATTGCCCAAGAGCCCTTTCAGGGCATCATCATCATCATCCAGCAAGGCTCAACCAAGCCTGGAACTCAGGACATCCTACAGAGTTGCCCTTGCATGGCCCCATGGGAGTCTGACAACCAATCAGAGTAAAAGCTCCAGTTCAAATCCCAACAAAGGTTATAAAACCCCGGCACCCTCGGCATCTCAGCCCTTCTTGATCTTCTCTTTTCACCTTGGAGCATGTGAGCATCCTTTTCACTTTGGAGCTCCAGGCCACGTGGTCCTGTCCACCATTAAACCATCTTTCCAAACAGCCTCCATGTTTCCAGTGCCTTTTTCCTCGCTTGGAACTGAACCCAGAAGGATATTTCTTCCAACAGAAGGTAGGATCTTTCCAGTTGAATCCCCAGATTGGACACGCAATCCTTGGCAGACATTGCAAGCAATGGCTGAGTTCCTAAGACTCACAAAGCACGGAACTGATTGAGCTGCCTAGTTCAACTTGGGTTTAAATTCTGCCTTATTAGCATTTGTGTGTGAACTTAAGTCCCTTTGATTTATATTTCAATGTACTATGAGGAGTCCGTAAAGATTGTTCATCCATACGTAGGTAACCAGGAGTGGGGTGGGGACACAGGAAGAAGAGGATGGAAGATGGAGGAGGAGGAGGAGGGAAGAAGCAGGAGGAGAAGGAGGAAAAGAAGAAAGAGGAAGAGCAGGTGAAGGAGTAGAAAGAGGAATAAGTTCATATGAAGGACATTTCCCTATACAACCTCAAAAATCATCTCTTCTTTTTCCCCTTTCTCTCTCTCTCTCTCTCTTTCCTCCTCCTCCTCCTCCTCCTCCTCCTCCTCCTCCTCCTCATCTTCCTCCTCCCCCTCCTCTTCTCCTTCTCCACCTCCAGAGCCCTTCCCCTCAATGAAAGGCAGATGGCCAACCCTTGGCAGAAGCACTGGCCTCTTCCATACAAAACCCGCTCTATTTAAAATCACTGGCATGCCCACCGCAGCTCCAAGCTCGTATTAAAGCCTCCGTTTGCCAGTCGACAAAAAGCTAAGAATATAATTCCACCACTTCTTTAAAAAGCAAATCAGGCCTCCTCTCTCTCTCTCTCTCTCTCTGCCCACCCTCAACGAAGCCTCCCACAAACACCGAGAATAGCTCCTTTTTCCTACTTCCTCAGACACCCTCCTGTCGTCTTGCGGCATAGGAAAAACTCACAAAATGTGGCCTCACCAGCCAGCGCCATGCAACTTCCTGTCCAACATGCTCCATGCTCCTAGGCTGAGAAATTGGCCTTTTGAAAAGCCCCCGAGCTTTCAGGTTTGCTCCCTTAAAACAGGGCACCAATTCAGCAGAGTCTCAGCATCTTGGATTACTATTTAGCCTGCCTTGGAAATAAAAAGAGGTTTTTTTTTTTTAACCCTGCCAGGAGTAACAAGGTTGAAATGAAAAGAGGGAGAGGGGAAAAAAGGAGGTTTTGGGATACAGTGGCAGAGAACAAAAGTTTGACTGATACAATGAGGGCCTTTCAGGAATTGGCAGCAAGGCTTAGTGGTGAGGGCCTTTTGGGGTTTAAAAGGTATCTCCACTACGTTGGTTGCAATCCTGATTTCCAAAAATCGTTTCTCATTTCCCTGCCTATAAAATGGGTTCCGATCCTATTTTGCAATTCCAAATCAATCCACGTTTTGCTAAAGTTTTGGGTTTGTTTTTTTTTACAAACTAAAAAAAGCAATCCTGAAAAAATTCTGCAAAGGTCTTGACACAGCATCTTAATCAGGTTAACAAAACGATGTATAAATTTTCAACCTTTCGAATACTTTTAATCAGGCAAGACGGTGAAACATTCAGCAATTTCTTTCCCAGCCCTGGTTATTTTTTTTCCTTGGCACATTTTAAAGTTTACTTTTACTTATCTTCCCTGTTACCAAATCCTTGGAAATGCGAGAACTTGTAAACCCGTCCTTGCCAAGTAAAGAGATTGCAGTGATTTCAATATTAGATGTGAAAACTCTTCTGTGTAAATTTGGTTATTGCGCCACTTGGCCTACAAAGATGTATCAGCAGAGACAGCTTCTTACATTATTTAACAGAGAAAACCTCCTTTAAAATCCTATAACAATTCTATCAGCCCATCTCGCTATCTGGGAAACACCAAATTAGCAATTGGAATCTCAAATAACAACAAATTTCAAATAACAATCATTATCTTTAAAAAAAGTTGAATGGCTCTGTTGTTTAGACAGTGTAACTTATTCACCTTGGACACTGATCAGGAGAAAGAAAGAAAGAAAGAAAGAAAGAAAGAAAGGAAAGGAAAGGAAGGAAAAAAAAGGAAGGAAGGAAGGAAGGAAGGGAAAGAAGAAAGAAGGAAGGAGAGGAGAAGAAGGGAATAGGCTTCTGTTTGTTTCTCTGACCTAACAGTCACTAAGCAAAACCTAGAATTTGGGCACACGTGTGAAAAAGCATGATTGTTGCACTTACAGGCTGAACATCCAGCAAAATGGAAGAGAAGCAACTTAAGGATGTTTCTTTTTAAAGTTTTATTATAAGTTAAATACAATGAAAATAAAGATTTAAAAAATTTAAAAGGGGGGAGTTGGAAAAACTTGAGGCTGTTTCTTGACCACTGTTCAAACTGGCCTGTTTACATTCCTGAAGGCTGAGTTATTTGTTGGTTTTACTTAATATTTTGTTGCTAACTTGAATTTCCTAAATGTTCTGTTGTTTATTTATTGACTTTATAGAATATTTTGTTGCTGACTTGATCTTCCTAAATGTTTCCTTATTTATTTGTTGACTTTACTGAAGATTTTGATGCCGACTTGATTTTCCTAAATGTTTCATTATTTATTTGTTGATTTGACTGAATATTGAGCTCTTGCCTTGCTGATTTTCCTGGGCTAAAGTGCATTCCAATCACAGCTGACTGGAAGCAGCTTACATATGGCTCTGTCAGTCATAAAATTAAAAATGGAAGCAAACACCAGAGGTGTCTTCAGGGAGGGTGGTGAATATGTGTGATGTGTTAAAAAATGAAAGTTGGACTATGCTATTAGGGAACAAGCCCCGCCCCTTTTGAGCAAGCATCACAATGTCACAAAAGAAGTGGAGTTTGCACCACAGCTTGCAAAGTTCAGATCACACTCACCTCTGGAGTAAACTAACATGGCTGCCTCTCCCACTTTTTTCAAAGATACTCCACACCCCAGTCATGTGCCCCTAACCAGCTTTCCAAGTTCTAGATCTGTTAGGATATGTGCAGAGTAACCCTTGTATCACAAGGATATGCACATGGAAATGTATATGAGAACAGTTATGAATAAATATACAGCCACACAGAGTTAAATCAAGTTGTGTTAATGTTTACTTGAAGAAATAGCACAGTCCAATAAACAGTCCATGTCATACACGTTTTTAACGGTCCAGAAATATCCAGGTATAAAGTCTTCTTACCAGTTTCACATCTTTTACAGCAGACAAATATCAAACCATAATACAACAGATAACCTTCGATATCAACAGAATATCAAAGTAAACAGAGTTAGTCAGTATCGGTCTGTAGTCAGTCAGTATCAGTATCAAGAGAGATCATCAGTGAGAAAGAGAATTAAACCATGATCTATAGCTCCCTCTTATGGCAACTTGCAGCATAACCAACCAATCAGAACATAGTATAATACATTACAGTATTTTTCCTTAAAGCTACAGACATATATATTTATGGTTTATATATTGTCAACCCAACTACGTTGTGTACATATACATAACAAGATCCATGGTTACAACCCATGCTTTCTCTGATGTCTCCACATCTTCAAAAACCCCTCCATCAAATGCCATCTGGACACAGGGAGAACATTTTGTGAGACTATAGATGAGAGAGCATACTAAAAAGCAGCATACTAAAAAGCAGAGACATCACCCTGCCAACGAAAGTACGTATAGTCAAGGCTATGGTTTTCCCAATTGCAATGTATGGCTGTGAAAGTTGAATTTGAGTTTATTTGGACTTATAGTTGGACCATAAGGAAGGCTGAGTGCCAAAGAATGGAGGACTTTGAACTCTGGTGCTGGAAGAGAAGACTCCTGTGAGTCCCCTGGACTGCAAGGCGATCCAACCAGACAGTCCTAGAGGAGATCAACCCTGACTGCTCTTTAGAAGGCCAGATCCTGAAGATGAAACTCAAAGACTTTGGCCACCTCATGAGAAGGAAGGATGCGCTGGAGAAGCGCCTAATGCTGGGAATGATGGTGGGCAAAAAAAGAAGAAGGGGATGGCAGAGAACAGAGGTGATATTCAGCCGGTTCTGACCGATTCTGGAGAACTGGGAGCAGAAATTTTGAGTAGTTTGGAGAACCAGCCAATCCCACCTCTGACTGGCCCCATCCCCATCTCTTCTCCGCCTCCCGAGTCCCAGCTGATTGGCTGGGTCTTCTTTGGTTGCCCTGCACAGGAGAACGGAGCTGGAAAGCAGGTTAGTGGGGTGGGGAGGGAATGGGGATTTTGCAGTATCCTTCCCCTGCCATACCTACCAAGCCACGCCCACCAAGCAATGCCACGCCCACCAAGCCACATCCACAGAACCAGTAGTAGAAAATTTTGAATCCCACCACTGGCAGAGAATGAGGTGGCTGGATGGAGTCCCCGAAGCAATCAGGTGTGAGCTTCAATGGACTCTGGAAGATGGTAGAGGACAGGAAGGCCTGGAGGAATGTTGTCCATGGGGTTGCAATGGGTTGGACACAACTTCGCAACTAACAACAACAACAAGATGAGAGAGTGAGCAGCTTCTGTGCTGGGTCTTTTGTAAAGGGCCATGAACAGCACTCCAAGCAGGTTGTAGGTGTGACCACAACCTGCTTTCCAAGTTCTGGATCTTCTCACTGGCACAAGTGAGCCTTGGTGGTGCAGGCTGTTAAATGCCTAGCACTTAGTTCCAGCTGCCTGCAATTAGTGCAGGCTTGAACCCCACCAGGCTCAAGGTTGACTCAGCCTTCCATCCTCTCAGGATAGGTAAATTGAGGACCCAAGATTGTTGGGGGCAATAAGCTGACTTTGTAAAAATGCCGCTTAGTAATAAGCAGGCATATACAATGGAATGAAGGCTATTGCTGAGCGCACTGGGTTGCATCCCCAAAATTGTAAGCCACCCTGAGTCTTCGGAGAAGGGCGGCATATAAATGTAATTTTTTTAAAAAAAGAGGGCTAACACTGACATCAAAAGCTACCGCTGGTTAAAAAACAAGACAACAGAGGCAATGAAAGACAACACAGAAACAGGGAAGCCCCAACAGGCTGAAATAGCCTGGAGTAGGATTCGCACCGTTCTTAGGCTAAGCCAAGAAGCAGATTGTTTAAGCTGGGCTTAGCGTGTTGTGCAAACCCAGCATTGTGGATTGTTCAAAGAAAACAATGGGCCTAAGAAAGCAAACAACAGTCACTGTGGCAAAGAAGGATTTCCTCTTTTTTTTGCTACCTTCTGGCAAACATCTCTGTTTTATTTCCCTGTACAGACAACGGAACTTACAGGGCAAGCTAGCTTTTGTTTTTACTCCCCACAGGAGATGACAAAAGTCCTGTCTTATTTTTTACTATTTTCCCCAACCTTTGGCCCTCCTCTCCCTTCACAACTGGATTCTGCTCTCGGTTCAGTTCTAGCCTGCATCCCAACCCAGCTGCCAGCAGCTTGTTGTTATAAAAATGGCCGGTGTTTTGTTAGGTTGGCAAAGTACAAAGCTGAGGCTGTGGTTTTATTTTTCTGTGCTGAAAAAATGCAGAAAACAATGCGGGGTTTTTCCCTCCTTTCTCTCTGTACCCACAACCCTTCCTTCCCTCTTTCTCATTTTTCTATCGTCTTTATTTTCATTTTGATGTTGTGATCATTTAAATAAAATTATTAATTAAAAAAAACACACACAGCCATCACAGCCAGCTTTCCTAGACTGTGAAATTATCAGGATGAATGTTTCAGTGCAGAAAATTATTTGGGCAGGGTGGAGCCATGAAGGGGGAAGCTTCATGGAAAAAGCTGTTTTGGAACAGAGCACCAAATCAGGAGATGTTTGGTGCCCTTCCTTCCTTCCTTCCTTCCTTCCTTCCTTCCTTCCTTCCTTCCTTCCTTTCCTTCCTTCCACTCCTCCCTCCCTCCCTTTTTCCTTCCTATCCTTCATCCCTCCTTCCTTCCTTTCCTTCCTTCCACTCCTCCCTCCCTCTTGTTCCTTCCTATCCTTCCTTCCTTCCTTCCTTCCTTCCTTCCTTCCTTCCTTCCTTCCTTCCTTCCTTCCTATCCTCTCTTTCTCCTTCCTTCCACTCTTCCCTCCCTTTCTCCTTCCTTCCTCTCCTTCCCCCCTCCCCCCCTCCCTGTGAACTGGGAAAATCAGTATGACTTTTCCGTGTGGATTTGAATACTTCTGCACATGTTCCTTCCCACCAGTTTGACATGATTGGTCGAATTAAAACGGGCTGACTTTGTGTTTTTGTCAAGTTGCAGAACTCAGAGCATATTCACAAGAAGAAGCTAGTGTTGGATGGGTCTTTTCTATAAAAATTGTACAGGCCGTTTGGTGTTAATGGTGAAGGCATCAGGCTAGAAACCAGGAGACTGTGAGTTCTAGTCCTGCCCTGGGCACAAAGACAGCTGGGTGACATTGGGCCAGTCCCTCTCTCAGCCCTACGAAGGAGGCAATGGCCAACCACTTTTGGAAAAATCTTGCCAAGAAAACTGCAGGGACTTTTCCAGGCAGCCTCTGAGAATCAGACACAATTAAATAAAGGGGGGGAAATGCTTTACACAAAACTTCTCAATAAACAGTGACCATATCTCATCGTAATTGTCCACACACAATCCATAATTATAAGCACCTCATTCCTAACTTGTATATAACTCAGCAATTGTGACAAAAAAGTGCTTTTTTTCAGTGTTGAAGGACTCTTAGCCAAGAAAAGAGCCAAGGGTCTTGAATAGAATAATACTTTATTGGCCAAGTGCGACTGGACACACAAGGAATTTGTCTTGGTGCAAATGCTCTCAAGTGTACATAAAAGAAAAGATACATTCATCAAGAGTCAAGAATCATCAGGTACGACATTTAATAACAGTCATAGGGTACAATAAGCAATCAATCATACTAGGAAACAGTCAATATAAATCATAAGTATACAAGCATTCAATTGAAGCAATCAGAAGTGCTTCTTATGGGTATTGGCTGACAATGCATTAAAATTGAAATCTCTTCTTTTACAATTTTTTTTTTACAATTAAAGCCTTTTTTTGTTTTTGCTTTATTCTCCATTTTAAAAAAATACCCCACCATCCAGGAAGTTCTGCTATGCAAAAATCCGTCTTTAAAAAAAACTCTGAATTCCAGCAGCAAGATATCTGAGTGCGCCAAGCCTTTTCTTAGCTAATTATCCTGCCAGTAAAGTAATAACTTGTTTATAGATATGTCAATTCAGCTTTTCTTCCTGCTGAACTGAGAATGTAAAATATCATTCTCGCAAGCAAACGCCAGGCATTTTAATCAATGCTGCCCAATCCTTCCTCAGGGGAGAATTATTTTTAAGCCCATTAGCATGATATATTCTCTCGATGGTTTAAATGGGTTTTTCAACCCACGTTTTCAAAAAAAAAAAGAAAAGAAAAGGCAAGAAAATGGCATGACTTGAGAAAGACGATGCTGTGGGTGGAAAACCAATATAGGTGGAAGAATTAATAACGATAATAATTTATTAAAAAGTTGCATGCCGCCTGACTCTCAATTAACTCTGGGCTAGAATAAACATTAAAATGGAAAATATAATCAAACAGCTTTCCTGGGCCAAGGAAACAGTTATTCACGCCACAGGAAAGCCTTATCCAATCAACAACAGGGAGATCAAATATGCCCCACCTACCATGGAAGCTCCTCCCACTTCAGAGGCTTATGCTAAATGTGTGTCCCCAAAAACCTCAATTTTTGATCTGCAAACGTTAGTTTGGGAAATCTGCCTACTGTCAACTCATAAAACATTCCTAATGCCTGTTTTACTAGTTGCCACTAAAAAAAAACAGGGGGGGGAGGGAGGAAATCTGGAAGAGCAGGGCAGCAGTTTGAAAGTGAAAGTACATTCCAACTCTTATCTTTAAAAGATTGTAACTAAAGCACCAGAGTTTTTGCCCGCAAATCTATTTAATTGGAGAACGTGATTGATGACACTCAGCCTGTGCGTGCTCAATTGGAGAATCTGATTTATGACACACCCAGGGGGGGGTCTGGGGACTGTAAATTGCGTATACCAGAGTTGGCTGCATACAGGGCAGGGCCAATATGTCGCCTCATATTTACAGACCCCTCACATCCCGGATATAAACTGTTTCAACTCCTTCCCTCAAAACGACGCTATAGAGCACTGCACACCAGAACAATTAGACACAAAGACAGTTTTTTCCCCGAATGCCATCACTCTGCTAAACAAATAATTCCCTCAACACTGTCCAACTGTTTACAAAGTCTGCATTACTATTACTATTAACCTTCTCATTCTCTGCCAGTGGTGGGATTCAAATTTTTTTACTACCAGTTCTGTGGGCGTGGCTTGGTGGGCATGGCAGGGGAAGGTTACTGCAAAATCCCCATTCCCTCCCCTCCCCACTAACCTCCTTTCCAGCTCCGTTCTCCTCTGCAGGGCAACCAAAGAAGACCCAGCCAATCAGCTGGGACTCGATGGGAGGCAGAGAAGAGATGGGGTTGGCGGGGCCAGTCAGAGGCAGGATTTGCTGGTTCTCCAAACTACTCAAAATTTCCGCTAGTGGTTCTCCAGAACTGCTAAGAACTGGCTGAATACTCACCTCTGAAGAAAGGTCATAAAACAGGGGAAAACTCACTTATAAACTGCCTTGCTTCGTAACAGAAATTTTGGGCTCAGTTACGGTCATAAGTTGAGGATGACCTGTACAGCTAATGATGCTCTTTGCTCTTCTGCATCTCTTTATCCCTGCAATGTCCTTGGCTGCCCTTCTTTCTCTACTGAAGATCCTAGATCAGGGCAGGGGTGGAATTCAGCCAGTACAGAATGGTTAGGGCGAACCAGTTGTTCCGGCGATAGTTGGCCCCACCCACCCATCCCTGCGCTAGTCTGTCCTATAATTCCTTTGTTTGAAGCCCAGGTGGTTGGCCTCTGCTGTTTTATTCACTGGGGCTGCAGTAGAAGGTAAGTTTTAGAGTTTTTTTCAAACACTTTTTTCAAACACAACCGAACTGGTTGTCACACTGGTCAAATCCCACCACTGGATCAGGGTGTAAGGGTTCTGGCAGTTACTCCAATTAAATCATGAGCCTCGAGCCACACTCCCAAAACTAAAGAGGATTTATTTGAAGGTAACATTCTACGTCCAGCACTAACCTGGGAGTAGCCAACTCTGAGATACGTAGTTCACTGTCACCCTTGATCCTGCTTCCCCACCCCTCTGGGTGTATCATCCAATGAAACACAACACGTCCATAGCCAAGAGTCATCAATCATGCTCTCCAATTAGATTTTTGCACAGCAGAAGCTTCAGTCATCTAATCAGTCTTTGAAGAAAACATGAATGGAATGTACTTTCGATTCCACACTGCTGCCTGCTCTTTGAAACTCCCCCCTTCTTTCTGTTGACAACTATAAAATGTGCATACAAAATGTTTTATGAGTTGACACAGGGGTGTCAAACACAAGGCCCATGGCCCTAATCCTGCCCACGATGTGGTCGGATCTCACCTGTGGGGCTCTTTGAAAAATGTAAGGGGCCAGGCTGCATCGTTTCAGCCCAGTCTACCCAATGCGAAGGGGAAACATTGGGCCAGCGTGGCTTTGGCCATGTCTACTCAGTGAGAAGAGGAAACATGTCACAAGTTGTGTCAAGCTGGCCATGCCCACCCAGTTGGCCATTCACTCATTCAGTTGGTCACGCCTGCTTGCCCCCCCAAGGTCAACCATAGCCCTGATCCAGCCCTCCATGAAATGAGTTTGACACCCCCGTCCTAGGATGGTGTCTCTCTCTCCTGAGGTCTACAGAAATCATTCTTCCTTCTTGGACTCCAGGCCCTGTGGCTTGGAGGCCGACAACTAAACCAGCTGGGTTTGCTCAGCTCTGGCTCAACGCAATGTGTGATCCCAGCAATTGTGGTTTGTAAATTACAGCCAACAGCTTAGTGTGTGACCGTGAGCTCAGCCAATTCTGGCCTGTTGAGCCAACGTGGCTTGGCTTGATAAGAGAGCCAAAGCCAGGCATTCCAAATACAAAATATCTCTCAGTCTCAACCTGATCCCTTTTACCAATTCTTCGGTATCTTTACTTGATTGTAAGTCCTTTA
The DNA here is from genome assembly GCA_009733165.1 of Naja naja. Taxonomy (NCBI): domain Eukaryota; kingdom Metazoa; phylum Chordata; class Lepidosauria; order Squamata; family Elapidae; genus Naja; species Naja naja. Next base: position 12,550,582 of record CM019164.1, read on the forward strand.
AACTCTGTCATGCCCCTGTCAGAGTCTGAATCCAAGGAGGAAGACGAACAGCTGACAGGGAGTGGGAGTGTGGCTCCGTTGGCTGTGGAGGAAACTGGGGAAGGGCAAAGTCTGGCTGGGCAGAGCAGGGGAGTGATAGAACAAGGGAGAGGGAGTTCAGAGGAAGAACTCTGAACCCTCTTCATCCTATGGCACGCAGGAGGAACGGAGAAGGGAGCAACGTGAGTTGCGTGGCTTACAGGGGAGGAAAGGGCCCTGATTCCCTTCATTAGCCACAGCTGGGAAGACAGTTGATAAGAAAGGCAGGCTGCTGGGAGCAAACGTGACTTTATCCTGTGTTGTCATGGCTTATCTGTGTTCCTGGCATCTTCCCAACTGTGTGAGTTTTGCCATGCCTTCAAGTCTGAAATTCTTGCTCCTGCCCTGCCAAACTAATTCTTTCAGTTTGGCTTGTTTGGACTCTAAGTTACAGTTTATGTTGACCATGTTTTGGACTTAATTTTCTGCAATCAAAGGCTGTTCCTGGGAGAGTTTTTCTCCAGCCAGAAGGTAACCTGGACATTGGGGGCAAAGTTGGAGATAATAAAGGGACTCTTATTGATTATCTGACTGTTGCCTTCGTGCCACTCCCCAGTTCATCACACTCTGGAATTTAGTTCCGGTTAGAGAAGTACTATCAACCCAATGCCTGTCTGCTCTCAAAACACAAAAACTCCAATTCATATTGTGCAGCAGTGATGATTCTCCAATGAAATGGGTTTAAGGGGAAGAATCCGATGGGGAAAACATAGGGATGTTGTTGTTGTTGTTGTTCTGATTTTATTTTGAACATTTGCAGAAGTTGTGTAGGTTATCATGTGCTCTGGGCTATTTTTGGGAGGAGTGTCTGAAAACACATCCAGGTCGAGTCAAACTTTGCTGCAGTGAGATATCAGGAGTTCTCGACGTACGACTGCAATGGTGCCCCAATCTTCAGTCACTAAGCAAGACCGTTGTTGAGTTTTGCCTGATTTTACGACCTTTTTTTGCCACATTTGTTACTGAATCACGCAGTTGTTAAGTGATTCGTGCAACCGTTAAACAAATCTGCCGGGGAAGGTCAGATAACAGATAATCAGAGTTGGAAGGGACCTTATAGGTCATCTAATCCAACCCCCTACTCAAGCGGAAGACCCTACACCATTTCTGACAGATGGCAGTCCAATCTCTTCTTGAAAGTCTCAAGTGATGGTGCTCCCACAACTTCTGAAGGCAACTTCTGTTCCATGGGTTGATTGTTCTCACTGTCAGAAAGTTTCTCCTTATTTCCAGGTTGAATCTCTCCTTGATCAGCTTCCATCCATTATTCCTTGTCTGGCCTTTGGGTACTGTGGGAGCCCCTCAAATGGTGATCAGGTGACCCTGGGACACTGCAACCATCATAAATATGAGTCAGTTGCCAAGTGACTGAATGTTGGGGAAGCTGCAACAGACTTGTGAAAAATGGCCATAAAAGTCCCTTTTTTCAGTCCCGTTCAAATGGTTGCTAAACAGATCACTGTAAGTTGAGGGCTACCCAAAGCAAGCCAAAAGCAAAAAACGTTTGTGTCCATCTGGAATAAACTCTTCCATCATGACACTGGGAGTTCAAATGCCTGTTTTTGCAGTGTGTGTGGGTTTTGTGTGTGTGTGTGTGTGTGTGTACACACACACACACACATGAGGGGGAGGGGAGAATGAGAAGGAATTGCAGCATTTTCTTCCTCTCTCTGACACATTTGTTGCTTTGGTTTCGTTTCTTGCACCTCTCTTTTCCTGGACCAGACCCAGAAAAAAATTAATTGTTCTCTTTTTGAGTTTTCAGCGAGCTCTTTCGTAAGCCAGGAAGAGAGAATGGTGTCGAGAAATTATGAAAGAACCAAAGGCTATATTTGTTGCAGGGAAATTCTCAAAGAAGGGGAACTTTCTGGGAAGGTCCAGCCAAAGGAGTCGGGTGACATAGAGAAAATTGGCCTTGCAAAATCTGATGACTCCCTAAGCTCAACGTTTCTCCAACTTGGCCATTTTAAGACCTTTGGGCTTTCACTCCCCAAATTCCCCTGTCTGGAATAAGATTCTGGATGAATCTGAGATGTTCTTTGAGGGTGAGGTTCATGGCTCCATCCTGCACAACCCATGTCCTGTTAAAGCAGGAAAGGAAGACCAGATTTGACGCACGAAATTTTCAATGAACTACTGTCCCAGCACCAGCCAGACAAACCCTTCTTGAAGTGGGCAGACAGCTCAGGTTTTGAAATTTTTATGAAAGGTAATCTATTACGGGAGCTACCAGTCAACTTGTCTTCTGTGGTCTCCAAGAGACAAGAGTCTGATTCTTCTCCATTGGAAAATTAACTTGTGATGCCTAAAAGCGAGATGTTGGCTCAAGAGGAAAAAACCCAAATTAGCTGGCTTAGTCAATTGAGGGCAGATGGGATCAGGGAAGGGCAAACATTTTTCCAGCCCATCACTTAGATCAGGGGTGTCCAACCTTGGTAACTTTTAAGCCTTGTGGACTTCAGCTCCCAGAATTTCCCAGCCAGCATGCCTGGCTGGGGAATTTTGGAAATTGAAATCCATAGATCTTAAAGTTGCTAAGTTTGGAACCTCTGACTTAGATGGGACTATACTTAATTAGGACTGCAGAAAAAACAATTGCTACCAACCTGCCTTCCATCGAGGACCTGTATGTTGCACAAGTCAAAAAGAGGGCTGTGAAAATATCTACAGACCCCTCACAACCTGGACAAAAACTGTTTCAACTCCTACCCTCAAAATGACGTTACAGAGCCCTGCACACCAGAACAACTAGACACAAGGACAGTTTTTTCCCAAATGCCATCACTCTGCTAAACAAATAATTCCCTCAACACTGTTCAACTATTTACAAAGTCTGCACTACTATTACTATTAATCTTCTCATCACTCCTTATCACCCATCTCCTGATTCTTGACTCTTGATGAATGTATCTTTTCTTTTTATGTACACTGAGAACATTTGCACCAAAGACAAATTCCTTGTGTGTCCAATCACACTTGGCCAATAAAGAATTCTATTCTATTCTATTCTATTCTATTCTATTCTATTCTATTCCATATTCCATATTCCATATTCCATATTCCATTCTATTCTATTCTATTCTATTCTATTCTATTCTATTCTATTCTATTCTATTCTATGGTGGTAGACAGATGATGGAGAAAATAACCCAAACTGATTGGTTGCTCAAACTGAGATCACCAGATATCACTTTTCCAGGCTTGGCTTCACACCGCTTAGCAAAGATGCTAAACAATTTAAAAAGGAGGTATCAGAATTAAATTCCAATTATTTAAAAATGGTACTTTGTAAAAGAAACCTATACAGAGTAAATAAAATGACCCAGATGGAGATACACCCACTGGCTGAGGAATTCTGGGAATTGAAGTCCACAGGTCTTAAAGTTGCCAAGGTTGGCCACCCCTGATCTATACTATTCCGAATTGTCTATACAAGCTGGAGAGGCAGTTTCCACATGAAGCTTTCCACACCCAAGTGAAAATGGACAAGCTTGCTTTCTGCCATTTGGGGAAAAGAATCACACAATTTAGTGTATGCCCTAAAGCAAGGGTCTTCAAACTTGGCAAGTTTAAGACCTGTGGACTTCAACTCCCAGAATTCCTGAGCTAGTATGACTGGAGGAAGAATTCTGGGAATTGAAGTCCACAAGTCTTAAAGTTGTCAAGTTTGAAGACCCCTTACCCTAAAGTAACATTAATAAAACTTTAATTAACAACTCAATTCATTCCTCAAATCTCCCAAAAGTTAAGTCTGGTGGAAACCACCAAGGAATTGTCCCAGTTATGGACCAAGCCATATCACGATTTGTTTAATTCTGGTTCTGTGTGTTCCATGATCTTAATCAAATCCATGATTTGCCAACCGTAGCTTGTGCTTGTATAACACACCTAACAGAGTTAGGTAAAGAACTAGTAGTGTTTGCATTCTTAATAGATGTTATCTTGATTTGTTTGTTCATGGCTTACTGCATTGGGTGTACTCAGTATTTTTGGTTAATTTGGGTTCAGTGATTGATGCGAACCCAGAAATGGGTTAAATCAGCTATGAAGTCTAGCATGGCCATAAATATGACATTACATGGTATGAATCAACCAGTTTTGATTTTTTTTCATAAATCAACAAACCCTCGTAAAGCACAGCTCAGCATGAGGTAAACCAGTTGGTAATTCCAGTCAGTTTCACACCACCACTGGAGATTAGAAGGCAGGAGGGTGTTTCAGGTTGGGTATCTCAGCTTGTTTCAATAAACCATCATAACCTATAGCTCAGCATGAGGTAAACCAGTCAGTAAGTCCAAGTCAGTTTCACGCCACTATGGAAGATTAGAAGGCAGGAGGGTGTTTCAAGTGTTGCCAGCCTGTTTCAATAAACTATCATAAAAGTTAACTCAGCGTGAGGTAATTCCAGTCAGTTTCACATCACTAACTGAAGAATAGAAGGCATAAGAGCTATGTCAAGTGTTGTTTCAATAAACCATCATAAAGTCCAGCTCAGCACGATATAAACCGGTCGGTAACTCAAGTCAGTTTCGCACCACTACTGAAGATTAGAAGACGGAAATGTGTTTCGAGTGTTCTACCTCGGCTTGTTTCAATAAGCCACCATAAAGCATAGCTCTGTGTGATGTCACCCAGTCAGGAAGACTAATTTTCATACCCCTGCTGAAAATCAGAAGGCAGAAATGTATCTCAAGTCTTGAATCTCAGCTGCCCTTCACAGTTGAGTCGCGTTTCCAACCTAAACGCCCTCCAGGTCTGTAGACTTTGGATTCCAGAATTAGAATACAACAGAATAACAGAGTTGGAAGGGACCTTGGAGGTCTTCTAGTCCAACCCCCTGCATAGGCAGGAAACCCTACACCACTTCAGACATTTCTCCCCCATGGCTGTGCTGACTGGGGAATTCTGGGAGTTGACGTTTCACTTGCGATTTATCCCAGTTGGGAAAACCCTGCTTGAGCAGTTTGGCTCAATAAAGACTGGCCATTGCTCCATTTTATTCAGGGAAATCCACAGACATCCGACTGTAACCGTGAAATGATGAATCACATCTCCTCACCAGCTTCCCTGCCATCACCTTTGAAGTCCATGAATATGCGCTCAGCATGATGCACGCTAATGGAGTCAGGCAGATGACAGCTATGCTTATATTGGTTTTTAAACTCTATCTCTTGAGGGCAAAGCCTGTGTCGTGTGTTTACAAAAGGATGATAAATGCACACTTCCAAGACGGTTAATGCATAAATAACTCACACCTCAGCTTGGGTGCCTTTAAGTGCATCTCCACTACTAACATCTGATGGGTGGGTGGGACAACGGAGATAGGAGGGAAGGTTGGGTTTCAACCAAGAAATGTGCTTTCTTTAACCACAGTTTATTGAATTGATATCTGTTGAATTAACCACAGGTTATTGAGTTAGCCACCTTTTACTGAGTAACCCACAGCTGATTGAATTAACCACAATGTGTTGAATTAACCGCCGTTCATTGAATTAGTGGAGCAGGGGTGGGATTCAATTTTTTTAACAACCGGTTCTGTGGCGTGGCTTAGTTGGTGGTCATGGCTTGGTGGTCATGTTATTGGCTGGGTGTGGCCAACTCAATATCACTCACATCGAGGCACGCATCTCCTCGTCTGGCCTCTCATGACTGTGGGGATGCTGCAACAGTCGTAAGTGTGAAAAATGGTCATAAGTCACTTTTTTCAGTGCCATTGTAACTTTGAATGGTCACTCCACACAAGCAAAGCAGCAGCAAAGGAGAGGGGAAAAAAACTCCAGAGACATTCCTGAGACAGGAAGTCTAGTCCTGCCAAGAATGTAATAAGGGTTAACGGAGAGGCAGTTTCTGTAAGCAACACCAGAATGTTTCCTTCCTGCCTTCCTTACAGGATTAGGCCAGTAATTTCTTCTAACAACTGGCTCTCCGAACAGCTCAGAATGTTAACAACCAGGTCTAGCGAATAGGTGCGAACTGGTAGAATCCCACCCCTGAGTGGAGGCAATGTGCACATGAAGCTTTTCCACACCCAAGTGAAAATGGACAAGCCTCTTTTCTGCCCTTTGGGGAAAAGAACCTTACAATTTAGTGTAAGCCCTAAGACTGGAATAATAAAGATTTAAGCAACAACAAACTTCTGAATTAGTATTAAACAAAAAATGTTTTATAAGTAAATGAAGTAATAGGATAGACTAAAACCATAATGGCTGAATTCACGTTGTACATTGTAACAAAATTAATAATTACATTATGGCTTAGTGAAAACCTGGCTAGATTTTCATAGACATTGGCTAAACTAAGCTAAAGTGAGTTTGGAACACTTGGCAGTTTGCAGCGTTACGAGATCCCATCAAGGATTAGCCACAGTTAGCTGTATTAGTATTAAATAAAAAAGCTTAATAAATAAATTAGCACGTTCAGCGTTTCTCAATCTTGGCAGGCTGAAGACGGGTGGACTTTAGCTCTTCAGAATTCCCCAGCCAGCATCCAGGCTGGGAAATTCTGGGAATAAAGCCCACCCATCTTAAAAGTTGCCAAGTTTGAAAACCAGGACGACATGAACTTTATGGCCCCTTTTAGCAGAATAACAGAGTTGGAAGGGACCTTGGAGGTCCTCTAGTCCAACCCCTCCCCCTGTTCAAGCAGGAAACTGTATACCACTTCAGACGAACGGCTGTCCAATTTTATTCTTCAAAAAAAACAAACAAACCTACAGTTCCATGATACTCCAACCTAGATGGCAGAAGAATACTAAATAAATGGTGGGAATGTCAGGACCAATCTTCACATCTCTCCTGGGACAGCTGGTTTAGTTATACAAGGCCATTGGCCCTCAAAGATCTTGGCTTTCTCCCAGAGAGACTGCATGAGGACTAAGTAGCAGGCTGAGCCAAAGAATTGATGAAAGAGGCAGCTCTTGAGTTGGCCTTAGGTTGACACTCCGCAAGAAAAACTCTGAGCCAGTTGCAACAGAAGAAAGCTTTAAAAAGGCCAGGATGCCAATCCTTGGCCCAGGAAAGGGCTGGCCTCAAAAGAACAAAAACCATAAGATAGAGGTCAAGGTTCCCCTCGCACATACATGCTAGTCATTTCCAGCTCTAGGGGCTGGTGCTCATCTCCATTACAAAGCCTAAGAGCCAGCACTGTCCAAAACGTCTCCGTGGTCATGTGGCCAGCATGACTAAATGCCTTCGAAGGCACACAGAACGCTGTTCCCTTCCCACCAAAGGGGTCCCTGTTTTTCTACTTGCATTTTTTACATGCTTTCAAACTGCTAGGTTGGCAGAAGCTGGGACAAGTAATTGGAGCTCACTCCGTTATGCATGGCTCTCAGAGGTGGTATTCAGCAGGTTCTGTCCAGTTCTGGAGAACCGGTAGCGGAAATTTTGAGTAGTCCTGTGAACTGGAAAATCCCGCCTCTGACTGGCCCCGCCAACCCCATCTATTCTCTGTCTCCTGAGTCCCAGCTGATTGGCTGGGTATTCTTTGTTGCCCTGAACAGGAGAACGGAGCTGGAAAGCAGGTTAGTAGGATGGGAAGTGAATGGGATTTTGCAGTAACCTTGCCCCAGGAGGGTGGAGGGAATGGGATTTTGCAGTATCCTTCCCTTGCCACACCCATCAAGCCACACTACGCCCACAAAGCCACACCCACAGAACCAGTAGTAAAAAAATTTTGAATCCCACCACTGGATGCTAGGGATTCGAACCGCCGAACTGCCGATCTTTCTGATCGACACACTCAGCGTTTTCGCTGCTGAGCCACCGCATCCCTTATAAAGACCATAGCAAGAGATAAAAAAAAACTCAGTTCAATCCTCCCGCAATCCCCTCATCCTTCAAATCTACCGCCTCTTGAATCCCCAAGCCACTTTCTTTAAATAGCAGCTACCACAGGGGACGTCAACATTGAAAAGAATCTCCCCTTCCCTGTGCGGTGCAAGCTCTCCGGATGCAAGGCATGGACTGCAAAGCGGCAGAGAATCATTTTGACGTTATTGTTATTCAGGTGGTTTTGAAAAGAAACTAGCAAAAACCACAAGGGACCCAGCCAGCCGGCTGGAGGTTGTGAAATCTTGCTGGTTTGCATTTCAGCGCCCAAATCCCAAGCAACTGGGAAGGAGCAGGGTGGGCCACCTCTCACCCAAGATGTTTAAGAAGAGACTGGGCAGTCTCACACTGTACAGCTAGTCCTCGGCTTACAACCATTCCATTTAGGGACCATTCAAAGTTGCAACAACACCGAAAAAAGGTGGGTTACGACCAGTGGTGGTATTCAGCCGGTTCACACCGGTTCATACGAACCGATAGCAAGGATTTGGCATGGGTCACTGAACCGGTAGTAACTGGCTGGCCATGCCCCCGACCTGGTTGCCCAGTCACCGCTCGCTCTCTTGCCCCACCTGCCGCTCGCTTGCTTGCCCCACCCGCCTGATGCTAGCCTGCCCAGTCACTCCTTAAGGTAGTTCTTTTTTTTCCCCTCCGACAATCAGCTGTTCCTACAATCAGCTGTGCCAGGATACCCTGCTTACTTACTGCTTCGCCCAGGAGTCTTCCCTGAGTCCCAGGAAGGCAAAAAATGGAAGGGGAGGGGGGCAGAGGTGTTTTTGTTTTGCCTTCCTGGGCCCCAAGGGAGCCTTCTGGAAGCAAACATGGAAGAGCCTTGGTGGTGCAGGCTGTTAAACGCCTAGCACTTAGCTACAGCTGCCTGCAATTAGTGCAGGCTCGAATCCCACCAGGCTCAAGGTTGACTCAGCCTTCCATCCTCTCGGGGGAGGTAAATTGAGGACCCAAGATTGTTGGGGGCAATAAGCTGACTTTGTAAATATGCCGCTTAGTAATAAGCAGGCATATACAATGGAATGAAGGCTATTGCTGAGCGCATTGGGTTGCGCTCCAAAAATTGTAAGCCGCCCTGAGTCTCCGGAGAAGGGCAGCATATAAATGTGAATTTTAAAAAATGCCCCCCCAGGAGGCTTGCCTGAGGCCCAGAAGTCCCCAAAAATGGGGGGGGTTGCAAAAAGAAAAAAAAGCCACACCCACCTAGTCCACCCACAGAACTGGTAGTAACGCCCACCTAGTCACCTACACCCACAGAACCGGTAGTAAAAAATTTTGAATTCCACCACTGGTTACGACTTTTTCCCCACCACTGATTTATTTATTTATTTATTTTATTTGGACTTGTATGCTGCCCCTCTCCAAAGGACCCGGGGCAGCTCACAACTAAAATACAGACAATAAATACTTTAAAAAAGAATTAAACCCAACAAGCCCAATAAATAAAATCAATGATGACCATCGCAGCATCCCCATGGTTGAAATTCAGGACGCTTGGCAACTGACTCATGTTTATGATGATGACAGGTGATTGTGGGGGATCCGCCTTTGCAACCTTCTGCCAAGCGAAGTTAACAGGATTCACTTAACAACCGTGGGATTGTTAAGCCGGATTCACTTAACCACCGGGCTAAATTAACTTAACAGTGGCGATGATTCACTGAACAGCCGTGACAAGGGAAGTCGTAACATGGGGCAACCCCCCCCTGACTTAACCAATGTCTCACTAAGCCGCATAAATCTGGGGCTCGATTGGGTTCCTCCTACATCAAGGATGACCTGCGCAGGGTGTCCTGCTTGAGCAGGGAGGGGGGCTAGACTAGAACAGTGGTCACCAACCGGTAGGCCAGGGACCTCTGGTGGTCTGTGAGAAAATTTTGGTGGTCCACGGAGAAATGTCCCCCTGCCCAAAACAATTAATTCAGGCAGCGAGGGAACACAAGGCTGCGCCACCCACATGGCCCACCCACCTGCTGTCCCCCACCCTTTGGCCGAGCACAAGCCTTCCCTTGTGTTCTGACCCACACCCTTTTCCGACAAATGAAACACAATTCAAAAAGAATAGAAACCTTGTAATGCTTTTACAAAATAATCAGCTGTGATAAGCACAAGCCTTGCCAAACTGTGCGAGACTTGCCAAAAGACAACAGACAAGAAATAATTTGCAAAACAAGAATCTTCAAATACAAACTCAGGATACTGGAATGTCCACGAGGCTGGAGTTTCAAAACGTCTTTGCTTTCTGCAAAGAAGATTAGTTTCACAGCTGGCTTTTATCTTCTTGAAGGAGGGGATGTTACCTTGCAGCCTTACTCTCAAGTTGCCCATGCTGTTGTAGCTGCTCTTTCCTGCAAGCAATCCTGTGCACATGCGCATTTGGCACAGGCTCCTCAGGAACCTCCTCATCGCTGCTGCCAGCCCCCCAAATCTCTGAAGGCAGCAGTCCACACTCCCTAATGGTCCTGGTCCCTCATCTGAGTCCTCGCTCTCCTCAGCCGTCCGCATCTGCTGCTGGCTAACCACAACACCTTGAGTAGAGCCACACAAGTTGGAACTGGAAAGTAAGACCAATGGCAGGGGAAGGAAATCCACCCTAGGGTGGCTTACTGACATTGGTAGGAAAGTTGGTCCCATATTCCAGAGCTGCAGCAGTCACAGGACCGGCCCTTTGGTCATCCTGGAGCAGCTCCTCCAGTCCATGGCAGGCCGGTGCACCCGGATGGAGGAGCAGCTGCTCCAGGGATGACCAAAGGGCCAGTCCTGTGACTCCTGCAGCTCTGGAATATGGGACCGACTTTCCCACCAATGTCAGCAAGCCACCGTCAGTCAAAATTCATATTAGTGGTCTGCGGGATTTAAAATTATGAGTTTGGTGGTCCCTGAGGTCCAAAAGGTTGGCGACCCCTGGACTAGATGACCTCCAAGGTTCCTTTCCAGTGGGATGCAAAAAGCTCAGCTTGAGGGGCCCTGGGGTTGAGCCCAGCCTAGGGGCTTTCAGACTTTTGACAGCTCCCCCTCCTCCACCCATCTCCCGTGGCCAATGCGATGGACGGGCAGCTTTTAATCCCCTTCCCCGCCAATGGCACCTTCCCTGGGAATTCCACCCTGCCTCAGCAGGTCCTCCTCTTGCGCCCCGCTGTGATGGATGGCGGGCAAGGCTGCCTCCTGACCCCGATCGAGTGCCGTGCTCAGTGCTCAGGGCTGTAATTCATGAGGACGGGCCTTGGCTGCCTTTCGTCTGCCAACAATGGCTGGCAGGCAAGCTTATTCAGGGGCCATTATGAGCGTTTCCACTTTTCTTTGCCTTCCCCAAAGCGAGCCGGCGTGGACGGAATATTAAGGAGACCGCTGGGCTCGCACACAATGAAGTGGCCTCTCTGCCAAGGGTTTATGCAGCTTTCCCCACCCCACCCCCCCAGGCTGGCAAGCCAGCGTTGATAGGCCTGGGTGAAAAGGGGGCTACTGGTTTTTTGAAAGAAAAGGAGGGAGGGTAGAAGGAGGGAGGGAGGGAGGGAGGGAGGAATTTAGTTATATGTATTCAAGAAAAGAGGAAGGAATTTAGTTATATGTATTCAAGGAAGGAATTTAGCTATAAGGAAGGAAGGAATTTAACTATAAGGAAGGAAGGGAGGAAGGAGGGAAGGAAGGAATTTAGCTATAAGAAAAGAAGGAAGGAATTTAGCTATAAGGAAGGAAGGAATTTAGCTATAAGGAAGGAAAGGAGGAAGGAGGGAGGAAGGAAGGAGGGAAGGAATGATTTTAGCTATAAGGAAGGAAGGAGGGAGGGAAGGAGAGAGGGAGAAGGAAGGAGGGAAGGAAGGAATGTAGCTATAAGGAAGGAGGGAAGGAAGGGATATAGTTATATGTATTCAAAACCAAGAAAGGAAATATGACTCTCTTATTTTTTTTCTCCCTTTTTCAAAGTTTCAATAAAAATTCTATGTAAATCAACTGCGTATGAATGTGAAAGACACCTCGAAGTTCCTTGACAATTTAAAACTCTGAACGACACAGGAGTAAGTATATAGGGGGGATGTGTGTGCAAAGGGAATGTAAGGACAAACAGCAGTATCTCAGGGCGCTCAAAAGCTTCTAAAAATCCCCATCCCTTCTCAGAAAGGCGTCCTTTACTCCTCCATTACAAGTTACCTTTGTGCCTATCAAGCAGCCAGGGCCGGCTGGATATTTTTCTAAAAGGGAAAAATCCTTTGAAATTCGATCATCTTCTAAGACGGTTGAAGATTTAAGGTACTAATTCAAGATAAAGCAGAGCACGTACCATGTACAGGGTGTTTGGCATCCTCCTTGTTTTTTGTTTTAAATCTGCTTCTTTTGTGAGCTTCTTTTTTTAAAGAAAAACACGCAAAGCCTGCACACACCCAAAGGGTTGCACAAGCCTTGAAAAGACACACACACACACACACACACACACAAATATCCTGTCCTCGTTCATCTCTCATTCAGAAATTCTCATGTAACCACAGAGGGATTGTCAAGGGAACAATACTTCAGAGAAAAGTCGACACCACTGATTCAAACTCTTCCAAGGAAGACTTAAACCATCATTAAGAACACAGCACTGAAGATAAACCAACTTCCTCTGTAATGTTGGGTGGCTTGGGGATGTGGCGGTCCAACAACAGAGGGAACAACAACAGAAGGAACGACAGAGGGAAGCAAGATTTGCATGGAATTTCACTAAAATACATAACATGCACTAAAATACAGAATATTGGAAGTGGCACCAACAAATATAGCCAGCCAGTCTCTCTCTCTCTCTCTCTCCCTCCTCCCTCCCTCCCTCCCTCCCTCCTCTCTCCTGGAAAAAGTTTTACTCAATTTTCACGTATTAAAAAATCTTTTTTCAGTGAACAGCATGATTCCAGGTTGACACATTTCCATACAAACTTGTCTTTCATTTCCTAGCAATCTTTCACATTTGATAACATATCTTAACCTTACTCTATATATTTTCTTTAATTTTAATCATCTAGTTTCTTCCAGCCTATTTTATAATTTTTTTCAGTACATTGCTTAATCTATTTCCTTAGATTCTTAATGCCTCTTTAGATATCTTCATATTCATCGTATTTTATATTCTCTTCTGTCAAGGTTTGCAATTTCCTTGCATACACTTAACCAAGAATTCAATCTCAATTCAAACATTTCAAGTGTAGAAGAAAAAACCAAAACAAAGAAACACCCCTATTATTGCTAATTTCGAGATGCCACCCCTGTGGTTAACATATCACATAGTTAATACCCCCCTAAAATTCCCATAGTTTTAATTTTGAATTAACACTTTAAAAAAATTCCATAATAATAGCTTTCTAGTAGTTATTACTTTGCATATGTCTCTTTCAAGTCTGGGTCTGCAAGTTTCCCTTTTGGTTATGTAAAAAGTGTATTTGATTTAAAAAGAAAGAAAAAACAACATAACTAATCTCTTCACTTCATTGTAAGAACTAATATTATTCTCTGGTCTCTTCTTGTAAACCTCCAGTGATGAAACAAGCAGTTCCACTGATTAATGGTTCTCACTGTCTGGAAATTTCTCTTTTGTTCTGATAAATCCCTTCATTGGGTTCACTCAAAGCTATGAGTTGTCTCTTTTTCCCAAAATACGAAACTGAAGAGCAAGCAGCTCTTTTCCCACACAACTGAGCCTGAATCATCAACATCGTGAGATTGTGCATTTTTTTTCCATTCTCAAAGAGGGTTTTTAAAAAAAATTCATCAAGAGAAGATGAAATAGCAACAAGGACCCAAGATTGTTGGGGGCAATAAACTGACTTTGTAAAAATGCCACTTAGTAATAAGCAGGCATATACAATGGAATGAAGGCTATTGCTGAGCGCATTGGGTTGTGCTCCAAACATTGTAAGCCGCCCCGAGTCTCCGGAGAAGGGCGGGATATAAATATGAATTAAAAATAAATAAATAAATGAAATAACAACAGCAGTAGCCCTAACCCTAACCCTAACCCTCTATACTGCTTTATAGAGCTTTACAGCCCTCTCTAAGCAGTTTACAGAGTCAGCCTATTGTCCCCAACAATCTGGCTCCTCATTTGACCCACCTCGGAAGGATGGAAGGCCGAGTCAACCTTGAGCCTGTTGAGATTTGAACTGCCAAATTGTAGGCAGCCAGCAGTCAGCAGAAGTAGCTTGCAGTTCTGCACTCTAACCACTGCGCCACAGAGGCTCATATGCAACCATTATCCTCTGGGCCAATTTGGGGAAGGAGCAACTTGCTTAACTTCATAGCTACAGGATGTCCAAGTGGTCCTTGACTTACGACCACAACGGCGAGTGGAAAAATACTTGTCGTTGTTAAGTAGTATGCTCACTAAGTGAGGCATCTCGGGACCGCGTCTGGCTATGCAACTTTTTCCCATCGTGGTCGTTCAGTGAATCACCACGGTCATTAAGTGAGGCATTGCGTGATCGTAAGTTGGGACTGTCCCTGCCGGTTGTCCCATTGACTTCCCCACAAGTCAAACTAACATTAAATAAGCATAGGTTTTTCTCCTGGCCCTGGCCCCCCACTTCTTCTTCTGCAACCTGCCTACTTCTTTCTTCGCCCTCTTCCTTCTCTGTCCGAGTCGGATGCCTGATCGAAACATTTGATCCGTTCGATCCGCTGATCTGACTCGATTTTGCCCGAACCCGGATCTGATTTGCGCGATTCGATGCCCTGATTGAGCCTGATTGATGATTTCGATCGTGATCCTGAGCCGAGCCCGACTGATCCGATGGATCCGAGCCCGATCGATTTCATGGATTTTTGTTCCTCGATCGCCTGAGTTCTATTGCCTGATCCGACTGATTTTGTTTCTTTCTCCTGGCCCCGCCCACTTTTTGGAATACAATCCCCAACAAGAGTGAGCTTTGGATCCAGGTAGTGCATTTTTGGCTGCAAAAAAACAAGACAGCTCCTGCATTCTTCCCACCTTCCGAAATGAAATCCACTCTTTTCTTCTCGAGTTGGTGGTTTCTAAGTAATTTTAGAAATCGGTGTCTTTGCTTCTATGCTCCTACGTGCCTACAAAGCCAAGCCTGCCATTTAATCTTTTACAATCTGGGCCAGAGGCAGATAAGACACACCACCATCTGCTTCCCAACCTTTAAATCTTCAACTTTTACGCCCAAAATCATTAACATTTGCTTAGTTCACTAAGACAAAAGCTGCCCTGGGCATCAACCTTTCTTGCCACTAATTAACTGGCAATCTTTCTAGGAGGCACACATATAAAAGCTTTTCAATTCAGGGGAGAAAAAAAAAACCACACACCAGAATATTGCAACCTTTTAATTATTCTACTAAAGATGCATGTCAAACCGGGGAAAGAAATCCGGATTTTGCTTCTGCCATCCCAGCAAGGTTTCCTAAATTCCTTATTTTTTTTCTCTCTCTATCTCTCTCTCCATTGCTTGTCTTGAGGTGGCAAAAAGTGATCCTAAGTCTCTGGGACCCTGTGTCTGTCATAAGTATGAGTCAGTGGTCCAACTTCTGAATTTTGATCACGTGACCATGATGGTGCGAATGGTTGTAAAGTGTGAAAAACGGCCGTAAGCCACTTTTTTCAGTGCCGCTGGAATTTCGAACCATCCCTATATGAACTGTTGTAAGTCAAGGATTACCTGTCCTGAACCTCAGCCAACATGGCTAAATGCAAGGAGGAATAAACCATTACTGCAAGGTTACTGGTGGAGTACCTCTGACTTAGCAGGGGACTATGGCCAAACTGACCAGCTTTTATTCAAACCCTACTTTGAATCTAGATATTGCAGCTGAACGATTCCTGTCTCTCTTCCCAACAATCCACTTCTGAAGTTTTCATCTCTGCAAGGAAGACGTAAGCAAGATCATAGCATAGCTGTTGCTGCCCGCCAGCGGTCAGCAGAGCTGGCGGTAGACTCGGACAGTGAGGAGGTTGGGGAGGAACACGGGCCAGTCCTGGAGTCTGGGGAAGGCTCTGACGAGGGCTCTGCGTCGGGGGCAGAGATGGAGCCAGGGCTGTCTGACAGTTACCAGCTGCCTTCGGAGTTGGAGATCAGTGGGGAAGAAGAACAGCTGGAGCCCGTTCCTGATGTGCAGAGCTGCCAGAAGAAGGGAGCACTTAAGGAACAAGGGTTGACTAGGGAGTAAGGGCACAGGTGGACGATGAATGGCCTCTCCCAGAGGGAATGAAGAGGAGCGAAAGGGGAGTGGTGCTTGCAGGTGACAATTGGTTCAATTCATTCGGGTGAAGATCTGTTCCTGACTTCTTGCCAAGTAATTTTTGCTACAGCGTGGCGTTTGGAGGATATCGGCCTGGCAACTCTCCAAGCCTGATAAAGGTCTGTAATTGTGAAATCTCTTTAAAGACTGTTGGCAGGGACTGTGCTGGAGAGGAATTCACTTTAAAATAAATAAAAGGGGTTTTATCGGGACGAGGAGTCTGCTTCGTGATTTTGTGAAGCCTAGGTCAGAAGAACAGCTAAGTAAAAATAACAATTTTGTACACTTTTTTTGTTGTTGTTGGTCATACCGCAGGTTGGCTTAAATCAAGATGGGTCACCTTTGGGTCAATCCACAGAAAAACCTCCACACCAACCACGGTTTGATGGGACTTCAGCACTGTGCATCCACAGAGAGCAAATTGGAGCAGAGTTAATGCCACGCTGTCAGACAGGCAGGTGCCTCATCAACTTAAAAAAAGCTCTTTTCCTAAGGCAATCACAGGAGCTGCATTTGCCAAAACAATTTAAAGCAGCTGCAGGGTGGAGGGAGAGGGAAAAAAAACTCAGAATCCTGAGTCGACCAATTTGCTCAGCTTCTAAAAGGGAGGTGTCTTGATGATCTGGAAATGTGAATAGAATAGAATGGAGTGGAATGGAATGGAATAGAATAGAATAGAATAGAATAGAATAGAAGAGTTGGAAAGAACTTTGGAGGTCCTCTAGTCCAACCCCCTGACTAGGCAGGAAACCCTACACCAGTTCACACAAATGGTTATCCAACATCTTTTTAAAAACTTCCAGTGTTGGAGCATTCACAACTTCTGGAGGCAAATTGTTCCACTGATTAATTGTTCTAACTCTCAGAAAATTTCTCCTTAGTTCTAGGTTGCTTCTCTCCTTGATCAGTTTCCATCCGTTGCTTCTTGTCCTGATTTCAGGTGCTTTGGAAAATAACTTGACTCCCTCTTCTTCTTTTTTAATTACATTTATATGCCGCCCTTCTCCGAAGACTCAGGCCGGCTTACAATTTTTGGGATACAACCCAGTGTGCTCAGCAATAGCCTTCCTTCCATTGTATATGCCTGCTTATTACTAAGCGGCATTTTTACAAGGTCAGCTAATTGCCCCCAACAATCTTGGGTCCTCAGTTTACCTACCCTGAGAGGATGGAAGGCTGAGTCAACCTTGAGCCTGGTGGGATTCGAGCCTACAGCAGTTGTAGACAGCTGGAACTTAAGTGCAGGCAATTAACAGCCTGAGCCACCAAGGCTCTTTTGGCAGCCCCTCGAATATATTGGAAGACTACTATGCTGTCTCCCCTGGTCCTTCTCTTCACTAGACTAGCCAGGCCCAGTTACTCTAATCATTCATATGTTTTAGTCTCCAGTCCTGTAATCATCCTGGTTGCTCTTCTCTGCACTCTTTCTAGAGTCTCAATATTTTTTTTTATAGTGCGGTGACCAAAACTGGCTGCAGTATTCCAGGTGTGGTCTTAGCTTTATAGAGTGGTATTATTCAAAATGGCCACATGTCATCCAACATGCTGACTCTGTAAACCGCTTAAAGAGGGCTGTAAAAGCACTGTAAAGCGGTATATACCGTGTTTCCCCGAAAATAAGACCTACCCCGAAAGTAAGACCTAGCACTATTTTCTAAACCTGCCCTAATATAAGACCTACCCCGAAAATAAGACCTAGTTTAAATCTCCAGTTCCAGGAAGACTTTTCAGGAAGCAACTGTGCACCCGCGAAACACCCCCCCTACACACTCACACCCACTATTTGGCACCATAAATATATAAAACCTACCCCGAAAATAAGACCTAGCGTGTTTTTGGGAGCCAAAAAAAATATAAGACAGTGTCTTATTTTCGGGGAAACACGGTAAGTCTAAGGGCTCTTGCTAGGTGCTAAATCAGCCGTTCAACCTTGCTTTCTAACAGCGCATGCCTGAATCAACTGTCCCATCAACATTTCTTTGGGGTGGGGGGCAGGCAGGTATGGCTTGGAGTCGATCTTGACTCGGGCTGCTCTTAAAACAAGAAAAGCAATTTAGCAGCCCCACGCTCCGTTTTTGCTTGTAAAAGAAAGAATACCACCACTATGCATAAGGTATGCTGACAGCTCGCAGCACCTGCAAACCGCAATTAAGCCACAGCACAATCCATCACACTGCAAAATTCAATGCTAATTACCCTCCCCGCGAACATCTTTAGCACAGCAATGGGTTTGAACTCCATAAAAACAATGCGGTTTCGCAAGGCGTTTAAATAGTGTCAGCAGGAAGAATGGGCTCTATATGAAATATGCTCAGGTGCCTATAAATAACATCATTTTTTTAAAAGGTAACTTTCCAAAAATCAGCATCTCTTAACCCTGTTCATTTGGTGTAGAACTCTAAATGGTGATTTAGATAGAATAGATAGAATAACAGTCGGGAAGGCACTCTGTTTTTCACACTTATGACTGTTGCACCATCCCTTATGTTCACATGATTTACATGCGGATGCTTGACCACTGATTCACATTTATGACGGTGGCAGTATCCTGGAGTCACATAATCCCCCTTGGCCACTTCCTGACAAGGAAAGTCAATGGGGACAAACCGAATTTAGTTTATGTTTAGTTTACTTTATTGTCATTGCACCTCGTATAACGAAACCAAACAGCATCTCCAGTGCACACCATGACCTTGAAAATAAACACAAAGACACATCCTTCACACCCCACACATTCAAAGTCCACGGGGAAGCCAGATTCATTTAACGACTGTGTTACTACCTTAACAACTGTGGCAATTCATTGAACAACGGGGGCAAGAAAGCCCGTAAAAAACAACTGTCTTGCTTTGCAACGGAAATTTGGGGCTCAGTTGTAATTGTTAAGTCGAGGACTGCCTGTAGAAGATTGTGCACCTCCATTAAATTGAGGAGTGCCCTGAGCATTGGGAAAATAAACAAGGAATCATAATTTCGGACGGATCAAAGATTTGATCATTTGTCCAGAAAGCTCCAGAGCTCGGGTTGGATTATAAATCAGCCAAACCGGCAATAGCACTTAGACTTATATACCGCTTCATAGTGCTTTTAGAGCGCTCTCTAAGGGGTTTAAAGAGTCAGCCTATCACCCCCAACAATCTGGGTCCTCATTTTTACCCACCTCGGAAGGATGGAAGGCTGAGTCAACGTTGAGCCAGTCAGGATCGAACTGCTGGCAGTTGGCAGAATTAGCCTGCAACACTGCATTCTAACTTCTGCGCCACCATGGATGGATGGATGGATGGATGGATGGATGGATGGATGGAAGGATGGATGGATGGAAGGAAGGAAGGAAGGAAGGAAGGAAGGAAGGAAGGAAGGAAGGGCAATAGCACTTAGACTTATACACCACTTCACAGTGCTTTTACAGCCCGCTCTAAGCAGTTTACAGAGTCAGCCTCTTGCCCCCAAACAATCTGGCTCTTCATTTGACCCACCTCGGAAGGATGGAAGGCTGAGTCAACCTTGAGCCCGGTGAGTTCTGAACCGCCAAACTGCAGTCAGCTGGCTGTCAGCAGAAGTAGCCTGCAGTACTGCATTTTAACCACTGCGCCACCGCGGCTCAAACTAAGCATAAATAGTCAGGCATATTAGACTGGCGGAAAGAATAATGACTTGGGGAAGGAAGCAACATATTTGTCTCCTTAACAAATTGTTGCAGAAGCAGCCTGGAGTGGCTCCCGATACAGGATTTTGGGATTGGCAGACGATTTCAAAGGAAGTTTAAATGGCGTTTGTGGGCATTACAAAGCTGTCACGGCAGATGCTGTAGACGGGACCCCAACTGGGAAAATCTAACCATGACAAAACTATCCAGATGTTTTCAACATTTGTGTGATCCCTGGAAATCCTGTGAGGAAATAAACGGCCCTGGTTAATTTTCTAAGAGACTGGCTTCTCAGAAGGAGAGCTGTGAATTCTGCCAAGGAGACAAAAAAGCCGTAAGAAATACAAGCAGTCCTCAACTTACGACCACAGTTGAGCTCCAAATTTCTCTTGTTAAGTGAGATGTTTGTTAACTGAGTTTGGTCCCATTTTACGACCTATCTTGCCTGAGTTGTTCACTGAATCCCTGCGCAGTTGATAAAAGCAGTTAGCCCAGTTGTTAAAGGAATCTGGCTTCCCCGTTGACTTTACTCTTCAGAAGGTCGCAAAAGGGGATCACGGGACCCTGGAACGCTGCAACCGTCATAAATGTGAGTTGGTTGCCAAGCGTCTGAGTTTTGATCACGTAACCATGGGGGATGTTGCAATGGCTGTAACTGCGAGAAATGGTCATAAGTCACTTTTTTTGGTGCCTTTGTAACTTCTAACAGTTACTAAATGAACTGTTGTAACTCGACGACAACCAGTGTAGCAATAGCAAGAGCCCTTAGACTTATATACTGATTCACAGTGCTTTTACAGCCCTCTCTAAGCGGTTTACAGAGTCAGCCTCTTGCCCTCAACAATCTGGGTCTCCTCATTTTACTGACCTCGGAAGGACAGAAGGCTGAGTCAACCTTGAGCCTGGTGAGATTTGAACTGCCAAATTGCAGTCAGCCGTCAATCAGCAGAAATACCCTGCAGTACTGCACTCTAACCACTGTGCACCATGGATGGATGGGAAGGAAGGAAGGAAGGAAGGAAGGAAGGAAGGAAGGAAGGAAGGAAGGGCAATAGCCCTTAGACTTATATACTGCTTCCCAGTGCTTCACAGCCCTCTCTAAGCAGTTTACAGAGTCAGCCTCTTTGCTCCCAACAATCTGGGTCCTCATTTTACCCACCTCAGAAGGACGGAAGGCTGAGTCAACTTTGAGCTGGTTAGGATCGAACTGCTGGCAGTGGGCAGAATTAGCCTGCAATACTGCATTCTAACCACTGCGCACCATGGAAGGGAGGGAGGAAGGAAGGAAGGGCAATAGCAATAGCCCTTAGAGTTCACAGTGCTTTCCAGCCCTCTCTAAGCGGTTTACAGAGTCAGCCTCTTTGCCCCCAACAATCTGGGTCCTCATTTTACCCTCCTCGGAAGGATAGAAGGCTGAGTCAACCCTGAGCCAGTCAGGATCAAACTGCTGATAGAGTCAGCCTGCAATACTGCATTCACACTACTGTTCCACCACAGCTCTTAGACATAGATAGAGATAGTTAGCTAGCTATACATAGATAGATAGCAATAGCACTTAGACTTATATACTGCTTCACAGTGTTTTACATTCCTCCCTAAGCGGTTTATAGAGTCAGTCTATTGCCCCCAGCAATCTGGGTCCTCCTTTTACCCACCTCGGAAGGAGGGAAGGCTGAGTCAACCTTGAGCCTGGTGAGATTCGAACTGCCAAATTTCAGGCAGCCAGCAGTCAGCAGAAGTAGCCTGCAGTACCACACTCTTACCACTGCGCTACCACGGCTCACGAGTATGTGTTATTTCTGTCCAACAGCCACGTCCCCAGTCATGTTTACTCAGATATCCCATCGACTTCAACAAGCTCAATCACTCATGGATATTTTTGGCAATTTTCTATGTTAAAAGGGTGGTTTTTTGTTTTTTTTAAGCGTTCCTCTTTTAGAAGAAAGAGGGCCTTCTCCCTTTGCTTACCATCCATGGAAGCCCCAAATGTGTTGACAGAACATGAACTGTAAAAAAAAACCCTCAACTTCTGGTTCCTCACAGCAGAAAGTGAAAAATTTCACCAGAAACCACACAGGACTCGGGAAGTGGGTTGGAGAAGCAGAAATGAAGTCACATGGTACCACATCGGATGTAGCTCATACTAACTAATATGGGATGGCTTGGTCTCCTGATTCTACATCTGAGGAAGTGCAACCAACTGGGTTAGAAAGCCAATCAGCTTTCTTCTCTTTCTACATGTCCATGCTTCTCAAGAAGAACTATGCTCCATCTCATTTACGACACGAAGTCATGTAGGAGAATTAGAAATGGCAGAACTGGAGGCGGAGTGAAAAGGGGGATCAGCCTGGAATCCCTACGTAGCCACAAGTGAACTACCGCTCAACCCTCCTTGAGTACCACTGACTCTTATCTAAGCAAGTGCCAACCATTAGGGGAGAAGATTGCTGTGCAATCCTGGAGTCGGTGGCCAAGCATCTGAATTTTGATCCCGTGATCACGGGGACGGCTGCAAAGGTCGTAACTGTGAAAACGGTCATAAGTCACCTTTTTCAGTGCCGGTCACTAAATGAACTGTTGTAAGTGGAGGATTACCTGTATTGGAATATTCTTGGATGAATTGCAGAATTATTGGTGGTGCAGTGGTTAGAGGGCAGTACTGCAGGCTACTTCTGCTGACTGCTGGCTGCCTGCAATTTGAATCTCACCAGGCTCAAGGTTGACTCAGCCTTCCATCCTTCCGAGGGGGGTAAAAGGAGGACCCAGATTGCTGCAGGCAATAGACTGACTCTATAAACCGCTGAGAGAGGGCTGTAAAGTACTATGAAGTACTTTAGGTATAAGTCTAAGTGCTATTCCTTCCTTCCTTCCTTCCTTCCTTCCTTCCTTCCTTCCTTCCTTCCTTCCTTCCTTCCTTTCCTTCCTTCGGGTTAGAATGTAGCATTGCAGGCTAATTTTGTCCACAGCCTGGAGTTCCATTCTTATTGGAGAGATATTCTCCACTCTGGTTATTCAACTGTTATCGCAACAGCAAACTTGAACCCCCCAAAACCCTCCTGCTCATGTTACCCTCAGCAATGAAACTCCTACGTTGGACCGAAGAGGGAGATATATGGAAATTACACATGCAGGATTTACAGAACTGTTCAGGCATGATCGCATCCGGAGTGCACACACAAAAAAAAACCAGCCACACACACAAAAAGGCAACCACTCAACACCTAAGTACTTTTAACTGAGAGGAAGAAGGGATCTCATCGCTCTCTATCTGAGCATCTTCAGGCTAGCCAGCTGGCAGCTGTGATCATTAAAGCCATTATGTTTTTAATCCGAATATGTGACTGCATTTTTCAGGAAAAGAAACCCAGCCTGCTTGGATACCTGTCATACTAGCAGGGGCCAAAGGGCCACTGGGTGTCCCAGAGATAACATAAAATGCTTCCGTTATACACTGCACACTGCTAAACTCCAGCGAGGCGAGGCGCCAAGATCTGAGCAAATTGAAAAACCCAGCAAGGTATTATTATTCTCGTGGTGTCCACGCCAACAGCTTTGTTTACTTCATTTACACAAGAACATTGTGAGAATGAAAAAGAAAAGGAAAAAAGAAAGAAAAGAGCCAACTGCTCTCAAGAGGCAGCTCGTAGAAATAAAATTAGAAGATGGTTGACCGGCCTTGGTAGAACAGTGGGAAGCAAAGAAGTCCTTTGGCCCAACAAGCCATCAAGGAAGTCACTCAATGACCTCAAGAGGTGGTGAAAGGTCACTACAGTCCAATAAATGGAGGAGAGACAGATGCAAATTCAAGGCGGTCAGCATCTGTTGCTAGTGACCTTGATATGTACAGCCACAGGTTCAGAGAGTTGGAGAAGACTTTTAGAAGGTTTCTGGGTCCAACTGCCAGGTTTAAGCAACCAGAATGGTTGCTTTAAGCAACCAAGAATGGTCAATTTGTTTCTTTATTGCCAATCACCACTTTATAAGAATCTATCATGCCCCTGTCTGACTCCCAGGAGGGAACCAAACAGCTGACAGGGAGTGGGAGTGTGGCTCAATTTGCTGTGGAGGAAACTGGGGAAGGGCAAAGTCCAGCTGGGCAGAGCAGGGGAGAGGTAGAACAAGGGAGAGGGAGTTCAGAGGAAGACCCAGGCCCCCTTCATCCTAGGGCATGCACGGAGGAATGGAGAAGAGAGCAATGTGGGTTGCGTGGCTTACGGGGGAGGAAAGGGCCCTGTTTCCCTTCATTAGCTGCAGTTGGGAACACAGTGTATAAAAAAGGCAAGCTGCATGCAGCAGGCTATTGGGAGCAAATGTGGCTTATCTGTGTTCCTGGCATCTTCCCAACTGTGTGAGTTTTGCCATGCTTTCAAGTCTGAAATTCTTGCTCCTGCCCTGCCACACTAATTACTTCAGTTTGGCTTGTTTGGACTTTAAGTTACAGTTTGTGTGTACCTTGTTTGGGACTGAATTTTCTGCAGTCAAAGTCTGTTCCTGGGAGAGTTTTTCTCCAGCCGAAGGTAACCTTGTCATTGGGAGCAAAGTTGGAGATAATAAAGGGACTCTTATTGCTTATCTGTGTTGCCTTTGTGCCACGCCCCAGGTCATCACAGAATCTCACCAGAGTGTCTATTGATATAGCCGTAATGTGACTGCGGCATTATTGTGCATTTCCTTTTGGAAATCGGACACACGATTCATTTAACAACTCCTTGTTTAGCAAGAGCGATTCTGATTATTGATTATGATTGTGCTTGTACATTGAGGGCTATCTGTATTTATATCTATAATAAAGAAGACTCCACAAAACTTCCAAGAGTTCCTCCTGATCCAAAAAGTTTGCCAACTTCCAACACCTACTTGAAAAGGTTTCCAAAGAACTTTCAAAATAGTCAAAGTTGAGTAAGGGATGTCTTCATATCTTATTTGGCTGATGAAGAAGCCAAAGAGAGCTCAATGCTGTTGAACTACTATTTCCAGAAGCTCTGAAGCTACCAAAACCAGTAAAGTTGGATGCTGGGAACTGAGGATCAACCACATCCTAGAAGACAATGGCTTCTTCAACTAGGATGGACCATGTCACACAACCCACCCCACACAAGACCTCCAATTTGAAGTTAAAACAGGGGTCCATTCTTGGCTTTTCTTTAGTAGGGGGAAGGGAGACTAAACTAAAACAAGTCACCATTTATGAGAAGGAACTGATCCGGGTTGACATTTAAATGATTATTTACAACTTTAAGATGCAAGGTTAGCTTTAAATTAAATTGACTCTGCAATGTCAATCCTCCCCTTGCCTATGAGCTTCTTTCTTTAAGAACAAACATCCCATTCAGCAAAATGTTTCACAGACATAATGGGCTATAGATATAGCAGTAATGTGACTGCATTATTGTGTATTAAGTGCTCATACAGGACCGAGCCTTTTTGTTGAATTTCTCCTTATAATTTCACCTGCAAACCTATCATCACTCCAGCCACGTAAAAAAAGGACAACCGAACGTTTCAACGAATGAAACTTCAGAAGATTCTCTCCATCAAGTCTAATAATAAGAGGAAGCTTGGGGAAATATTCTACATTAAAGCTTCTCTCCTCAAAACAAATGCTAACACACCACTTAGGCATTCAAACAATTCAGTTGTCAGGATTCCAGCAATTGCCCTAATTAAATCATGATTCTTCAGCCAAACTTCAATAAACTTCAAAAGATTTATTAGAGGCAACATACTGGCACTGCCCTGTGTGAAGCCAACTCTGGTACATGCAATTTACAGTCCCCTGTGACCCTGTTTTCCCCCTCCCCACTGGGTGTGTCATAAATCAGATTCTCCAATTGAGCATGTTCACAGGCTGGGTGTCATCATTCACGTTCTCCAATTAAATATATTTGCAGGCAAAAGCTCTGGTAGTTTAGTTACAATCGTTTAAAGATAAGAGTTGGAATGTACTTTTGATTTCAAACTGCTGTACTGCTCTTCCAGATTTCCTTCCTCCTCCTCCCTTTTTTATGGCAACTACTAAAACATGCATAGGAATGTTTTATGAGTTGACATCAGTTAAGGATCTGCTGCAAAAAATAATGTTGTTCTCGCTCACAGGAGGAAGGAAATCCATTGGAATGAAGACTAGGTGTCAGAAAAGAAGACTGAGAGCTAGGGGTCAGAGTTAAGAGGGTAATTAGCCTAGAATCTTTACAGTGTCACAAATACCCCAAGTCCAGCCTCCCCTGAGTTCCGTTGGCCCTTATCTATTGTAGCACCAATATACTATTGACTGCTAGTTGACTAGATTACTCTGCACAGGTAGTCTTCGACTTATGAACACAATTGAACCCAGAATGCCCGTTGCTAAGCAAGACCATTGTTAGATGAGTTTTGCCCCATTTTAAGACCTTTCTTGCCTCCGTTGTTAAATGAACCAATGCAGTTATTAAGTTAGTAACACGGTTGTTAAGTGAATCTGGCTACCCCATGGACTTTGCTTGTCAGAAGGTCACAAAAGGGGATCACATTGACCTCAGGACACAGCAATGGTCATAAATACAAACCAGTTGACAAGCATCTGAATTTGGATCCCAGGATCACGTGGGTGTTGCAAAGTGAAAAACGGTCGTTAAGTCACTTTTCTCAGTGCCCTTGTAACTTTGAACAGGTCACTAAAGGAACAGTTGTAAGTCAAGGGCTGCCTGTAATGGGTACAGATCCTTGTCATTCTGGAGGCCATCAAGTTCAGGAGCCATTCATGGTTAATGTTTCAGGAATGGAACAAACTACCTTCGGATCTGAAGGTAACTTTTGAGCATTGTTGAAGCTAGGATGGAAGAGAAGGAGGCGATTCTTAGGAAATCAAGTCCCCAAGGCTTAGGTCCCACCACCGAGGAAATCCTGCTCCATTCAATTTGAAGAAGAGGAGGGGCATGGAACAAACCTTTTTAAATGCCAGAACTTCCAACTTCCAAGATATAGGTAGAAACAATCATTTTAAAAAATGGTATATAGCAGAGATTCCTTGATTGTAACTGCCACTGTTTTCCTTTCCCTGCTAATTTTCTGGAATAGGCAATTAGCTTTATACCTCCTTGGGAGATAAATATACCCAATAATTATTGCATCTTCTTCCCCCTATGTACTTTCTCTTAATGTTGTGGTTAGCCGGCAGCAAGTGCAGATGGCTGAGGAGAGCGAGGACTCTGATGAGGGGCCAGGAGCATCAGGGAGTGGACTGCTGCCTTCAGAGATTGTGGGGGCTGGCAGCAGTGATGAGGAGGTTCCCAAGGAGCCTGTGCCAAGTGCACATGCACGAAGGATTACTTGGAGGAAAGAACAATTACAGCAGCACAGGCGACTCGGGAGTAAGGCTGCAAGGTAATGGCCCCTCCCTCAAGAGGATAAAAGCCAGGTTTGAAAAAGCGTTCTTTGCAGAAAGCAAAGAAGCTTGGAAGCTCAGCTTGTGGACATCTTAGTTTGTGTTTGGAGAATCTTGTAAATTAGTTCTTATCTCTGGGTTTTTGCTAACATTGACGAACAACCTTGGCAAGCTCTTTCTTGTTGGAGCTAATTAGTGGAAAGCAACCTTCAGAACATAATTCGTTATTAAACCTTAAAAGGTGGGGGCTGCTGCCTTTGTCTGTGTTTGCTCTTTGGGAACCCGGTTGGGTCAGAACACTTAATAATTTTTCAGAGTTCCTTCCTCTGCATGCTCAATGCTGCTTTAATGTTTTTTCCCCTGGCATTCACACCTGGACACTGGAAAGAAACTGAAATTCTCCCCACACTGGTTTTCAGCGTGCTTTAGTTATTGTGATTTAGATGGCAACACTTCCAAAGTCAGGATTACAGACAAAGAATATTGCCAATTAATAACAGCAATTATTCTCCGAAAGCTGTTATTGGCCCTTCGCAAAACACAATGCCTAACAATGTTTGCACTGATCCGAGAAGGAAATTGTGTGCTTGCTACAAAATAAGGACAAACTGAAAAACATTCATTACGGGTTTGATGTTATTACAGCAACAGTAATTAAGCTTTGAAAGTCTGAATCTTCAGCTGGTGAGCGAGGGAGGAAAGAAGGAAGGAAGGAAAGAAGGAAGGTGGAGGGAGGGAGGGAAGGAGGGAGAAAACAAATGAAAAGAGAGAGAGACAGGGAGGCAGGGATGGAGGTATAATAAAGGAGAGTATTTATAGTTCAGGGTTGAAATGAAAGGTCCTGGGTCCACTCTGAACTTGGCTGTTTTCTTGTAGACGTTTCATTATCCAAACTAGGTAACACCATTATTGTTAGAAGGGAGTGAGGTATGAGGAAGAGGAGGAGGAAGAAGAAGAGGAGGAGAAGGGAGGAGGAAGAAGAAGAGGAGGAGGAAGAGGAGGAGGAGGAAGAAAGAGGAGGAGGAGGAGGAGGAAGAAGAAGAGGAGGAGGAGGAAGAAGAAGAAGAGGAGGAGGAGGAGGAAGAGGAGGAAGAAGAGGAGGAAGAGGAAGAAGAAGAGGAGGAGGAAAAGAGGAGGAGGAAGAAGAAGAAGAGGAGGAAGAGGAAGGAGAGGAGGAGGAAAAATAGGAAGAGAAGGAGGAAGAAGAGGAAGGAGAGGAGGAGGAAAAATAGGAAGAGGAGGAGGAGGAAGAAGAAGAGGAAGAGGAGGAGGAAGAAGAGGAGGAGGAGGGAGGAAAGAGGAGGAGGAGGAGGAGGAGGAAGAGGAGGAAGAAGAAGGAGGAGGAGGAGGAAGAAGAAGAAAAGGAGGAAGAAGAGGAAGAAGAGGTGGAGGAGGAGAGAGGAGGAGGAGGAAGAAGAGGAGGAGGAGGAGGAAGAAGAGGAAGAGGGAGGAGGAGGAAGAAGAAGAGGAGGAGGAGGAGGAGGAGGAAGAGGAGGAGGAGGAGGAAGAGGAGGAAGAAGAGGAGGAGGAGGAGGAAGAGGAGAGGAAGAAGAAGAAGAATCTCTGAAACTTCGTTTTTTTCTTGCAGATATTTCATTATCCAAACTCAAGGTGACAAACAGAACTAATACTCTCTGGAGATCTTTTTTTTCTTCCAAAGCAAAAGAAAATAAATACCTCGACGGGGAAACAAACCAACATTTATTGAGTGAATAGGCAAAGAAAATAATTGAGAAAATAAATGTGCATCCTCTTCTAAATGAAAGTTAGAACTCCCCCCCCCATTTGTTTGTGCATTGTGCAATATGTGTGTATGGGTGGGGGGAAGAGTGTGTGACTGTCAAATTCACAACCTGTTCTAAGCTTTTCTACGACTGCAGCGAACCAAACCTTAGCTGTCGATTTTTTTTTTAATCACACATCTGTTAGCCTGTTCAGACTCTGTAGCAGTCATTTTCACTTCTACTTCGCAACTCAGCTAGTGGGAATTAAGAATACACTGATGCTGTCTGGGTACATTTTACTTTATAGCTCCCACTGCCTTAAGAAAGTTCAAAACATTCTCAAACACCCATCTCATCTTGGGAATCTTTTTTTGAACTATGACCATCTGGCAGACGGTACAGGATAATAATAAAAACAAGGACAAACAGGCTGAAAAACAGCTTCTATCCCAGGGCAGTAGCTCTGTTGAATTCTACTGTATCGTGCAGTGTTGGTGCGGTGTCGGGGGTTTCAGGTTCAATGTGTGAAGGGTGAAGGAGGTGTGTTTGTGTTTATTTTCATGGACATGATGTGCACTGAAGATGGTGTCTGATTTTGTTGTATGAGGTGCAATGACAATAAAGTAAACTAAACTACATACTCAATTCACACACGATTTCCTTTTTGGAATAAGACCTATGGGGGCACAAGAAAGGAGTAAAGGTAGTCCTCGACTTACAGCTGTCAACTCATAAAACATTTTGTATACACGTTTTATAGTTGACAAGAGAAAGAAAATGGGGGGAGTTTCAAAGAGCAGGCAGCAGTGTGGAATCGAAAGTACATTCCATTCATGTTTTCTTCGAAGAGTGATTAGATGACTGAAGCTTCTGTCCCGCAAGAATCTAATTGGAGAGCATGATTGATGACTCTTGGCTATGGACATTTTTTGTTGGATGATACATCCAGAGAGGTGGGGGGAAAGCAGGATCAAGGGTGACAGTAAATTACATATTTCAGAGTTGGCTACGCCCAGGTTAGTGCCAGACGTAGAATGTTACCTTCAAATAAATCTGTTTTAGTTTTGGGAGTGTGGCTCGAGGCTCATGATTTAATTGGAGTAACTGCCTGAATCCTGATAACGACCACAACGGAGCCCAATGTTTCTGTGGCTTAAGTGAGACGTCCGTTGAGTGAGTTTTGCCCCATTTTACAACTTTCTTTGCCACGGCCGTTAAGTGAATCCTTGTGGCTGTTACATCAGTAACCTGGTTGTTAAGTGAATCTGGCTTCCCCATTGACTTGGCTTTGTCATAAAAAGGGGGTCATGTGACCCCGGGACACTGCGACCATCGTAAATATGAGACAAGTTGCCAAGCGGCTGGATTTTGATCAAGTGACCGTGGGAATGTTGTCTGAAAAATGTTCATGTCAATTTTTTTTCACTGCTGTTGTAATTTCAAATGGTCACTAAACCAACTGTTATAAGTTGAGGACTACCTGTATACTGATTGATTAAATACTATAGTTAGGAAAAAGAACAAAAGAGTAAAAAAATCAAGTGGTTCCAAACGCCACACATTCTACCTCTCCATATATTTATATGCTTAGAAACTTTTTTTTTTTCATTCAGATCCCGATTTTCTTTTTCTTCCATTCATTCAATTGTGCCTCGTCCTTTAGAGTTTGCCAGCAGTTTTCTTGGCAAGACTTTTTGAGAAGTGGTTTGCCATTGCCTCCTTCATAGGGCTGAGAGAGAGGGACTGGCCCAGGTGGCTCAGTTGGCATTATGCCTAGGTAGGACTAGAACTCAGCATCTCCTGGTGATTGGCCCAAAGTCACCCAGCCAGTTTTCATGCCTAAGGCAGGACTAGAACTTACCGCTTCCCAGCTGGCTTTAATGCATAAGACGGCACTAGAACTCATCATCTCCTAGTGATTGGCCCATAGTCACCCAGCCAGCTTTCATGCCTAAGGCAGGACTAGAACTCACTGTCACCTGGTGATTGACCCAAAGTCACCCAGCTGACTTTAGTGCCTAGGTTGGGTCTAGAACTCACCATCGCCTGGTGATTGGCCCAAAGTTATTCAGCTGACTTTAATGCATAAGCCGGCACTAGAACTCACCGTCTCCTGGTGATCGGGCCAAAGTCACCCAGCCGGTTTGCATGCCTGAGGCAGGACTAGAACTCACCGCTTCCTGGTGATTGACCCAACGTCACCCAGTCAGCTTTCATGCTTAAGGTGGGACTAGAACTCACGGTCTCCTGGTATCTTAACCGGTATACCAAACTGCCTCTGGGGTTGGGTCTGTTTGTCTGAAGGCAATGCAGTTGGCCTTACCATATGAACAGGATTCATTTGAAGAGTGAGGAAGAGGCACAAGGCATTTTACGGATCCAAGGTATCAGAGGGAGCCCGATCACGAAAGAAAAATGAGGAAGTGCCAGCATAAGACAAAGCATATAATGCCCCCACCTCCATTAAACTCACGCTCCCCTCCCTCCCAGTTACTATGGCAGCTTCCATCCCATCCCATCAAGGAAAATTTAGCCATACTTTCCACCTCCAGCATCCCTAGGAGGAGGAAGGCGTGTTAGGTGTGCATGCTACCTGGACTCATTTACACAAATAATAAAGATGGGGATAGAAAGAAATTAAAAGAAATTAAACAAAAATTGCACCAAAGGGCCAAGCTCACCTGCATCGAAAGCAGCTTCCCTACCAAATCCAGATGAACTAAAAAAACCCTAAGCACAAGGGCTCCCCACCAACAACTGTTGCCAACCACACACACACACCCCCCCGCTGACATGAAAAGCCTTCATGCGAACATGCAGCAGGACCAAAAACAAAAAACAAAACCCCACAATGGATGAGCGGGAAAAATCTGGATGCCTCCTCACAAATGCATCCCAAAATAATGAAGTCTCCAAAGAGGGATTCTAATAATAGAGCGCTCTATTATAAAGCGGTTCCTTCCATCATCGCTTCTTAACTAGGTTCTCCAACAACTGGGCTCCAGGGATCAGGCCTCCTTCGGGGAGCCATCGCCTAACAAACCTCGAAGGAAATGCAGCGTCGTTGAGCACAGCTCTTAACACGCTATCACACACGCACGCAGAGAGGCCGTTTCCCCAGGCTCCGACAAGCTGTGCTTCGCTGCCTAGTTCTAGCGCAACGAGCAGAGGGCAGAAGGAATTGAGAGATCTTGGGTCATTCGGCTGGCCATTCGTACTTGAGGTTTCAGGAATGGAGCAGCAAGGGCACTTAAGACTTATACAGTATATATATATATATATATATATATATATATATATATATATATATATTTGTTTTCGTAGATTTTCTTGGGTAAAGGTATGTACACAAGACCTACATATATATATATATATATATATATATATATATATATATATATATATATATATAATTACATTTATATGGCCTTCTCCAGAGACTCGGGTTTACAATTTTGGGATACAACCCAGTGTGCTCAGCAATAGCCTTCATTCCATTGTATATGCCTGCTTATTACTAAGCATTTTACAAGGTCAGCTATTGCCCCCAACAATCTTGGGTCCTCAATTTACCTACCCCGAGAGGATGGAAGGCTGAGTCCACCTTGAGCCTGGTGGGATTCGAGCCTGCTTTCACAGAGCTTTCCAGCCCTCTCTAAGCAGTTTACAGGGTCAGCCTCCTTGCCCCCAACAATTTTGGGTCCTCACTTGACCCACCTCGGAAGGACGGAAGGCTGAGTCCAAGCTTGAGCCTGGTGAGAATCGAACTGCTGGCAGTGGGCAGAGTCAGCCTGCAATACTGCATTCTAACCACTGCGCCACCAGGAAGGAGAATGAGAAAGGGAATGAGAGAGGAAGGGAGGGAGGGAGGGAGGGAAGGGAGGGCAACAGCAATAGCACTTAAGACTTACATACCACTTTATAGTGCTTTACAGCCCTCTCTAAGCAGTTTACAAAGTCAGCCTGTTGCCCCCAACAATTTTGGGTCCTCATTTTACCCACCTCGGAAGGATGGAAGGCTGACTCAACCTTGAGCCTGGTGAAATTCGAACTGCCAGATATGAGCTGCAGGCAGTCCGGCAGTCCGGCAGAAGTAGCCTGCAGTACTGCACTCTAACCACTACACCACCGTGGTTCAATGAACTACCTTCCGATCTGAAGGTAACTTTCCAGTGTCTAGTGATGGAATTGGGGTGACTCCTGAGGTCATCAAGACCAACCCCCGCTCAGTGCTGGAATCCAGCTTAAAACATCTCCTAAATCAAGAGTCTTCAAATTTGGCATGTTTAAAACTTGTGGACTTCGACTCCCAGAATTCCTGAGCTAACATGACTGGAGGAGGGATTCTGGGAGTTGAAGTCCACAAGCCTTAAAGCTGTCAAGTTTGAAGACCCCCCTCCCTAAATGGCTATTTAACTTCCACTTTCTTTACTGTACATCATAGTCAGGATTCTGTACAATCGCCTTACGACCTTCAAAGCAGAAGAAGATCTTCCAGAAGAAGGATGACTTCCTGTAGTTTCTTTATGGCCTTCCTCTACCTCAGTATTACTCAAACGTGGCAACTTTAAGACCCCATGGACTTCAACTCCCAGAATGCCAGCATGGCTGGCTGGGGAATTCTGGAAGTTGAAAGTCCACGGGGTCTTAAAGTTGCCACGTTTGAGAAATATCGCTCTATCTGCCCTTCCAATTGGGCCAGACCACAGTTCCCATCATCCCCATCCCCCAGAAAGCACAACTGCCACTCGCATCCCTGCCAGAAAGCCATTAGAGTAATTGCCCAGGGGGACATCTAAAGGCAGCTGCATTCAGCCGTACGTTTCCTCTTAAATACTTCTGAGAGGAAAGATAAAAACGGGAAAGCCGCTTTAACGCTGCCCACCGTCATCGCCTCTCTTCCTTGCTCCTTTTCAGCTGACCTAATGCACAGCCATTCTTGCAACGTTGAGAAGAAACCACGATCGATCGCAAGGTTTCCATGGCTGGGTTGCCAAGAAAAACAACTGTGGAAAACAGGTAGCCTGGTTCATTTCTCAGAGATCAAAAACTGCCTTGCCAGATTACTCAGCAGTCTGGTTAAAAGAGAAGAGGTGGAAATTAGGTGAAGAAAGATGACTGCCATGTAGGAATTAAATATAAAGAGGGTTTATAAAGAGTAATTAGGACTGCAGGAAAAACAATGGCTACCAACCTGTCTTCCATTGAGGACCTGTATACTGCATGAGTCAAAAAGAGGGCTGTGAAAATATCTACAGACCCCTCACATCCTGGACATAAACTGTTTCAACTCCTTCCCTCAAAGCGATGCTATAGAGCATTGCACACCAGAACAACTAGACACAAGGACAGTTTTTTCCCGAAAGCCATCACTCTGCTAAACAAATAATTCCCTCAACACTGTCCAACTATTTACAAAGTCTGCACTACTATTACTATTAATCCTCCCTAACCCTATTAATTCTCCCATCCTTCTTTCACCCATCTCCTTCCACTTATGATTGTAACCTTGTGGCTTGCATCCTAACGATTTTTATTGACTGTTTCCTAGTATGATTCAATTGCTTATTGTACCCTATTATTAAATGTTGTACCTGATGATTCTTGACTCTTGACGAATGTATCTTTTCTTTTATGAACACTGAGAGCATTTGCACCAAGACAAATTCCTTGTGTGTCCAATCACACTTGGCCAATAAAGAATTCTATCTATTATTCTATCTATTTATAATCATAGATATGCTAATATAATCAACGGAATCACAAATAAGCTAATACAAAGAGAAAGGCTAGCCAAAATTATTCTGTTACACTATTATTATTGTTGTTATCAGTATATATGTTAATATTTCTGTATGTTCTTTCTTTGCTTTTCCATAAATTATTAAGTGCTGTACCTTATGATTCTTGACTCTTGATGAATTATCTTTTATGTATACTGAGAGCATTTGTACCAAGACAAATTCCTTGTGTGTCCAACCACACTTGGCCAATAAAGAATTCTGTTCCATTCTATTCTATTCTATTCTATTCTATTCTATTCTATTCTATTCTATTCTAATTTCATTCCATTCCCTATTTCTATATTCTATTGTACGCTATTCTACCCTACTCTACTCAATAGATTCTATTCTATTCTATTCTATTCTATTCTATTCTATTCTATTCTATATGATATGCCCTGATAATACACTGTATTCAAAATGTTTATGAATTTAAAAAAAATATAATAGGAAAAAAAGATTACTCAGCAGTCTCAATGGCAGACAAAGGCTCCTAAAACACAAGAAAGCCGTTAAGAACAATTACGATAACAGACGCTGATTCAGTACAGGTTAAAAAAACTGTTTTTTTTAACCAGAAAAAAAAAATGTTCCATACAAGTTTGGGACTTTATAGTGCTCATTTAGAGACCAGACTGAAGATACGGAGTCAACTTACAACAGTTCATTTACTGACTGTTCAAAGTTTCAGCCGGCTCTGAAAAAAAGGGACTTACGACCACATTTCACAGTTACGACCTTGGCAGGTCATGTGATCAAAATTCAAACGCTTGGCAACTGGCTCTAATTAATGCAGTCTCAGGGTCACGCGATTCCCCTTTTGTGACCTTCTGATGAGCAAAGTCAATGGGGAAACCAGGTTCACTTAACAACCGTGTGACTCCCTTAACAACTGGAGTGATTCACTCAACCGAGAAAGGGCAAAACTCACCTAACAAATGTCTCACTGAGCAACAGAAATTTTGGACTCGATTGTGGTCATAAGCCGAGGACACCCCATATTATCCTAGGTGTAAATAATGGGTCTGGAGGCTACATCATATGATGAGTGACTGAAAGAGCTAGGAAGGTCTAGGAATGCCCAGTGACGGCTAACCTTTTCGTCCTCGCGTGCCGAAAGTGCGCACGCATGCCTGCACCCATAATCCACCGCGTGCATGATCCCCTTGCCCTCTGTGCATGTGCATGCAACCCCCTGTGTGCCATGCCTCTGTGCATGCAGAGGAAGGTCTTCCTATTTCTCTCTCTGGGCACCAAGAGAATCTGTCTGCCGAACAAGACTCCGCACTGGTGACAAGAAGGGCATCTGGCCAGGAAACACTGAGTTCAGTTGCCCAGACTTTACCTCGCAAGGGATTATGAGGTTGTTAAAAGATGATGATGATGACAGCTGTCTTCCAGTATTTGAGAAAAGAAGGATTGACCCATTCTCTAAAAGCACCATAGGGGCAGGACAAGAAACAACGGGTGGAACCTTGTCGAAGAGAGACACAACCTAGAAAGAGACATTTTCTGACCATGGAAACAATTCATCAATGGAATAGTTCATCTGCTGGGGTGATGGATGCTCCATCACTGGAGATTTGACTTGGATGGTACAAGGTCTTCTCCTGGCTTGAGCAGGGGGCTGGACTAGAAGCCCCCTGAGGGTCCTTCCAGCCCTATGAGGATTCCAGGAACTAGTCTGCATGCGGCAAGCCGAGGGATGGGAATGAGATCCGATCACGGGACCACCGCAAAAATGTGCCTCTGTTATTTATCACAATTATGGTTTTGTTTCCGGGCGTCTTTAACTGCCTCTTTCAGACAAGCTGGAAATTTCTTGACAAGGCAACTCCAGCTTGCAGCCATCATACACTATATATCTGAAAATTTAAAACAGTTTCTGCGGTTACAGGAAATAGAAGTCAACTGGAACGGATTAAGTGCTTCCTATCTTTCTTTAAAAAAAAAAACACAACCCGATAATGAGAGCAAGACAGATGGGGCTCCTGGAGAAATGATTTTGAGGGTGAGGGGAAGCGAGGGGTTTGCAGAGTCTTTTCCAAAAGCAGGGCTATGGGAAAATGGATCCCAGCAAGAGAAATGGTTCCCAGCATTGGCTTCAATCAGCAACAGAAAAGCAAGACAGCGTACAGTCAACTTTTGCATTCGAGTCACTGGATGAACCGCCAGTCTTCAGCTCAACCTGACAAGCTAGATTTCTCTCTTAGGTGAGCCAAAAAAAGGCTGAGGAAGCTTTGACAGTATGCAGTTCAGAAGCATCCAATGCTATGACCTCACTAAGCCTAGGACGGTGGCTCCCAATCTGGGAATCTTGGAAGACGTGTGGACTTCAGCTCCCAGAATTCCACGCATTGAAGATGGTCCATGCATTGAATTCTGGGAGCTGAAGTCCACGCATTGCCCACATTAGATGCCCAAAGGAATTGGACTATCGTACCATCCCTTTCTTCAGAAAAGGAGAAACCCTATATAGGGAAACATACTGGCTGGGGAATTCTGGGAGCTGAAGTCCACGCATTGAAGATGGTCCGCGCATTGAATTCTGGGAGCTGAAGTCCACGCATTGCCCACATTAGATGCCCAAAGGAATTGGACTATCGTACTGATGGGCCGCCTGCTAAAATAAAGCCAGGTCATGGCACACACTTCAAAGTAAATCAGGAAGCCTGTAATTGTGGAGTCTGTCTGGCAAGCACAAAGAATGCTTATCCACAGGAGATATGCATGTGTAAATCTTGTAACAATCCTGGCTAATTGGAAAGACACGAGTTAGCCAACTTGCAGACCTCATCTAAAAGTTAGGCCTGCAGCAAATCAAATGCATAGTAGATGATTCTTAGGGCATTCATTAGCCAAGACTTGGGAACAGGGACAGCTAGAGACCAATAGAAACAAATTGTAGAATTATTACTAAAATGTTTATTAGATGATGTTTCTTATTATCTCACTTTGTCCCACCTTCTCCTTTAGTGAAAATTTTATTTTTATTTTTTATTTTATTTTTATTCATATTTATATCCCGCCCTTCTCCGGAGACTCAGGGTGGCTTACAGTTTTTGGGATACAACCCAATGCGCTCAGCAATAGCCTTCATTCCATTGTATATGCCTGCTTATTACTAAGCGGCATTTTTTACAAAGTCAGCTTATTGCCCCCAACAATCTTGGGTCCTCACTTTACCTACCCCGATAGGATGGAAGGCTGAGTCAACCTTGAGCCTGGTGGGATTCGAGCCTGCAATAATTACAGGCAGCTGGAGCTAAGTGCTAGGCTATTAACAGCCTGCACCACCAAGGCCCAAAATGTTGTAAAACTTACTCGATCCTTTGTTCTCGGCTCTTGGCATTTTGGACCAGGAGCCCTTTTCCCTGGAGTACTCCAATAAAAAGCAATCAGAAAACCTGCACCTCGTGTCTGGCATCTATCATTGGCTTTGGCACCAGGCTCAGACCCGAATTGGGGACAACAGTACCATCCCTTTCTTCAGAAAAGGAGAAACCCTATATGGGGGAAAACATACTGGCCGGGGAATTCCGGGAGCTGAAGTCCAACACATCTTCAAGCTGCCCTTGTTGAGAAACCCTGGCATCTAGGATCTGGCTTCCAGAAATGAGAGGAGAATTCAGATGAAGTCCATACCTGCTTTCTACCTCCTCCTCAAATCTAGCCCACAGGCAGACAATTTTAAAAAGGTCCTCAGACGTCAATCAAGCTTGACAACAAAACGATGCAAAAGAGACTCATTAACCCTCTATGGTGAACGCCCACATTTCCCCACGCTGTGCCAAAACTAGACGTAAACCAACATCGAGCTGATTCTCAATGGTCCCCGGTGTCTGGCTGACAACCTGTAGCCGAGTTCTCTAGTTTGCCTCCAGATTTAACCCGGGATCTATTCCAGGAAAAATAAGTAAAATAACGCAGTTTTTGCTATATTTTGGTCCTCGGCATTTCAATGTCACCAAGGCAATTTAGGTGGGGTGGGTGGGGAAATCAGGGATGCATGGAAGTGCCACCAAAGTGTCAGGGAAGTAACTGGGCATCTCTCTCTCTCTCTCTCTCTCTCCTCCTCCTCCTCTCTCCAGAGGAGGGGAAATGCAAGTTGCAGAAAGCAGAGTTCAAGAAGCAGCAGCTTCCAAACCAAACTGACATTTAGCAAACAACTAGCTAGCTTACACAAACAGGTTGTATAAACTTAGCCTGGGTTAGCTCCCTCCCTCTCTTTCCTTCCCTCTATCTTTTTCTCTCCCCTTTCCTTCCCCCTCTCTTTCCCTCCCTCTCTTTTTCCCTCCTCTCTATCTCTTTTTATCTACCTACCTACCTACCTACCTACCTACCTACCGCGCTCTCCTGTCCAGCTTAACGGGTCGTGGGCTGTGGGGGGGGGAGGATCACCGACCCAGAACGGTAGCTTAGCTCAATAAATAAACGTGCTTATGGGGGCGCAATCTCGAGATAAAAGTGCTCTGCTTGCAAAGGAGAAAGCAAAAGAACACAGCTCATTCTACATCTTTCCTCGCCTTAGTAAGATCCCCCTCGAGCTCCGGACTTAACTACCGGAGTAGTTTCTTTCCCCTCTCTCTTTCTCTCCTCTCCGCTGCTACGCTGGTTTGCTAACGTTTTAAGGCAGCCTGAGAGCAGCAAGTTGGTAGGCAAGCAGGCAGAATCCACCCCCTTCCCACCCAACCCACCCGCCAGCCCCCAAAATAAGTGCTTTGCTACCAACTAAGCATCTCTCAGGGAAATC
Organism: Naja naja; assembly: GCA_009733165.1. Lineage (NCBI taxonomy): Eukaryota > Metazoa > Chordata > Lepidosauria > Squamata > Elapidae > Naja > Naja naja. The sequence continues at coordinate 12,589,990 of CM019164.1, forward strand.
TCCGGCGTGCGTCGCCGTCTCCTTGGGTCAACCCGACCTTCCCGGTGCTTTGGAAGTCTACACCTGGGGGGAGGAGAGCTCTCTCTAAGAGGTCGAGCCCCCCTCGGCCCTGCACCCTCCAACGCCCAAGGAAGGGGGCAGAGAGCCAAGGTCGCCAAGCCGGTACCCTGCCCAGAGAAGCCCCTCTTTCCCCACCCCGTCCTTTCCCAAGGTTGCGCACGGGCGGCAGCATCCTCAACCTCCCGGCTCTGGCGAGGGGATGGGGGCAGTCCGGGAACCCTCTCCTCCCCCAGCCACCCCCTACATCCCTGGGAAGGGCCCCCTCCCCTCTCGACCTCCCCGGCTTTCAACTGGCGCCCCCTTCCCTTCCTCCCCCTCCTCCCGTCTCCACTCACCATCATCGCCTTGCCGCGGAAAGCGCCGGCCGCCCGGCGGGGTTGCGGCGCCCGGGGCCCGTCGCGGCTCTCCAGGTCTCGCTTCTCTCGCCGGCGGCTGCTGCTGCTGTGGCCGCTCCGGCTGTTGCTGCTGCTGCTGCCGGCGGCGAGGGCGCCTCTCCGCGGAGGCGGCTGCTGTTGCTGCTGCCGTTGCTGCTGCTGCTGCTGCTGCTCGTCGGCCGCATCCAGGCTGCTGAAATTCCACACCAGCAGCGTTTGCACCAGCAGCACGGTGAGCGCCAGCAGCAGCGCCGAGTGCGAGCGCCGAGCCAGCCGCCGGCCGCACGGAGAGGCCACCCCGGCCGCCGAAGCCGCCGCCGAAGCCGTCACCATCGCGCAGCGCAGCGCAGCTTCTCTGCTGCCTTCGCCTTGCTCGCCTTGGCCGCTGCCAGCCAGCCAGCCAGCCAGCCAGCCAAGCCAGCCAGCCGCCGCCGCCCGGAGTTTTGCAGGCGGCGGGCGAGACGTCAGCAGGAGGCGGAGAAGAGGCGAGGCGAGCGCAGGCCCGGCGCTGGGGCAGCCCCCTCCTCGCCAGGCGTTGGAGGGAGGAGGAGGGCTCGGCGGGCGCGCCGGGAGGCGGTGGGCCAGCAAAAGGAGGAGGAGGAGCCGCCGCAGCTGCTCCCGGAGCCTAGCTATTCGCTAAGTCGGAGGGCTGTGTGTGTGCCTGGACGCGCGTGGGGATGTTCACACGTGACGGGATTCTGCCTCTGAGCCATTCGGATGGCGGGCAGAGGCTTGGCGTCCCCGCGTCTTAACCACGCCGCAGCTGCTCCCGGAGCTTAGCTATTTGCTCGCTTGGAGGGTGTGAGTGCGTCTGGACGCGCGTGGGGATGTTCACACATGACGGGATTCGGTCTCTACGCCGCTGCGATGGCGGGCAGAGGCTCGGGGCAGCCGCAGCTCTTCCTGAAGCCTCACTAGTGGCATCTCTCTCCTCCCTCCCTCCCTCCCTCCATCTCTCTCTCTTCTGTGTATGTATGCGCCCTTGTGTGTTCACACGTGACGGGGAGAAGCAGAGGTTTGGGTGCTGTCCACGCCACAGCTGCTCCCGAACCCTCACTGGTGGCAGAGCTATGTACTATGGGTGCTGTTGACATGTGTGTGTGTGTGTGTTCACACGTGAAGGGGGCCAGTGTCTCTAACCCACATGGATGATGGCCAGTGGCTTGAGTGGGTACCCTTAAACAGGCTTCGGCTGCAACGGAGGATCAAAACTTGCATTGTGGGAATGTGGACCGTCCACCTCTGGGCTTCCCAGCTGCCTGGCAGAATCTGGGCTCTTCTAAGTGGGTTGGATGTCAGTTCCAGAAATAGATGATCATCACTGCTGGTCCAGTACTGCCAACTGCTGGTGGGGAAGAGCCTAGAAGTGGGCAATGTATTTTAAATATATATATTTTTTACAGCTTACGGATATGTATAGGGCTTGGACTTACGGCTTGGTGACCTTGACTGGCCTGAAAAGGTCAGACCTGGGTGAGACAGATGGATAAGGCACCACTAGGAAATCCAGCAGTGTAGAGTGGAAATTGAAATTTGGAAGAAAACATTAGGTCCCCGCTTTCAAGATTGTGGCCAAGAAAAGAAGAGATTCAACCTAGAAATTAAGGAGAAAACATCGATGTGAAGTGATGAAACTTGTGGGAGCTTCATCCCCGGAAGCTTTCAAGAAGAGACTGGACAGCCATCTGTCAGAAATGGTGTAGAGTCTCCTGCTTGGGCAAGCGGGTTGGACTAGATGACCTACAAGGTCCCTTCCAACTCTATTCTAAAATTAATCAAAATCACTCCTGCTCTGAATTTGAAGGAGTTATTATGGGCTCATGTCAAGGAGACTGTTTTAATAAAGGGGAAATGTAGGATACTGTGTGTGATTTTAATAACAAATGTTAACAGTTTACCTAAAAAAGGCATCAGACTCTTGTAATGAGAAGATTTTTAAAACAAGGGCAATCAAATTGGAGCCATAAATAGGAATCAAGAACAAAGAATTGAGAACGCTCAACCGATTTCTCTCTCTCTCTCTGTCTCTGTCTTTCTGAATCTCGGTCTCTCTCTCGGTCTCTCTGTCTGTCTGTCTCTTTGTCTCTGTCTCTCTGTCTGTGTCTCTCCGTCTTCCTCTGTCTTGTCTCTGTCTCTCTGTGTCTCTGTGTCTGTGTCTGTCTGTCTGTCTGTCTGTCTGTCTGTCTGTCTCTGTCTGTCTGTCTGTCTGTCTGTCTGTCTCTCTCTCTCTCTCTCTCTGTGTGTGTGTGTGTGATATGGGTAAAACATAGATAAATGTTTGTGTGGATTGTATTACCTTGGAGGCTCTCTGTTTCTGGAGGGTTTAAGAGTCAGGATAGCCATCTCTGCAGGATTCTTTTTCTGTACATACCAAATAAGGTCTCCATGCTGGCTGGGGACTTCTGGGAGATGAAGTCCAAACATCTTCAGTTAAGAAGGTTGAGAAACATTGGGCTACAAGATGATCCTTCAGCTCCCTTCTGGCACTACAATTCTATGATGTGTCTGTCTATCTGTCCATCCATCCATCTCTGCCTTTCTGTCTTTGTCTTTCTGTCTATCTTATCTACCTACCTATCTACCTACTTCTATCTATCTATCTATCTATCTATCTATCTAGTCTAATCTTTGTCTGTCTGCCTATACTATCTTCTATCCCTTCCTTCCTTCCTTCCTTCCTTCCTTCCTTCCTTCCTTCCTTCCAAGCTACCTACCTACTTACCTTCCTTTCTTCTCTGTCTGTCACTATCTATCTATCTATCTATCTATCTATCTATCTATCTATCTCTATCATCTATCTATCATCTATCTGTTAATCTAATCTAATGTAATCTAATCTATCATCTTTCTGTTTCTCTACCTGTTCCCCCTTCCACCCATCCAGCTATCTATCTAGCTATCTATCTATCCCTCCCTCCCTCGCTCCCTTTCATAATCCTAGCATTTAAGCTCTTCCCATGAGATCAGTGGATGCTATGATAAATCCAGGGCATATGGCAACTTAATGGTTGACCCAAGATAAAAACTCTTATAAAGTACAGCACTTGCAGTACCAGCCCTGCCTTTCCGGATGGCGTCAAGACTTAAACAGCCTGGATTTACACATCGTAACTAAGCCATGTTGCGGTTTGTATCGTTTGGGCTCAACAACACTCTAGCCAACGGTGATTTATTAAATAAACTATATTTAAGCACACCCTGGCATTGGCCTGGGCCTGAGAAAAGAAAAAGAAAAACTTGACCACAGAACATCTTAAATTTTCAAAAGAAATGTCTACAATAGGCAAATATTTACACCTGGGGATTCTGGTTACCTACCACCCCCTCCCTGCTCAGATGTAGGAACCACAGTTTCCTGGTTTGAAATCAGCTGCACAAGGAGAAGAACAATGAGTACTGTGTAAAAAGGAGGTTTATGAGAGCACAAAGTTTGCCAGCAAAAAGATGATGTAATTTCAGGGATGGGCTACTGGGGGTTCGCAGGGGTTCAGGACGGTGCGTTTCAAAAAGGTTTTACCACCGGTTCGGTGGGTGTGGTTTGGTGGGCGCACTTTGTGCGCACGTACCCACTTTGAGCGCATGCACCATACAAGCACTTTGCACAGGCGCAGAGGCATTTTGAGTCACCTCCTGCAATCCTGCACTCCCCCTGACGCTTCAGCAGCTGCCGCGCGATGATTGCTGTGCCTCACCAAGCAGCTGCGCTTCAAAACAAAGACATAGTATAGATTTAGTATGGGAACCCGGGGGCGGCGGGCCCCAACGGCAGAGCGTCGGAGAGAAGCGGTTCAGCCTCCACTGCTCATTGCCGCTATCGGCTCGTCAGAACCAGGCTGAACCGGTAGAATACCAACCCTGGTTCGGGAGAGCCCCTAGCTAAGATTCTGAGCAGTTTGGAGAACGCCCCCAAATCCCACTCCTGGCTGGCTCCGCCCACCCTTCCCCTCCCAGGAGTCCCTACTCATTTTGGATGCAGGTAAGTTCAGGGTGCATGCATGGCGGCTCAGGGAGGGTGAAAGGTGGGCCTACCGGAAGTTCGCGAAGGCCGGAAATGGGCCTGTTTCCAGCTTCCACAAAGCTGCCAGAGCCCGGGGAGGCTGTTTTCGCCCTCTTGGAGACTTGCAGAAAGCCTCCGTAGCCCGGGGAGGGCAACAACGCCCCACTCCCATGGTGCAGGAGGCCGATTAAGCCACTCCCACCATGGCCACGCCCACCCAGCAACTGGGCAGAGAACCCATTGCTGACAATTTTTGAAGCCCGCCCCTGCGTCATTTGTACAGAGAAGAAAATTCAGACAGACACTGCCCCTCTTAAATCATTTGGGGGGAAAAATGGATCCTAATACCGTGTTTCCCTGAAAATAAGACCTACCCCGAAAATAAGACCTACCCCAAAAATAAGACCTATCCCAAAAATAAGACCTAGTGTGTTTTTGGGAGCCAAAAAAAATATAAGACAGTGTCTTATGTTAGGGGAAACATGGTATGCGATTTGTTTGTGGTTTCGTACATGAATAAATGTACATTGTTCTACATGAATATGGTAAGTGTTTTTATTTTTTTATATATATATATATATATATATATATATATATATATATATATATATATATATGACCTACCCTGAAAATAAGACCTAGTGTGTTTTTGGGAGCCAAAAAAATATAAGACAGTGTCTTATTTTCGGGGAAACACGGTAGTAGACAGGTAATCCTCAACCTGCAATGGTTTGCTTAGTGACCAAGTTACAACGGCACTGAAAAAATGTGACTTCTGGCTGTTTTTTTCTTTTTTTCTTTTTTCTTTGTTTGTTTGTTTGTTTGTTTGTTTGTTTGACTTGTATGCGCCCCTCTCCGAACGGACGGGGGCTCACAATAAAACCAACACAATAAATAGTTATCTAAAATAGAATTAAACCCAACAAGCCAAATTACTAAAAACAGAGTATAAAACCACCCTCCCCCCAAGAGGAGTCAGCACAAAGCAGCCTGCTGAAAAAGCCAGGTTTTCAGGTCGTGGCGGAAGGTGCGAAGATCGGGGGCCAGGCGGAGCCCCAGAGGTAGTTGATTCCATAGGGCGTTATTCAACGTTTATGAGATTAAAAACATATAATTTACATTTTACAGCGTTGTTTAAGCAATAGATACACTTGTACTTTTCTTCTGATGGCGTGTTATACATTGTCATAATAACTCCTTTGTCATTTTAAACTCTCTCTATGCATACATATGGTTTATTTACATTTATTTCACGTCACCCTTATTTTTCCAAAATGTTTACCAGGTCATCAGATATCACCTTTTCTTTATCCAGTTGTACCAGGGAGAGGAAGAGAGGGAGGGAGAGAGTGGGAGAGGGAGGGAGAGATGCGGAGAAGACAGCCTTGTGCTCCTGAACATGAACAAGCAAGAGATGTGTCCTTGGGTGTGTTTTCATGAGAGGATGAGAGGATGAAATTCGAGGAGGCAGGAAAAGGACCTTTAGATTAGTGGGCGCAGAAATGTCTGACATTTATTGTGTGAATGTCGCCTCTGTGTGTGTGTGTGTGTGTGTGTGTGTTTTAAACAAATTCTTGTTTGACTTTAAAGAGAAGCATTACGAGGTTCAGTAAATAGCCTGCTTGCTTTCGGTAGGAGTGATTTGTAACATCTATGGCTCTCCTCAAATAATTTGCTTTATATTACAAGGTTTAGCGTCAGGAGTGGAGAAAATGGAACAGCAGGCCGGGTTTATTTATTTAGCCCCCTCCTCAAATATCCTTTCCTGCCCTTCCTTTCCTTTTTTTCCTTTCAGGTTTTCCTTCTTTTTCTCGATGCGTTTCATCTTTTTTTTTCCCCTCAGAGCTGGAGATGAGCAAATGTCATTCACCTGGGGTGTGTTTTGCTTCCGTGTTTTTCGAGAGGAGCGTGCATTTTCGCACTTTTTCTTTAAAAGAAAAGGAAGAAAAGAACGTTTTCCGATATCAGGTACTTTCTCCATACAAAAGTTGATTGCTGTTCTTAACAGCCAACGCTTTCAGACCAACTCGCATTGCCTGTTGCAGCCTCTATTGTTTTCCAATGTTTTCAGGCGCTTTCGGGTTGCGTGAAACCAAGAAATGATGACAGCTGGCTGCATGTTTATTGTGCAGATGAAGGGGGTCTTTTATCTCAATCAAGTAAAATGGGGGGGGGTGTGGAAAAAAAACAAGAGAAAAAACAAAACAAGTGGGCTACGACGTGGGGACTGAAATAAATTCAATTTAGCCTCATGTAATTGCTTATTTGATTCCAGATATGACATGCTGTTAGGACGTCAATTGACATTCTGTCCCTTTCTGTTTCGCAGAGCTTAACTTGAACACGCTGCCCTCTAGGTACAGCCTGAAATGGAAAGCGACTTGATCTTCGTTCCCAGAAAATTAGCGCGTTAAATTCATTTGAAAAATTGCTATCCAAAACAGGATGGGTTTTTTTGCCCCCTCTCTTCAGCTGGCGCTGAGGCTGCATACTTAAAAAAATTTAAAAAAAAAAGAACCAGGAGAGGAGGAGATGGCATTCTTTTAAAGCCTGCACAGATGCCCTGGGTAGAAATCAGATACAGATGACAGATTAACAGAGTTGGAAGGGACCTTGTAGGTTATCCAATCGAACCCCCTCACCCACGCAGACCCTACAATCGATCATGGAAATTCAGCTTTTTCCTGCACTGGTAATCCAAATGTTTGATATACCAGGTTTAAACCTGGTTCAAGCTTAGTCCAGACCAGTGTTTCTCAACCTTGGCAACTTGAGGATGTGTGGGCTTCAACTCCCAGAATTTCCCAGAACTCTTTCTTTCTCTTTCTCTTTCTCTTTCTCTTTCTCTTTCTCTTTCTCCTTCTCCTTCTCCTCCTCCTTTCTCCCTCCCTTTCCCTCCTTCTTTCTTTCTTTGAATAGAATAGGATAACAGAGTTGGAAGGGGCCTTGTAGGTCATCTAGTCCAACCCCGCCCCAGCCCTAGCAGGAGACCCTACACCATTGCTGACAGATGGCAGTCCAGTCTCTTCTTGATAGCCTCCAGGGGTGAAGTTCCCAAACTTCTAAAGGCAACTTCTGTTCCATGGGTTGATTGTTCTCACCGTCAAGAAATTTCTCCTTATTTCTAGATTGAATCTGGGCTGTCCCAAAGAAGAGGGGGTGAATTTATTCTCCAAAGCACCCGAAGGCAGGACAGGAAGCAATGGATGGAAACTCATCAGGGATAAGAGAGAAGCAACCTGGGATTAAGGATAAATTTCCTGTAATAAATAAATAAATAAATAAATAAATAAATAAATAAATAAATAAATAAATAAGTTCTGTACGAGAAGAGAACGGAAGCAAAACGCTGACCACTGGCCCTATTGTTTATCCATTCTTGCCATGCCAGACATGACTCGCTAAGCCTCTTGCTTGAGCTATCTTCCTCCTTTCCCCCTGCACGTGGGCGGGTGTGTGCCTGTGTGTGCATAGCTGAATGCTTCAGCTTGTCATTTATTGCAAAGAAGGTGCTGGTGTAGGAGTTTTACTAGGGTGAGATAATGAGGAAAACCCTGTCAAGGGATATATTTCTCTAGGGATCAGTCTTGCCAGCTTATCTTGGCAACCTGACACGCAAGACAAGTGTTGAATAGTTTGCTTGACACTGGATAAAGATATTGTGTCCTCCTCCTTCCTTCCTTCCTTCCTTCCTTCCCCTTCCTTCCTTCCCTCCCTCCCTTCTTCTCCCCCTTTCCCATCCTTCCTTCCTTCCCTCCCCTTCCATTCCCTTCTTCCTTCCTTCCATTCCTTTTCCCCCTTTCCTCCTTCCCCCTTCCATTCCATTCCATTCCATTCCTTCCATTCCATTCCATTCCATTCCTTCATTCCATTCCATTTTCCATTCCATTTTCCATTCCATTCCATCCTTCCTTCCATTCCATTCCATTCCATTCCATTCTTCCATTCCATTCCATTCCTTCCATTCCATTCCATTCCATTCCATTCCATTCCATTCCATTCCATTCCATTCCATTCCATTCCATTCCATTCCATTCCTTCCATTCCATTCCTTTCCATCCATTCCATTCCATTCCTTCCTTCATTCCTTCTCATTCATTCATTCATCCATTCCTCCATCCCTTTCTTTCCACTTTCTTCCCCCCTCTTTTCCTTTCCTTCCCCTCCCCCTCCCCTCCTGCCTTCTGTTTAGCTTATCATGCATCCTCTTCCCCTTTCTCCCCTCTTCCCCAACCACATCCCTGTGAGGTGGGTTGTGTTGGGCAGAGAAAAACCCAAAGTCCTCCGCAGGGCCTTCATAGCAGAGAGGGGTTGGAGAACAAGAAGCTGAGTCTCTCTCTCTCTCTCTCTCTCTCCAGAATGTGAATCTCCAGAGTATCTCTCCTTCTCTCTCTTCTCTCTCCCTCTGTCTCGCATCTCTCTCTCATCTCTTTCTCCCCCCTCTTTCTCTCTCCTCTCCTCTCCTCTCTCTCTTTCTCTCTCATTTCTCTCTTTCTCCCTATATTTCTCTCTTCCTCATCTCCCCTCTTCCTCATCTCTCTCGTTCTCCCTCTCCCTCTCTCTCCCCTGAGAGAGGAGTTCCCCCAGGACGGGCTCCAGCACAAATCTGAAAGCTCGGAAGACTAAACTGTTGATCTCGGTGACTGACCCGGATCGAATCCTGCAACATTATCCTGGGGCGTGTATAATTTGCCTTCATCCGCAAGACTTTAATCTGTCCATTGCAACCATTTTGCAAAGAAGTGAGCCCCTCACGAGGATCATTTGATGGCAAGGCTAGCCCCAACATCCAGTTCTGTCCACGCAGCCCAAGATTTATGTATTTCTTTCCTAACGTGTATGACAATGAACGACAGCAGCTGAAATTTAACTAGGTTATCACCCTGTACACCAGACCCATTAATCATTGAGTTGCAACCCTGCAGTTCAACCTTCTTATTGGATCTCCTGTCTTCCCGCTTGATTGAGACTTCAGTTCCTCCGTGGACTTGATTCAGATTCTTTGAAAAATTGAATTCCTGGATGCTTGTATTGGATCTGACCAGCAAATGATCTCTTGCTAAAACTCCTCCATATATAAGACAGCGCCGGTGAGCCAATGATCAATCACTTTCTACTGGTGTGACAAGAGATGCAGCTTCTGAAGGACCTGATACTGAGGGGACAATTTTGTAAGGAGCCGAGTTCTTCATTGCTCCATCCATTAGATCATGCAAGTCTCATCCATCAAAACAGAAGGTTTCACTCAGTAGTTTCTTGGTGAAGTATGAAATCTTCACCTTTATGAGATGGGACAGGGAGGAAGAAAGGGAAGGAAGAAGGTCTCCAAGGTCTTCTAATCCAATCCTTGCCCAAGCAAGAGATTCTATACTTTGCCAGACAAATGGCTTCCAATCTCTTCCTGAAAACTTTCAGTGGTCGAGCATCTATAACTTCTGGAGGCAAGATGTTCCACTGGTTAATTGTTCTAAATGTAAGGAAACTTCTTCTTAGTTCTAAGTTGCTTCTCTCCTTGATTAGTTTCCACCTATTGCTTGTTGTCCTGCCTTCTGGTGCTTTGGACAATAGGTTGTCCCTCTCTTCTTGTGGCAGCCCCTCAGATGAAATGAAATGAAATGAAATGAAATCAAACCAGGAGAATCGATCTGGAAGGTTCACCTGAACCAGAAATTAACTTCACCAGCATTTCCTAATCACCCTTTTACTAACTGCAATTTGATGAATAAATCATCATTCTTTCCACTCATTTATTATACTGTGTCATTTACTAAACTGTGTCATGGAGTTTGATTATGGCTTAATAGCTGCGGTCCGACAAACTGCCCAACTTTATGGTAGTGTCACAATATTGTAGAAACCCAGACCTGTGATTTAGTTTTTCAGTGCATCATGTAAATGAAGCTAATATACTTAATGAACTAATCTAGGATTAGGTTAAGCAGAGGTAATCATATTGTGTAAATCCTGGAACGTATTGGTGAATTTAACCGTTGCCATTTGCAAACAATAGTTTATGGCACTGCATTGAATGAATAAAGCCACCATAGCTTTATATGTTAAAACACATTATGGCTTAGCAGAAGAACTGAACTAGTATGGGGGACAGTTTGGTTGGTACAATGCATTGTATTGGACAATTTCAGAAAGCTATTTTATATTCATGAAATACTCATTTTATATTCAGTCTTATATTCACAAAACAAAAAAATATATCAAGTTTTTTGCTTATGATATTTTCATATCTGGCTTTTCCCATAAGATAATTTTTAGGGGGGAGGAAACCCCTAACTACAGATAAGGGAAGCTGTATCCACCTCTTTTTGAAGAAACTTCATAACCATTTCTTGTGGCGCAGAATAAAGCAGCGTGAATTCTTCATCATGCATGAAATTATTTTATTTTGACACTGTCACTGAAATGGAAGTGACATGAAATGCTTTGGGTTGAAAATACTGAAGTTTAGATTCTGACAAGAATAATACGATCCTCTCTTTGAGCAAAAGGACTGAGATGAAGTCAGAAATGGCCCTTCTTTTCTTCACCAAATGAACAACCATGTCATGGTACGTGAAAATGACCTTGGGAGACAGAGGAACATCACAGCCTAGACAATAGACTGATAAATGAAATGTGACCCAAAGGAGGAGGTGTGGAGAAAGCTTCTCTAAAGGGATGAAGAGGCTAAAGTGGAAGGTGGGGTTAAATGTGTCATCAGTTTAGAGTCATTGAGTTGCCACAAGAAACCCAGGACTAGCTCCTTGTTAATTCCATTGACCCTTATCTAGCATCAATTTAGCTTGGACCGTTAATTGACTTGATTCTTGTATTAGAGGTAGGAATGATAAACTCTTCTGTAAAGGTGTGGTGGAATATGCACCTGGAGAAGGAGTGAAGGGGGGGATCTCAGCAGGAGCACTTCGGTTTCCCAGAGAGAAGGCAACAGATTCCAAAGAGGGGCCCAAGACAAGAGATTACACAGTGCTCCGCTGGATGGGGGAAGGGAGGAAAAAGTTCAGGGTAGCCACACCCCAAAATCTCTCAGGAAATACCTTTTATATTATCTACTTTGTATTGTATATAGGTTTTGCAGTATTTTATCTTTTTTAATATTATAAACCAACCAAGTTACCTTGTGGTAAGATGGGCAGTCAATACATTTAATAAATAAGAATTAAGTAGGAAGATTACAGCTTTAGTCTGGCAAGATTCTGTCTGTTAAGTGTAAACTAATAAAAGACTGGACTGGATTGGATTTCACTGTGTCTTCTTTGGGTTTGGCCCTGACTAAAAGTGAAAGTAGAAAGATGTACCTTCAGACTGTCAAGATTCAGTTAATGCAAATGTCATCATTCCGACTGATGAACCCAATCAAAGCAAGCATGGTCGAGACAATCCAATCTCTGAATGCAAAACTTTATTGAGTATGTCATTTTGGCACAAAAAGTAGATCTAGCTAATTCCTGCACAAATCCACATAATCAAAGTACAGGATTGCACCCTATTAGCGCAGGTCACATTGTCCAATTGAATGTCATGGTGTTGTTATGAGAAAAAGTATTTGGGTTTGTCAAACACCTACTGAAGTATCCTTGGCTCTCATGGATTCTTTTCTTGATGTTTGGAGCCTACATTCCATCTCACCCTTCCCTCCCCCCTGGTTCTTTGGCAAGCTGAAAAGAGATAATAATTGCAACAGTATAAGCGCACTTCCAATTTGACAGCAACCTTACATTAAAGACAGAAGCAGTATTCCTGGTTATACTGCTTGTCTGGACTAACTCACAAGGCTAGCAACCCATCTTGCTTGCTTTTGAACTTGCTTTCATTTAGAAACAGTCCCACGTGTCTCCAAATGGTTAGTGGTAACCCAGGATGGTATTTTTAATGTCTACTCCCCTCTTCATCAAACCTGCTGTGGTCTTCTTGGAGAAAATGGCACTTCTGGAGTTGTAGGACTTAAAACTATCTAGGGAAGCCAAAAGAGAACTTGGAACATCCCTTCAGGCAGAGCTTTGACTAACAAGGGCTGGAAAATCCAGACACAAGATCCAAATGAGAACCAGATGTTAATAATCCCAGGCAAATGCCAGATGAGCAAATTCACTGGATGTGGCTGGAGCAGATGACAGAAATGTTACAATCTGCTTGCATTTTCCACACTTCTAGAAGAGAGCCACGGAAATAATGGAGAGTTTTGAAGAATCCCTTTAGGAGGGAAGGTATAAGGTTTGAGACTAGTGTTTTATTTAGAAGAAAAGAAAAAGATGAATAAGTAGGATCGAGGCAGCTGTGGATACAAATCTGTATGGCACAGGAAATGATGATTGGTAAATATTACTCTTTTGAGAGAATGCTAAAATACAGAGTGCTGAAATGAAAAAAGCCCAGTAGAAGACCAGGGCAAGCATTTATTCACATTTTGAAGTTAAGAACAAAATCACAGCCTGATTTACACAATAAGATTGACAAACCAGACTGAGATTTATTTATGAAAATTGATAAATTACAAGTACAAGTTTACTTGTTTGTGGCTTACCTTTCTAGGCAAATTTAACCATTATAATTGTAAACTGATGACTTGGTGTGCTGTCAACCCAACTATTGTAGTTTGAAAAGGAGACTTGGTGTGTTGAGTCAACCCAACCAATTCTGGTTCATTCAGTCAATTAAAATTATTCAAATCATGTCTTAGTGAGATGTTGGAGTCCTCTCAATGGAAGTTGGAGAGATAGCCAATAACTTGAATAATTTTGAGAGAACTAGAAAATGTATGAAGGATGAACTTATCAATGGCCAATTCCCATGATGATTCTGTGTACTTCTTCAAAGCTGTGAAAAATAGGAGGAAGAAGTGATGTTGGGTTCTTCTAAGTGACATCTGATGGGAAGCTATGGACATAGGAAACCTCATTCCCTAGAATGATCAAGGGATCAAAAGAGAGACTTTAACTAGGTTAATGACGGTGGAAGGAATCACAATTTAGCAAAGATCCATCTCAGGAAAACTGGATGCCCAAAGATGCTGATGGTAACCCTAGATATTCCAAAAATACCTTTTGACCCCAAATAGTAGAAGTCAAATTCTAAGATACTTCTCAATGGTTCTAGGCAGAGGTGGTATTCAGCTGGTTCTGACCAGTTCTGGAGAACCAGTAGTGGAAATTTTGAGTGGTCAGAGAACCGACCAATCCCGCCTCTGACTGGCCCCGCCAACCCCATCTATTCCCTGCCTCCTGAGTCCCAGCTGATCAGCTGGGTCTTCTTTGGTTGCCCTGCACAGGAGAATAGAGCTGGAAAGCAGGTTAGTGGGGTGGGGAGGGAATGGGATTTTGCAGGAACCTTCTCCCAGGAGTGGGGAGGGAATGGGGATTTCACAGTTTCCTTCCCCTGCCACGCCCAGCAAGCCACACCCACCAAGCCACACCACACCCACAGAAACGGTAGTAATTTTTTTGGAATCCCACCACTGGTTCTAGGTATTTAGAACCAATATATTTTCTGGACCAGGTAAGAGCTAGGGTCTAGAACATCCAGCGAGGATGAAGGGATCTAGAAAATCTCCAGTCAGGCAGCCCAGATTAAGGATTAAACTTGGATGTTGGAGCTTTATAGAGAGAAATGGATGAAGGTTGGCCTTTATGAGGAGTCAGCTGACTGATTGCTCAGGTAGGCTGGTGCTGCCACTCAGAGGATGCCTGTGAAAGAACACAGTTCTTATTTATTTATTTATTTATTTGACTTGTATGCCGCCCCCTCTCCCCGAAAGGACTCGGGGCGGCTCACAGTTAAAACCAGTACAATAAATTAGTTACCTAAAATAGAATTAAACCAACCAAGCCAAATGAAACTAAAACAGATTATAAAAACAAGCCCCCCCCCAGGAGGAGTCAGCACAGTGCAGCCTGCTCAAATAACCAAGTTTTTAAATCGTGGCGGAAGGTGCGGAGGTCAGGGGCCAGGCGGAGCCCCAGAGGTAGTTGATTCCATAGGGTGGGAGCCGCCACAGAATAGGCCCTCCCCCGCGTCACTGCCAAATGACAATGGGTCGCAGACGGCACACTGAGGAGTCCCTGCCTGTGAGCTCGTACAGAGCGGTTGGTATTCGATGCCGGCAGTAGACGTTCCCGTAGATAGCCTGGACCCATGTCTCGTAGGACTTTGAATGTCAATACCAAGACCTTGAATCTCATTCGGAGGGCAACCGGCAACCAATGCAGGCCACGCAGGAGGGGTGTAACATGGGAGTACCAGGAAGCTCCCATCACAACCCGCGCGGCTGCATTTTGCACCAGCTGAAGCCTCCAGATGGTATGCAAGGGCAGTCCTAAATAGAGAGCGTTGCAGTAGTCGAGCCGAGAGGTGACAAGTGCCTGAGTGACCGTGTGCAGGGCATCTCGGTCCAGGTATGGGCGTAACTGGCGAACCAGCCAGGCCTGGGCAAAGGCCCCCCTGGCCATGGCTCCCACCTGCTCCTCCAACCTGAGCCGTGAGTCCAGGAGGACCCCCAGATTCCGTGCCCTGTCCACAGGGGGCAACACCTCTCCCCCCATGACCAAAGATGGAATCTCCTGGCTAGGCTGAGATGTCTGTATGCACAGCCACTCTGTCTCAGCTGGATTGAGCTGAAGCATGTTACTGTCCATCCAGATCCATACCGCATCCAAACAACGGGACATCACAGAGAGGGCATCACTGATGTGGCCTGGGGTGGAGATGTATAACTGCGTATCATCAGCGTACTGATGATACTTCACCCCAAAGCCACGGATGATCTTGCCCAGCGGTTTCATATAGATGTTGAACAGGAGGGGCGAGAGGACCGACCCCTGGGGGACCCCACAAGTGAGAGCCCTTGGTGCTGACCTCTGCCCCCCTGCCAACACCGATTGCGAGCGTCCCGAGAGGAAGGAGGTGAACCACTGCAATACAGTGCCTCCCACTCCCAGCCCCCCTAGACACCGCAATAAGATACCATGGTCGATGGTATCGAAAGCCACTGAGAGATCTAACAGGACCAGGACAGAGGAAGAACCCCTGTCCCGAGCCCTCAGGAGATCATCAATCAGCGCGACCAATGCCGTCTCTGTGCTATAGCTGGGTCAGAAGCCCGATTGGTATGGATCCAGGTAGTCCGTTTCCTCCAGGAAAAGCGGAAACTGCTGAGCCACCACACTCTCAACAACCTTCGCTAAAAAGCGAAGGTTGGAGACTGGACAAAAGTTGTTCAATTTGGCTGGGTCCAAGGCAGGCTTCTTCAGGAGAGGCCTCACCACTGCCTCCTTCAAGGCAGCGGGAAAGGTACCCTCCCCCAGAGAAGTGTTGACCACTGCCTGGAGCCAGTGGCATGTCACCTCCCTGGAGGCATAAACCAACCAGGAAGGGCATGGGTCCAACAAACATGTGGTGGAACCCAGTCATCGCATAATCCTGTCCACTTCATCCTCAGAAACAGGATCCAACTCAGTCCAGATTGCATTAGCTAGACCACTCGCACCCTCGGCATCAGACCACTGCAAATTGGAGTTCAACCCCTCCTGGATCCGAGTGATCTTGTCCTGCAGGAACTGACCAAATTCCTCAGCTCAACCCTGCAAGAGATCCACCACAGCCCCCGGCTGAAGGAGGGAGTGGGTGACCCCAAACAGGGCGGCTGGGCAGTTTCCTGCGGATGCTATGAGAGCAGAGAAATAAACCCTTCTCGCTGCTCTCACAGCTACCAGATAGGTCCTGATAGGCTCTCAACTGGGCTCGGTCAGACTCAGAATGGGTCGATCTCCACCTGCTCTCTAGACCCCTTCTCCGTCGCTTCATCTCCTGGAGCTCCTCAGTATACCAGGGAGCCACACGGGATCTGCGACGGGTAAGGGGACGCATGGGGACAACTCTGTCGAGGGCCTCCATGGCCCCCCGTTGCCAGGTGGCTGCCAGGGTCTCGGCAGAGCTGTGGACCAGGGATGTAGGAAAAAACCCCAGTTCTGCCTGGAACCTCTCCGGGTCCATCAGGCGTCTGGGGCAGAACCACCTAGGAGGCTCCTCATCCCAGCAGTGTGGGGCAGCTTGTCGAAAAGCCAGCCGTAGGAGATAATGATCTGACCATGGTACGGGGTGGATAATAAGATCATCACCCCCCAGATCACTACGCCACTGCTCCGAGACAAAAACCAGGTCGAGCATGTTGCTCCCCTCATGAGTCGGGCCATCAATCACCTGAGTCAGACCCATGGCCGCCATGGAGGCCATGAATTCCTGGGCCAAAGCCGACGCCTGAGAAGGCAAGTTGAAGTCACCCAGAACAATAAGTCCTGGGAACTCCACCGCCACACCCGAGACGGCATCAAGCAGCCCAGGCAGGGCGGCTGCCACACAGCTGGGGGAAATGTATGTGAGCAGTAAGGCCATCCGACTCTCAGACCCGCACCTCAAAAGGAGAGCTTCACACCTGCCTATCTCTGGAACAGGGACCTCCCTTGGAATCAGGGTTTCTCGAATAACAACAGCCACCCCCCACCCCTCCCCTGGGCTCGTGACCGGTGCAACACCTGAAAACCTGGGGGGCATAGATCGACTAGAGGGACTCCTCCCTCTGGGCCCACCCAGGTCTCAGTGATACAGGCCAGGTCCGCGGCCTCCTCCTCGATTACCTCACGGAGGAGGGTTGCCTTATTAGCCATGGACCTGGCATTAAAATACACCAGCCGGAGTCCAGGGGCCCTAGATCCTGGGTCCCCAGGGCATTGGGAGGAGGCATCGGGGTCGGAGCGCGCTACCACATAAAGACATCGGGGGTGTGCTCCCTTAACTAATAAGATTAAAGTCTTATATGTCATTTTGATCCGTGGAAGGTCAAAACAATGCAGTGTGTTGTTCTCCAAAGGACAACATTTCAGCAAAAGGTCCAAGAGTGGATCCAAAGGTGTTGTTTTTTGTTCTTTTCAAAAAGCAACTGGACTTTGTTTTTCCTTAGAGAAGTTTTGCTCCTCATCCAAGGAACATAGTTCTAATACTTCTCTTGGTTGGAAGAGGACTCAAAATGCTTGATGTCTATGGAGATTCTCAGTCCTCCAGGTCATGGTTGTCCCAGAGGTGTTTTTTTCAGGAGGCACCTGGACTTTCTGGTTTTTTCTTTGAAGACGTTTCGCTTCTCATCCAAGAAGTTTCTTCAGCTCTGAGAAGAGAATGCACATTTAATTATCCATGTACTAACTGCAGCTAGAATCGTGTTTGCACAAAACTGGAAAAGTGAAGAGATGCCAACTGGCGATAATGTGATCAGGAAAATATTTGAATGTGCAGAAATGAATAGATGAATACTAGCAATTAAGGAAAAAGAACAAAGGGAATATTATACGATATGGGAATTATTCTATCAATGGTTAGAGGAGAAAAATGGAAGTTCGAAATAAAAGGAGATTAGTGAATTATATAAAATATCTTAAGGTAGAGATGTAAATAATATGATGGTTGTAATTGATATGATTATAAAGCTCATCATATTTAATATTATCACTATATTTTTAGTAGAAGACATGTTAAGAGGGAGGAATGGAAAGTTTTATTATATACAATATTACGATTGTAGGATTAGAAAGTCAATATCAAATTAATGTATATTGTTGTAAATTTTGATGGTTATTGCACAGAGATATTTGTAACCAGGCAACACACACTGTTTAATGGAAGATGGAATGTTTATATTTAAAAAAAAATAAAAAAAGAAAAAGAAAAAACCACCTTTGGGACATTCAGAATGCTTGTATGGAATCTTGTCTTTCAAGGCACAGGTATGATGTGTGGTCACGATTGAGATAAGAACTTCCGGTTTTTGCCATGGTTGTTAAGCAAATCATTGCAGTTGCTAAGTGAATCATGCAATCATTCAGCAAATCCGGCTTCCCCCATTGACTTTGCTCAATTCACTTAGCAACTGGATTGAAAAAAACAAACCTAGCAAACGGTTGGTAAAATTGGCCTTATTTACCAACTGCTTTGCTTAGCAACAAAACTCTGACCCCAATAGTAGAATAGAATAGAATAGAATCTATTAAGAATAGAATAGAATTCTTTATTGGCCAAGTGTGATTAGGCACACAAGGAATTTGTCTTGGTGTAAATGCTCTCAGTATACATAAAAGAAAAGATACATTCATCAAGAGTCAAGAGAAGAAGAAGAAGAAGAAGAAGAAGAAGAAGAAGAAGAAGAAGAAGAAGAAGAGGAGGAGGAGGAGGAGGAGGAGGAGGAGGAGGAGGAGGAGGAGGAGGAGAATAGAGAATAAGAATAAGAGAATAAAGGATAGTGAATAGAATAGAACAGAACAGAACAGAATTCTTTTATTGGCCAAGTGTGATTGGACACACAAGGAATTTGCCTTGGTGCAAATGGTCTCAGTGTACATAAAAGAAAAGGTACATTCGTCAAGAGTCAAGAATCATGGTGGTTGTAAGATGAGGATTACCTGTAGAACTTTCACCACAATATCAATCCAGCATTGCTATCTTGTAGTAGAAGTAGGACACCGGCTATGCAGGAAATAAGATATTGGAGGAAAGGATTTAAAAAGGATTTAAAGCACAATCGTTCAGGTTTACCACATCCAACAAGTATGGTCTGATGGGTGACTGTGCCTCTGAAATCCCTGTTTACTGCCAATTCTTTGAACATTGTGGGAAAGGACGGTTTTCATCCACAGTGGCCCACATAAAAATAAGGGCTTGCTAGCTTTTTTTTCTTTGTACCTGTAACAAGTTTCAGGAGAGCTGATAGGCATGCAAACAGCAGCTCCTCTTATCAGAGGTTTTTCCACCTTGATTCTAAGAGTCAAGGAACAGAGGATTAGAAGTTTAAAAGCTAATACTTTATCGGTGTTTTTCTTTAAAAAAATAAAATCAATAATAAAAAAAACCCTCAAGCTTCTCTCTTACTTTCCATTCTTGGATTTTCAAATGACTTCAGGTAAATCTAAGACACAAATACGATTTAAGAGCCTGGGTGACCTCTGAGGAGGAGATAATCAGGTGTGAATTATTTTTCAAGTCTACAGCTAAGAAGCCTTAAGGGAGACAGGTGCATCTTGGAACTTTTATGCGGTAAGTATTTTTGGAGCACGGGGCTACCCATATTTTAGCGTGGGTAAAGAAGCCCAAACTACTTGAGCAGGGAAGAGGTAAACACACTGCAGAAGATCCTATCTGGAGAAACTTCATGTGGTTGAATCAATGTCAAGCTAAATGATGCAGCACAAGGCAGTGAGACGTGTCCAGATCTGTTGATTGGAGAAACAAAACAACCATTTCACAAGCCATGGCACAACATAGGAGAACAAACCCATCTGGACAAGATTCAGCAGTCCATCCTCATTTGAAAGACAAAGGTCACTCTGGACAGAGAGGACTGCTGGTTTGAAAGAGGGGTCAAAGAGGCCATCTACATTAAGATTGAACAACCCTCTCTCAACCAAGTGGAAGGGACATCTCCTATCTCCTGTTTACAACACAGTCCTTTCAGCAGTTCCAAGAAGGCTCCACATCCATTTGCACTATTCAGGGACCTCAAGGGCACAGCTAAACCTCCAAGTGGCCTCAACAATTCCCAGAAAGAGTACTAATGACCAGATGACTGCAAGGAATGTAAATCCTTCCATCCTCCACCACTCAGTCAGAACTGAAAAAGCTTCTTGGATGAAAAGGAAAATGTCCTCAAGGAAAACACAAAGTCTAGTTGCTTTTTGAAAAAGCAGCTTTGGGACAACCAATACCTGGATGACTGAAAATCTCCACAGACATTTAAGCTATACAAAGGACAAAGGACAAAGGGCAGGTATTTCTTTAAAAGTGCCAAATTAATCAGAATTGGGTCTTGGGCATATTTCTTTTGTTTATTACACTTATTTCTTGTCTTTATTTTAGGGTTTTGAGGGTACAATTTTTGCATCCTCAACAACTCTGTATGGAAGTTTGATGTACAGATGAGCTCAGGTTGACTCAGGAAACTTCAGGATTTTAGACAACAGACTCCAGGAAATATTTTACACAGCCAGGTGTACATTCTTCCATTGCTGAGAAAAAGAATCACCACTTTTCTGCTTCACAGAAGAGTCATTACCAAGAAATTTAGAAAGCCCCCACCCTACTTTGGCAGGGAATAAACTGGTACTAAATGGGAAGTACTTCAGTTGCTGGAATTCATGTAACCTCATCTCATAAATCTTGTTAAAGAAGACTCTGTCGCATCAGGGAGAATAATTTACTTTCTGCTTACATCCAAGAATCTGACAACTGGGGACTGAGTTAAGGGATGTGTCACCTGAGTCCTAGTTTGATATTCTAACCCAGAAGTAGAGAGAGAAGGTTTATCACCACGAGTCATGCTAAAACGATTTAGGCACCAGAAAAGCCATCCCTGAGGATCGCTCCAGATGGTTGGGCTATCTCCATCTGTCCTGGCCCTTGTTAGCTAACTCGCTCGAAACCGAAAATTCCCCAGAATGTTTAGGGATAATATTACAGAAATGTTTGCCATGGGTTCTTCTACTTTGCAGCCCGAGTAAAAGACATTTGTTAGGGCGGAACCCTTTGGAGTTTCTTCATGGTGACTTTGCTGTGAACTGAGTTGCTGCCTGGTCTTTTTGCAAACAGCTGGGGAATTTGCAAGTGGCTGTTGTCTTCCCAACCATTTCTTTGATCTGCCCCAGCCTGTAAACAAATTGGTCCTTCTGCTGGCAGAAGAGGAACCAGGACATAAATGGTTGCTGAAAAGCCCTCTTCTGCTACGGTCATGAAGTTGGAGAAGAATATGGTCCTTATGTTCTTACGGTGGCTATATTTTTGAATTATGGAAAGGATGGCTGAGTATTCAAAACCCTTCCCTTATAGAGTTTTTATTCTTACAGCAATATGTTTTTTTAAAATAGAATAACAGAGTTGGAAGTGATGGTGGTCCAATCTCTTCTTAAAAGCTCCCAGTGTTGGAACATTTACAACTTCTGGGGGCAAGTTGTTCCACTGTTATGAAATAGTCCGAATCTTCTTTTCCTTTAATTTTCAGGGTTAACCTACCCATCTCAGTGCCATTGTAACTTTGAACAGTCACCAAGCAAATGGTTGTAAGTCAAGGACTAACTGTATATATAAAACTGATCATTCCTCTCTGTGAATTGGCACAGTTATGATCTACCATGGAAAGCCCAGTGTTTTCTCTATGAGATAGGCAACCAATAAACCACTCAATAAGCAATAAATAAATTAAGATGCTTTACAAAGGAAAAAAGGTCAAAATTAACACCTTCTCTTAACAAAGTTTATAAGGGGTGAAGGGGAAACCTCTTTAGAATAAACAACAGAGTTGAAAGGGACCTTGGGGGTCATCTAGTCCAGGGGTCACCAACCTTTTGGACCTCAGGGACCACCGAACTCATAATTTTAAATCCTGCGGACCACTAATGTGATTTTTGATTGATGGTGGCTTGCTGACGTTGGTGGGATAGTCGGTCCCATACTCCAAAGCTGCAGTAGTCACAGGATTGCCTCTTTGGTCATCCTGGAGCAGCTGCTCCTCCACCCGGGTGCACCGGCCTGCCATGGACAGGAAGAGCTGCTCCAGGATGACCAAAGGGCCAGTCCTGTGAAGCTCTGGAATATGGGACCGACTTTCCCACCAACGTCAGCAAGCCACCCCGGGGTGGATTTCCCTCCCCCACCATTGGTCTTATCTTCCAGTTCCAGCTTGTGTGGCTCCACTCAACGTAAGGTTTGCACTCGGCCGAAGGATGGGGGCTAGTGGGTGGGCGGGCCATGTGGGCAGCGCAGCCTTGTGTTGCCACGCAGCCTGGATTAATTGCTTTGGGGGGGACCTTTCTCTGCAGACCACCAAAATTTTCTCACAGACCACCAGTGGTCCTCACCCCACTGGTTGGCGACCACTGGACTAGTCCAACCCCCTGCTCAGGCAGGAAACCCTACACCACTTCAGACAAATGGTTATCCAACTTCTTCTTAAAAACTTCCAGTGTTGGAGCATTCACAACTTCGGAAGGCAAGCTGTTCCGCTGATTAATTGTTCTCACTGTCAGACAACTTCTCCTTAGTTCTAGGTTGCTTCTCTGCTTGATGAGTTTCCACCCATTGCTTCTTGTCCTGCCCTCAGGTGCTTTGGAGAATAGCTTCACTCCCTCTTCTTTGGGGCAGCCCCTGAGATATTGGAACACTGCTATCATGTCTCCCCTAGTCCTTCTTTTCATTAGACTAGACATACCCAGTTCCAGCAACCATTCTTCATATGATTTTGCCTCCAATCCCCTAATCATTTTTGTTGCTCTTCTCTGAGCTCTTTCTAGAATCTCAACATCTTTTTTACATCATGGCAACCAAAACTGGATCTGCTTCAACATAGCATGATAGCAAAGAATACTTTCCTTTAAGAAAACAAAGGACTGTTCTTTTGGTAGTCACCCTCTTGAATATACAAATACAGCTAGTCCTTGATTTACAACCGTTTGTTTCGTGACCGAAGATGCAACGCCACTGGAAAAAGTGACATGCAACCATTTTTCACACACACGAGTGTGACAGCATCCCCAATGGTCATGGGATCAAAATTTGGTCACTCGGCAACTGGCTCATCTTTTATGACGGTCCCGGTATCTTGAGGTGACGTGATCCCCTTTTGCAACCTTTTCACCAGCAAAGTCAACAGGACCCGCACAGGGGTGGGATTCTACCTGGTCGGTCCGGTTCTATAGAACCGATTGTTATGATTCTGCCCAGTTTGGAGAACCGGCAAATCGCACCACTGGCTGGCCCCGCCCCGCCCACTCACTCCTTACCTGGCATGCGCACCATCCAACTTGTCTGCGTTAGCCTAATTTTTGGTAAGTTGCTATTTTTCCTTTTATTTTCCGACCATCAGCTGTTCCTACTATCAGCTGTGCTGGGAGATTTAGGTTAGCTAGAAAGCAGGAAATAGTTGGATTTCTTGCTGTCTAGCCAATCTAAAAGCAGAGCTGAACCTTCCTTAGGACTTCTATTTTTCCTAAGCTTCTATTTTTCAGTGCAGACTCAGGTAGCAGGTTGCAGAATGGTAGATCTCTGAGTGAATCTGTGATTCTTGAGCAACTCAATCTGCCTGCCTGCTTTGCCTGATCTTGGGTAAAAGTTGCTCTTTTTTATATATAAAAAAATCAATATTTACATAGATGGTGTGTTGTGAGTTAATTTTGTGAGTTTGCTTGCTAGCAAATTTTATGAGACAGATTCAGGTAGCAGATTGCAGAATGGTAGATCTCTAAGTAAATCTGCAACTCAATCTGCCTGCTTGCTTTATCTGATTTTGGGTAAAAATTGCTCTTTTTTGTAAAAAATTCAATATTTACATAAATATTTACAATATTTACACACAAGCCACGCCCAGCCAGTCACGTGACCACCAAGCCACACCCACAAATAAGGCCACGCCCACAGAACCAGTTGTTAAGAGATTTGAATCCCATCCCTGGATTCATTTAAAAGCCATGCTACTAACTTAACCACTGCAATGACTCACTTAACAACTGTGGAAGAAAGGTCATAAAACTCACTTAACCACTGTCACACTTAGCAACAGAAGTTGTGGGCTCAATTCTAAAGGACTACCTGTATTTAACACTCTCCCTTATATAGTTTTTATTCTTATAACAATATCTACTTCAAGTAGCATGATAGCGAAGAATATTTTCTTGTAAGAAGAGCAGAGAGCTGTTTTTTTGACAGACATCCTCTCTAATATACAAATACAGAGATGTCGGCTCTTTTTAAAATTCTACCTGTGGTAGACAGTCCACAACCAATTTAATGCCTTGAAAGATATTTTTCCAATTAAAATATGGGAGTTTTGCCTCTTCCATTCCAATTTCCCTACCTTGGGATTTGAAATCCGCTCTTCTAAACTGGATGCTAAGCTAAATATCTGAATAATAATAACAACAGAGGAAAATTGTTGCTTTTGCTCATAGCGAGAATTTTTTTGTAGAAAAGTTGGGAATCAAGATCAGAAAAAAACCCAGATCTAACTAAAATAAAGCCTGTTTAGAATAGGCAGGCAGGCCTTGATTTAAAGCAGTTTTTTTTAAAAATATAATTTTTGGCAATCTGGGAATTTTTGGAATAGAAGAATTAATATCTTCAGGAATATGTTCTTTTCGGTACAGTGAAATCAAATCATAATTTATCTTTGAAGATCTGGAAAATATCCAGGAAGGAAAATGTGGTTTCTGCTCTAAGTGGAATGCTATTTTTTCTGTCTCCTCCTTATTTGGGAACTAAAACATTAGATGACACAATTGAGCAAAATGGAATTGCACAGGGTGAGGCTATAGAAATAAAGTAGCTTGCCACTATTTTTTAAAGCAAATTTTTGGAGTATTAAGCATTTCAAATATTTCTACTGCCAGGAGTTGTTGTTCTTATAAAATTCAGATGTTTCTGAATAATTGTCTACGTGGCTCTGTCCTATCATATCTAAGACCAAATCAATATCTAGCAATCTAAAAAAAAATGACCACCCCCAAATTCTTGGAGAGTTGGAAAACTACTAGCCATGTTTCCATGTCTTTCAGTGGTTCACTGAGGAGTTTAACGTGTCATGGGAACACAAGGAGTAAATTATACTCCCAAGGAGTATAATTTATGAAAAGAGATCCAACCTTGCATAAGGGTTAAACTGATTTCACCAATAGCAGATCATGTTATGGGAACACCTAATCCCAGTCAATCAAACCCTAGTTTCCTACTTCATCCTCCAGGAAGTAGAGTTGGAGAGAAAGAATGGCCACGCAATGAAGCCTCTCCATTATACAACATTGATGGCTGAGGACCCATCCCTGTTACTGATAGGCTGACAGTGTTCAGGTCATACCTACTACCATAGGTCTGGCCAATGGGGAAAGGACTATTGGGGTCATGAATCTGAACTAAAAATTTGGAAGTCTTTCAATTGCTTGGATGGAAGGAGAAGGCCATAGTTCTACCTTAGTGTACTTCTGATGTATTAGGTTTTGAAGTTTTGGAGTTTTGTTTTTCTATTCTTTGAGCAGAAGATCACTCAATATGTAACCCTTCCTTCCTTCCCTCCCTCCCTCCCTTCCTTTTCTCTCACACAAACCTCTACAGCTGTGACCTGAACAATCATAAATAAGATATGGATTAGGAAAAGGAGAAAACTAGATCCGAGAGCTGAAGAAAACACACAATCACACATAAAGGTCCTTTGGAAATCATTTAAAAACAACCCAGTGTTTTCAAACTGGTCTACTTTAAGATGTAAATTCCAGTGGAGAATTCTGGGAGTGGACGCTCACACATCTTAAAGTTGACCCAACTTGAAAAAAAAACACTGATTTAATCCATCCTCTTTGATGCAGGATAAAACTATAGCATCTTTACCATCTGCACTAAACCCCAACCGTTATCCTCAATAACATTCTCTTCCCTGGGAGAATTAATAGACTAGTTTTGATCTAGCAGGGCTGTGAGAAATTTCCTCCAAACTCTGTTTTGTAATTCATTTTTGAGGCTATTGATTTGACACACAAGACGAGCCAAATGCCAGAATGAAGTTAACATGAAAAACAAATGAACCCTCCAATTTTCAAGCCCTCCTCAATTTGTTTGAATTCCAGTTGCCAATTGGGACTGCAATGTTCCTCATTTTCTTCCCTTTCCCCAGTCTGCTGCAATCCAAAGACTCATGGATCTTTTACTGGCTATAATGACACAGGAGGACGCGTCTAATTATGGTCCTTTACCTGCTCTCCAAGCCACAAGTCCTGCGCTTGCAAGATCTCAAAGCTTGATGGAACGGGATGCCTCAGCACGTTCTCTGTTTGCCAGGGATCAAGGCAAGGAGATGAGTCATCTGGCTGGCTGCTCCCTATGCAGGACTTGCAGGACTTTTTAATAGGATTTTTTTTTGGCATTGCAGATGGAGGATTTGTGAGAGACAAAACCGGTTAGCCAGAGAGATCATGGCCGTTTGGCTTACGGCCTCCTGGAACTTGGAAGGAAAACAGGAGAACTAAAAGTTGTCCCTGTGGAAGTCCTGCCTGGAGGGCTTCCATTAGAGGTGACATTTCTCAGTGGAACTTCTTTCTTTCCTAAGAAAACCACTCTGCAGATTTTTTCCTCCTTCCGGGATGATAATAATCCTTGGTTAGGGCTTGAACTGTTAAAGGCTGCAATCAAACTCCCATCTTAGCCTTTTGGATTCCCTCTCCCCACAGAGGGACCAGGTAGATGTTCAAGAACAAAGGAAGATGACAGGAAACGGACTGATGGGCTCAAAACCACTTTTTAAAGTGCTTCTTTTGGAAGGAGTTAATTATAAAATTTTGAACAGATGGTACAGAACACCTGTGCGCATTCTGTAAATACCTTGGAAAAAGAAATAGGGTTGCGCAAAAGGATGCTGGGAGGCTGTTTATATCAAACGTACGCAAGGCTCTCTTAAAATAGTTGGGAATTCTACTCCCCCTAAATAGCAATGCAGGTTCTAAAGGTGCAAGAATATCTTCCTTATTGTCAAAATGAAATGGCATACAAGGGGATACAGGCAGGTCTTTGACTTACGATCATTCCTTTAGCAGCCATTTGAAGTTCTAATGGCACTGAAAAAAGTGGCTTACAACTAGTCCTTGCATTTAAAAGAGCTGCGGCGGCTCAGTGGGTAAAAGGCAGTATTGCTGGCAAACTCTGCCCATATACCAGGAGTTTGATTCTCACCAGCTCAAGGTTGATTCGGCCTTCCATCCTTACGAGGTGAGTAAAACAAGGACCCAGATTGTTGAGGGCAAGAGGTTGACTCTGTTAACCACTTAGATGGTGCTGTAAACCACTGGAAGTGGTATATAAGTCTAAGTGCTATTACTATTTTCCTTCCTTCCTTCCTTCCTTCCTTCCTTCCTTCCTTCCTTCCTTCCTTCCTCCTTCCCCTTTTTCCTTCCCTTCCCCTTCCTTCCTTCCCACCGATCACCAGCCTTTGACTCAGTTTTCCTTCCGGGGTAAAACGAGGACCCAGATTGTTGAGGGTAAGAGGCTGACTCTGCAAACCACTTAGAGGGGGCTGTAAACCACTGTGAAGCAGGATATAAGTCTAAGTGTTATTGCTATTTTCCTTCCTTCCTTCCTTCCTTCCATCCATCCATCCATCCATCCATCCATCCATCCATAGAATGCAGTGTTGCAGGCTAACTCTGCCAACTGCCAGCAGTTCGATCCTGATCGGCTCAAGGTTGACTCAGCCATCCATCCTTCCGAGGTAGGTAAAACAAGGAGCCAGATTGTTGGGGGCAAGAAGCTGACTCTGTAAACCACTTAGAGAGGGCTGGAAAGCACTGGAAAGCAGTATGTAAGTCTAAGTGATATTGTTGCTGCTATTATTATTATCACAGCATCCCCACCATCATGTGAGCAAAATTTGGATGCCTGGCCACTGGCATGTATTTATGATGGCTGTGGCATCATCCCGGGGGTCATGTAATCACCATTTGTGACCTTCCTCGCCAGCTTCCAAGAAGCAAAGTCCATGGGAGCAGCCAGATTTGCTTAACAGCTGTATGATTCATTTAAGAGCTGCAATGATTTGCTTAACAACCATGGCAAAAAAGTCATTTATCAATAGTCACCGTACTATACAATATTATCAATAGTCATCTTGCTATACTATATGGTATACAGGGACTGGAGGCGAAAACATATGAAGATCGGTTGGAATTGGGTTTGTCTAGTCTATTGGAAAGAAGGACTATGGATGATATGGTAGGAGTGTTCCAATATCTGAGGGGCTGCCCCAAAGAAGAGGGAGTCAAGCTATTCTCCAAAGCACCTGAAGCAAGAAGCAAAAGATGGAAACAAACCAAAGAGCCTTGGTGGTGCAGGCTGTTAATAGCCTAGCACTTAGTTCCAGCTGCCTGTAATTAGTGCAGGCTTGAATCCCACCAGGCTCAAGGTTGACTTCCATCCTCTCGGGGTAGGTAAATTGAGGACCCAAGATTGTTGGGGGCAATAAGCTGACTTTGTAAAAATGCCGCTTAGTAATAAGCAGGCATATACAATGGAATGAAGGCTATTGCTGAGCACATTGGGTTGTGCTCCAAAAATTGTAAGCTGCCCTGAGTCTTCAGAGAAGGGTGGCATATAAATGTAATAAAAATAAATAAATAAATAAATAAATAAATAAATAAATAAATAAATAAATAGAAAAGCACCATAGAACTAAGGAGAAATGTCCTGACAGTGAGAACAATTAACCAGCGAAACAACTTGCATTCAGAGGTTGTGGTTGAATACTTTGTTATTGTCACCTTTATACATTTCTCTTTGATTTAATTATTGATACGATTTTTATCTGCTTTTGCTCTAGTTGGTCTTATTTATTTATTATTCATTATCGCTATGACAATACATCCTTGTAACGTTGTAACTTTGGGAAATAATGGCTTGTTTTAATTGATTTATATTTACATCTGGATGGTTTAACCCTTAATGGATGTTTTAACGGATGGCTTCCTAAACTGCTGAGAGTCAGAATTGCTTCAGCAACATACATAGGATATAGTCAATTGTTTGCATTTAGAGGTCTCCTTTTACTGATGTGCCTGCCAGTTTCCAGCACAATGAAGGGATTTCTTCACCTTTAAACCACATTTCTGGAAAGAAGAATTTGCTGCTGTTAGGCCATTCTTGCTTAAGAGATAATTATGCATGGGAAACACAAAACTGTCTCCTTTTTTATATTCCAGAGGACAAAACCATGAATTAATAATCTGTTTTGCGTAATATGCCATTCTGTTGCAAGATGATATTCCAGTCATAGCACAATGCACAATCTTCTCATTTATATTTCAACTCACTTTAATTATGCTATTTTCCATTAGAATGCCTAGCCAGTTTTGGAACATACCTGCAAATTAAATTGGATGAAACTATTACTTAAAAAAAAAAAACCCCACAGTCCAACCAGTAGTAATAGGTGGAAGATCAGCAAAGAGAGAAGCAACTTAGAACCAAGGAGAAATTTCCCAAGAGTGAGAACAATTAATCAGGGGAACGACTTGCTTCCAGAAGTTGTGGGTGCCAAGAAGAGACTGGAGAGACGTTTGTCTGGAATGCTATAAAGGTCTCTTGCTTGAACAGAGGGCTGGACTAGAAGACCTCCAAGGTCCCTTCCAATTCTGTTATTCTGCTAAAAGGGGCCATAATGTTCACATCGTCCTGGTTTTCAAACTTGGCAACTTTTAAGTTATTCTCTTCTCTCTCTCTCTCCTCTCCTCCCTCCCTCCCTCCCTCCTCCCTCCTCTTCCCTTTCTCTCTTCTATTTTCCTATTTCTTTCTATTCTATGCTTCTCTATTCTCTATTTTCTACTCTCTACTCTCTATTCCTATTCCATTCCATTTACTCTTCTACTCTTCTATTCTTATTCTAATATTCAATTCAATTCAATTCAATTCTATCTACTCTACTCTACTACTCTACTCTACTCTAACTCTATATTCTATTCTTAATAGATTCAATTCTATTCTATTCTATTCTATTCTATTTTATTCTATTCTATTCTATTCTATTCTATTCTATTCTATTCTATTCTATTCTATTCTATTGTACCCTACCCTACCCTTACCCTATCCTATTCATTTTCTACTCTACTCTACTCTATTTTCTATTCTATTCATTTCAGACAAGTGATTGTCCAATCTCTTCTTGTAAACCTCCAGTGATAGAGCACCCACAACTTCTGGAGGCAATTTGTTCCATTGATCATGCCTCCGGGATCACGTCATCCCCTTTCTGACAAGCAGAGACTACGGGGGAAACCAGATTCACCTAACAACGGTGATACTAAAGTAACAACTGCAGTGACAACCCATGGCAGGGAAAGCAATATGGAGCAAAACCCACTTAACAAATGTCTCACTTAGCGATAGACATGTTGGGCTCAACTGCAGCCATAAGTCAAGGACCCCCTGAACTCAATTTCCCAGCTCCATTAAACATTGCTTGGCCCCAGGGATGGGCTGCTGGGGTGGGTCGCAGGGGTTCGGGAGAGCCCCTAGATAAGATTCTGTGCAGTTCGGAGAACCCCCAAATCCCACTCTTGGCTGGCCCCGCCCATCTCTCATCTCCCCTCTCAGGAGTCCCTACGTGGCCCGTTTTGGATGCAGGTAAGTGCAGGGCGCCCACGGAGGCTCGGGGAGAGTGAAAATCAGGCCTCCCGGAAGTTCAGGAAGGCCGGAAATGGGCCTGTTTCTGGCTTCCAGAGATCCTCCGGAGCCCGGGGAGGCCGTTTTCACCCTTCCAGAGGCTTGAGGAAAGCCTTTGGAGACTGGGGAGGGGAAAAATGCCCCCCATCATGATGCAGGAGGCCGACTAGGCCACGCCCACCATGGCCACGCCCACCCAGCATCCAGGCAAAGAACCCATTGCTAAAATGTTTAAAGTCCACCCCTGCCTGGCACCCTCACCTTGGCCTTACGGTGACTCTGTTCTGGAAAGGAAAAAGGGTGAACCACAACGGAAGTGAAAAGGTTTAGCGTAAGGGTTTGCTCTGAAGCAATTGCATAGACAAAGCCGAAAGAGAGAGAGAGAGAAAGCAACTTGAATAGATCTCTCCACCAGACAATGGACGTTCAGCGCTGTGGCTTTGTTTGCCGTATTATGTGTTGACAGTTTCTGCTTCGTCAGCTTTCAGAGAAATTATGTGCGAGCCGTTCTTTTTGTCAGCTTGATTTCTCTTAATAACAGTTAGCAATTTCTATTTTCCAAAAGGTGCCGGAAACAACTCATTCATCTTCTTTCGGCTATCTTTCGGAAAAAAAGCGAGTGCAAAGCAAGACTCCCGGCCTTGATTTTAGACACTAATGGAATATATCCACCAGATTTACTTGACTTCCCAGCGGAGCAGATGTCCAACGCAAGATTGGATCTTTCCAGCAAAAAAAAAAAAAAAGTAGTTTACTATTGGTATTTGTTATGTTTTTTAAAGCAGTGCACTTCGGGCTCACAGTAAATCGGGAGCATTTATAGAGGTTTGCAGAGTCACGTGACTGCCTTTTATGCAGGGGTGGGCTTCAAAAATTTTAGCAATGGGTTCTCTGCCCAGTTGCTGGTGGGCGTGGCCATGGTGGGCGTGGCCTAGTTGGCCTCCTGCACCACGGTGGAGGGGGTTGTTGTTGGCCTCCCCAGACTCCGGAGGCTCTCTGGAAGCCTGAATTTCTGGGAGGCCTTCAGAAATTCCTGAATTTCTGGGAGGCCTGTTTTTTGCCTTCCCTGAGCCCCCAGTCATCACACAGTTGAACATAATAGACAAAAGAGAAATGATTAAGAGGAAGGGTCAAAAAATGATAGAAAACGGAAGACAATCTAGGAAGGGATTAATTAATGCATTAATGAGAGTTAGAGATAATGGCTGAAGAGGGAAAGATAAGGATTCCACATGACTGGGTGTACTATATTTTAAGATATATAAGACCTTATTATAGGATTATTATGTAAGTCATATAACTGTTAAATGTAATATGCATAAAGTCAATATTGTATGGTAGGGAAAGAAATGACATGTGGAATCTGATAGACAGTTAAAATAACGTAGTATATGGTAACAGATAAAAGTGATTGTATTGTTATTAGAATTGTACAATTTGTTAAATGAAAATAGAATGGAAAATATGATGTGTGTATTATAATGAGATTGGAAAGGGACTTTGTTTTAAAAAAACATAAAGGTGGCATAATTAAAAACTAAAAAAGGGGATAAATAATGAGTCATATAAATTAATATGAATTCATGAATGACTAGTTGAATTATATTATAAATTTGTTAAACATTGCAAATATGACAATTAATATAATATAAAGAAGCAATATTAAGAATACAGAGATTGACATAAAATAATGAACAGAAATATTGAATGTTAAAGATCGATAATACGTATTAACATCAAACTAGATAAGAAAGTTAATAGCACCAATATGAAACTATTGTCATGTTTGTAGTTAAAATGTAAAATAACCTGGGACCACACTGTTCACACAATGCTGTGTTTGCAGAGATAAAAAAAAAAATGTATTTAAAAAAAAATACATGCCAATTGCCAAGCCTTCAAATTTGGATCACGTGACAGTGGGGATGCTGCAACAGTCATAAGTGTGAAAAACAGTCGTAAGTCACTTTCTTCTGTGCCGTTGTAACTTTGAATGGTCATTAACATTAACGGTCAACAATTGAATGAAAAACTGCTGGTGACTTTCTACTGCTGTACCATAGAGAGTATCTTAACTTAATGCACTATAGAGGTATTTTAACTTATTGCACCTCTGTATGGCTTGCCAATTGCACAGGGGCAGATACGAAAGCACTCCAGATGGTGAATGTCATTGCCCAGAGGTTCATAGGTTGCCCTCTTCCCTCTTTGAAAGAGCTTTATAGCTCTCGCTGCCTTAAGAAAGTTCAAAACATCTCAAAGATCCATCTCATCCTGGGCACCCTTTTTTTTAAACTATTACCATCTGGCAGACGGTACAGGATAATAATAAAAACAAGGACAATCAGGCTGAAAAACAGCTTCTATCACAGAGCAGTAACTCTATTGAATTCTACCGTATAGTGCAACATTAATGCAATATCAGGGGTTTTCAATTCAATGTATAGAGTGTGAAGGATGTGTGTTTGTGTTCATTTTCATAGTCATAATGTACACTGAAGATGGTATTTAATTTCATTGCACGAGGTGCAATGACAATAAACTAAACTAAACTAAATTAAATGAAGTGTTGTAGGTCAAAGATTACCTTGTCTGGGCTCCACCTGCCCAAGACCATACAACAATTCTTCAAGGTTTTTGTGAGAAGACCAACTGGCATCAATGAGCAAATATGGTCTCTCATTCATCTTCTCCCCGAGAAGATGAATGGGAAGACCATATTTGCTCATTGATGCCAGTTGGTTTTCTCACGAAAACTTTGAGGAATTATTGTGCTGTCTTCCTCTTGTTGCTTTCTCCTCCTTCCCAGCTGCTACACTGTGGAATATTGTCTGGGTTTTTACTTTGTAATGCCGCTATTTGGGTTTTCTCTCGCTCCAATCAACCACCCACCAGGCCTGCTGTGCATCTGCGGAATTGTTAAGAATGACAAAAGTGTGACTTGAGATGAGAATAAAAGTAGAAGCCCGCCCACCTTTCCCTTCCTGTCTTCTCAAGTACGGAAAACAACTCCATCAAAAAGTTTTCCCTTTGCCAGAAGATAGTATTAAATATCTTAAATATTAAATGAGCCTTGGTGGCTCAGGCTGTTAAATGCCTGCTCTTAAGATCCAGCTGCCTACAATTACTGTAGGCTCGAATCCCACCAGGCTCAAGGTTGACTCAGCCTTCCATCCTCTCGGGGTAGGTAAATTGAGGAGCCAAGATTGTTGGGGGCAATAAGCTGACTTTGTAAAAATGCCGCTTAGTAATAAGCAGGCATATACAATGGAGGGAAGGCTATTGCTGAGCGCATTGGGTTGTATCCCAAAAAATTGTAAGCCGCCCTGAGTCTTCGGAGAAGGGCGGCATATAAATGTAATTAAAAAAAAAAAGTAGTCCCCAACTTATTGTCATTTACAGACCCCTCATATCCTGGACAAAAACTGTTTCAATTCCTTCCCTCAAAACGACGCTACAGAGCCCTGCACACCAGAACAACTAGACACAAGGACAGTTTTTTCCTGAAAGCCATCACTCTGCTAAACAAATAATTCCCTCAACACTGTCCAACTATTTACAAAGTCTGCACTACTATTACTATTAAACTTCTCATCACTCCTTATCACCCAACCCCTCCCACTTGTGACTGTATGACTGTAGCTTTGTTGCTTATCTCCTTACGATTTATATGGACTGTTTCCTTGTATGATTTGATTGCTTATTGTACCCTATGACTATTATTAAGTGTTGTACCTTATGATTCTTGACTCTTGACGAATGTATCTTTTCTTTTACGTACACTGAGAGCATTTGCACCAAAGACAAATTCCTTGTGTGTCCAATCACATTTGGCCAATAAAGAATTCTATTCTATTCTATTTGTTCAGCAGCTGTTCAAAGTTACAACGGCACTGGAAAACATCCCTTAAGACTGATCTTCATACTCAGAACGTCCCAGAACCCACGCCAATCAAATGATTAAAATTTGAGGGATAAAAAAAGATGTTGAGAATCTAGAAAGAGTGCAGAGAAAAGCAACAAAGATGATTAGGGGGCTGGAGGCTAAAACAGATGAAGAACGGTTGCAAGAACCGGGCATGGCTAGTCTAGTGAAGAGAAGGACTAGGGGAGACATGATAGCAGTGTTCCAATACTTGAGGGGCTGCCCCAAAGAAGAGGGAGTCAAGCTATTCTGCAAAGCACCTGAAGGCAGGACAAGAAGCAATGGATGGAAACTAATCAAGGAGAGAAGCAACTTAGAACTAAGGAGAAATTTCCTGACAGTTAGAACAATTAATCAGTGGAACGACTTGCCTCCAGAAGTTGTGGGGTTTTTAGAAGAGATTTGGGAAGCCATGAGTTGGAATAGATATAGAGTTTCCTGCTTGAGAAGGGAGTTGGTCTACAAGACCTCCAAGTTCCCTTCTAACTCCGTTATTCTGATTTTGCCTGATTAACCACAGTCAATTCTCTTTCAGATTCTAATCACATCTTGGTCAAAACCAAGATGAAAACAGCCCCCAGAACAGCCAAAAACAGCCAAAAAACAGACGTGTGCACCAGCCAGCTGGTCTGTGGGTTTCCGGCACTCTGGCACACGCACATACACACACATGGACACATGTTCTGATTTGGGCACTCGGTGCCAAAAAGGTTCGCCATCACTGCCCTGTGCCATTTCTGACAAACGGCTGTCCAACCTCTTCAAGTGCCAACCGCCCTGTGAGAGCACACAGGCAGGGGCTTCTCGGGGTCCCGTTGGCAAGTCAGTGTCGGCTGGCGGTGCCCCAGGGCCGAGCCTACTCTGTGGCGGTCCCCGCCCTGTGGAACCAGCTACCCCTGGGGCTCCATCTGGCCCCTGACCTTCACACCTTCCGTCACGACTTGAAGACCTGGTTATTTGAACAGGCCGGGCTGTGCTGACCTCCTGGGGGATGGGGAGGGATTTTTAAAATTTTAATCCTAATTTAATGTTATAAATTTTGGGCTTGTGTTTATTGAATTCTTTTTAAACTATTTATTGTTGATGTTTGGTTTTAGTTGTGAGCCGCCCCGAGTCTTCGGAGATGGGGCAGCATACAAGTCCAATAAAATAAAATAAAATAAAATAAAATAAAATAAAATAAAATAAAATAAAATAAAATAAAATAAAATAAAATAAAATAAAATAAAATAAATATTTCTTGTTCTGCCTTCAGGTGCTTTGGAAAATAGATTGACTCTTCTTCTTAGTGGCAGCCCCTCAAATATTGGACCAACATCATGTCTCCTCTGTTCCTTCCTTTCATTAAACTGGACATACCCCATTCCTGCATGTTTTAGCCTCCACTCCTCAAATTTTCTCTGTGCTTTTTCCAGCATCTCAATATCTTTTACAGCATATAATGCAGTGAGCAAAACTGGATGCAGTACATCGGTTTTAATTTTCACCAGTCTGAATTTTCATCTTATCTCTTATTAATATTGTTGCTCCCAAACTTCAGTCCTGAACATGTTTCATCATTTGATATGTTTTCCTTGGCATGCCGTGAATATAACACTATTTCCCCCCCGCTATATCCCTTCTCTTGTTGGCTTTCTTTGTTCTCCCAGAATAAGTTTATACTGCTTATTTATATATCTCAATAGCTTCTAATTCTCTCCCTTTGAGGTCACAGATCTTTCTCATATTATTCCATCTAAATTCCTTGACTGAACTTTTGTTTATACAGATGCCTTTATTATAAACTACCCAAAGCTTTCCGGATTAAAGACCCATTTTATCCACACCACGTGTTTAGCTGTATTTATCAAGTTAAAGCATGTTTGGGATTCACACAGTTGGTTGAATCATGAGCTGCTGGAAAGGCTTATGTGACATCCCCACCCTGAAAAAGTGGTCTGACCTAAGTTTAGTACACAACATTGTCTGCTACAATATCCTACCTGTCAATGACTACTTCAGCTTCAACCACAACAACACATGGGAAAACAACAGGTACAAACTCAAAGTAGATTGCTCCAAACTCGATGGCAGAAAATACAACTTCAGCAACAGAGTGGTCAATGCCTGGAACTCACTACCTGACTCTGTTGTTACATCCTCAAACCCCCAAAACTTTAACCTTAAACTGTCTACCGTGGACCTCACTCCATTCCTAAGAGGTCTGTAAGGGGGCGTGCATAAGCGCACCAGTGTGCCTACTGTCCCTGTCCTACTGTTCCCATTTATCCATTTATTCATACTCATTTATTATGTATATACTTATACCTGTCCAGTGGTGGGATTCAAATTTTTTTCTACTGGTTCGGTGGGCATGGCTTGGTGGGAGTGGCATGGCTTGATGGGCGTGGCTTGATGGGCATGGCAGGGGAAGGATACTGCAAAATCCCCATTCCCTCCCCACCCCACTAACCTGCTTTCCAGCTCCGTTCTCCTGTGCAGGGCAACCAAAGGAGACCCAGCTGATCAGCTGGGACTCGATGGGAGGCAGAGAAGAGGTGGAGTTGGCGGGGCCAGTCAGAGGTGGGATTTGCCGGTTCTCCAAACTACTCAAAATTTCCGCTACCGGTTCTCCAGAACTGACCAGAACCTGCTGAATGCCACCTCTGTACCTGTTTATACTTCTATGTTTATATGTTATGTTCATACTTATACTTGTTTTCTCACACAAAACTAAATAACTAACTAAATAAAATAAATAAAAGCAGGAAATAACCCAACTTTAACATAGCACAAACTTTGCCAGGTGGGCAAACAACAGGCACCTTGCTCTGATTTGCTGTAGAACATCGTATCAACTCTAATCAGGTATCTAAATTACTAAAATATACAGGTAGCCATCAACCACAATGGAGTCCATTTCTGTTGTTAAGTGAGACAGTTGTTAAGTGAATTTTGTCCCATTTCACCACCTTTTCTTGCCATGTTTGTAAGAAGTTCACAAAAGGGGATCATTGACCCCGGGACGCTGCAACGGTCATAAGTGTGAGTCAGTTGCCAAGAGTCTGGATTTTGATCACGTGGCCTTGGGATGCTGCAATGGCTGTAAGTGTGAAAAATGGTCATAAGTCACTTTTTTCAGTGCCGTTGTAACTACGAATGAGTACTAAGTGAACTGCTGTTAGTCTAAGACTACTTGTACTATTTTATGGCTGTCGCCCATGCTGAGGCAACACCATGAAGGTCCAAGAGAGAAATAGGGACGTGAGCAGCCCAAGGCAAAACTTTACACTGCTTTCCTTAAAAGTTCATTGAAGCTCATGCTAGGCAGTCCAAGAGGGTTGTTCTCCATAGATTTTATGAGTTTATCAAAATATAAACAGATAATAGATAACAGATAATGAGAGTTGGAAGGGACCTTCTAGGTCATCTAGTCCAACCCCCTGCCCAAGCAGGAGACCCTACACCATTTCTGACAGATGGGAGTCCAATCTCTTCTTGACAGCCTCCAGTGATGACGCTCCCACAACTTCCGAGGGCAACTTCTGTTCCATGGGTTGATTGTTCTCACTGTCAGAAAGTTTTTCCTTATTTCCAGGTTGAATCTCTCCATGATCAGTTTCCATCCATTATTCCTCAAATATTGGAAGATGCCATCATGTCTCCCCTGGTCCTTCTCTTCACTAGACTAGCCAGGCCCAGTTCCTGCAACCATTCATTGTATGTTTTAGTCTCCAGTCCCCTCATCATCCTGGTTGCTCTTCTCTGCACTTTTTCTAGAGTCTCAACATCTTTTTTATAATGTAGTGACCAAAACTGGATGCAGTACTCTAGGTGTGTCCTTACTAAGGCTTTATAGAATGGTATTAGTACCTCATATGATCTTGATTGTATCCCTCTGTTAATGCAACTTAGGATTGCATTAGCTCTTTTGGCTGCTGCTGCACACTGCTGGCTCCTATTTAGCTGCTTGTCCAATAAGACCCCAGATCCCTCTCACAGTTACTGCTATTGAGCCTGGTTTCACCCGGTCTATATAAAGGTGACCCTGAGGACACAGATAAACCTCCAAGTGCTTCAACGACCCTCTAAAAGGATGCAAATGACCAGCTGTCTGCAAGGAGTATAAATCCTTCCATTCCCCAACATCCAGTCAGAGCTGAAGAAGCTTCTTGGATGAGAAGTCTTCAAAAGAAAAAAACAGAAAGTCCATTTGCCTCTTGAAAAATCACCTTTGAGAAAACCATGGAGAACTGAGAGTCTCTACAGACGATCAAAATATAAAACACAAAGAAAAATGAAAACAAGAGAAAAGTAAGGAAGGAACAATGGAAAGGGAAAAACGTATCGGGTTAAAAAAGCATTATTTTTGTCTTTTTAGCGCAGTAGAAAAACGACAATCACCTAAGATAATCACATAATAGTATATACTAGCCATTTCTGTCGCAACAAACCTATCTCACGAGCAAAATCCAAAGTCAACGTTTCATTTCCCACCCTGCACCTCAAGCACAAAGTCCAGAAGTGGTTTCCAATGTTCTCATTCTTACTTACTTACAGATTAAGAGTTGGAAGGGACCTTGTAGGTCATCTAGTCCAACCCCCTGCCCAAGCAGGACATCTGTGAAGTTTGTCTTGTGTGCCTGAAATCACACCGACCTTAAACACAAGGAATGGAATCCATTGTGCCTGAATTCAGTTTTGCTCTTGGTCCTTTTCTGATCTCTTTGTCCCCACACATGTGGGTTATCATTCTTTATTCCTATACCACATATGTAATCAACAGGACTTTGGGCAATGGGAATCTGTGAAGACCGCTTATGCTGCCAATGTAATTTTTTTTTAATGAATTAGCCCTTTAAGCTGTTTCTTAATTAGCTGATTAATCACCTTAATTAGGATAAAAGGGACTGGGCTGTTTTTGGGTACCGCTTAATTGCCATTGTTTATCTAAATGAAGTAAGGTGCACAGAATGGGAAAAACGTTTTTCTGGTCACAATATTTTGGATTTAAGGACGTTCAGCTTGGGATTTGCACATTTGGGATACTGGCAGTGGCTTAGATTAATGTCGCATTTTCTTGTATTCCATTCTTTAAAGAAAATAAATAAATATGAAAGCTACCTTGTGGAAATGCAGTTTGGTTTTGGACGCTGTCAGGGTAGGAAAAATTGAAAAATTTCCCCAAGGTGAGGCTGAAACTTAGGAATTCAGTTCAAATGCTGGTTATTGAAAGTGCATCTCAATATATTGTGCTGCTGGTCCCAGTTGGCGTTGCTAAGCGAAAAACCTCCTGTATTGCAAATAAAGAAGCAAACTCTTGCAAAGCTTCTGGCTTCTTGCCATTATTATTATTATTATTATTATTATTATTATTATTTAATCTTTAGTGAGATTCACAGCCTTTGGGGCTGGTTGGTAGCTGAACAGCTCAAGTCCTAACCAAGGACCTAGGAACTGTTCAGGTAGCATCGGAGGATATAAGTTGTTCCAAGTAGGGTAGTTTTTTGTAGAATCGGGGTATTCAAGTCTGATAAATTCAGAATTTCCAAATAGTGAAGTAGCCCTTTAGGTATTGCTCCAAGGGCTCCAATTACAATTGGGATAACACACAATTTCTTTTTCCAAAGTCGCTCAACTTCAATTTGTAAGTCCCGATACTTTGTGATTTTTTTCTTGCTGCATGTCTTCAATTCATGCATCACTAAGTATTGCAGTGTCAATGAACCATTATTATTATTGTTGTTGTTATTGTTATTATTAGTGTTATTAGTGTTATTATTGTTATTATTCCATTTGTTATTAAAATAAAAATTTTACCTAAGGTTTAAAAAACTATGCAGACATAAAAGGAAAGCTAAGGGGGAAAAAGAAATAGTACAAAAGAAGAAAAGGAAAAAAACAAAAGGAAAGATAACAGAAGAAAAAAAGAGAGAAAGTCATTCTCCATTTCTGATTTTTTTTTCTAAAGGTTTCACCCTGGGAAACCAGAGACAGGAAGAACAGAAGAGGAACTTGTGCGAGCAACTTGGAGAAAAAATTGGTTGAACTTTCAAGGTGAGTTCCCTGCATCCGCATTTCTTATTGGAATAATTTTTATTAAAAGATTTTCATAGGGAATAAGAAATGCATTCAGTTTTGGTCGTCACGATGTAAAAAAAAGATATTGAGACTCTAAGAAGAGTGCAGAGAAAAGCAACGAAGATGATTAGGAGACTGGAGACTAAAACATATAAAGAACAGTTGCCGGAATTGGGTATGTCTAGTTTGATGACTAGGGGAGGACATAATAGCAGTCTTCCAATATCTCAGGGGCTGCCCCAAAGAAGAGGGAGTCAAGCTATTCTCCAAAGCCCCTGAAGGCCAGACAAGAAGCAATGCATGGAAAATAATCAAGGAGAGAAGCAACTTAGAACTAAGGAGAAATTTCCTGACAGTGAGGACAATTAATCAGTGGAATGACTTGCCTCCAGAAGTTGTGAATGCTCCAACACTGGAAGTTTTAGAAGAGATTGGATAACCATTTGTCTGAAATACCATAGGATTTCCTGCCTAAGCAGGGGGTTGGACTAGAAGACCTCCAAGGTCCCTTCCAACTGTGTTATTCTATTCTATTCATTCAGAGAAAGAAGAAAAGAAAAAGGGAAAAATATAGTAAGTGTGAGAGAGAAATAAAGAGCAGAGAAAAAAAAAAACAGAGAGAAAAGATTAAAAAAAGAAAAAGAAAATACCCCCACCCCCACACAAACACAGCTATGTACATTTTTGTATGTAGTCTTTGACTTACGAAGTTTCAAAGTTAAAGCAAAATGATTGACAACTTGCACTCATGCCTAGGACTGATGCACCCCTTCCCCATGGTCATGTGATCACAATTTACAACCAGCTCACCTTTGCGACTGGTTGCAGCTCCTACAGTCCCATCCTTGCAATTTTTTTTTTTTTACTGATTTCTGTTGGAAAAGCTGGATTCACTCAATGACTGCAGGGATTGGCTGAACGACCTCTGTCAACATTGTTGCAAAATCAGGCTGGACTTGACTTCCAGCAGAAATTCCCATCCCAAATGTGGTTGTAAGTTGATGTCTACCTAGCTGTGCCT
This sequence comes from Naja naja, assembly GCA_009733165.1. Classification (NCBI taxonomy): domain Eukaryota; kingdom Metazoa; phylum Chordata; class Lepidosauria; order Squamata; family Elapidae; genus Naja; species Naja naja. The sequence continues at coordinate 12,631,650 of CM019164.1, forward strand.
TCTGATTTTCCTCTCGGCAGTTTTACATACCATTCTTCCCCGGACATCATCATCAGTTAATATCTTGAGCCGATCCAAGATGGGGACTGGAATGGAGGGAGGTCTAAATACAGTCCTTGACTTAGTTTATTTAGTGATCATTCGAAGTTACAGTGGCCCTGAAAAAAGTGACATATGACCATTTTGCACACTTATGACCATTGCAGCATCCCCATGGTCACATGATCAAAATTCTTGGCAACTGTGCCATATTTATGACGGTTGCAGTGTCCCGGGGTCACCCTTTTTGACATCTTCTGATGGTCAAAGTCAATGATACAGCCAGAATCACTTAACAACCAGGTTACTAACTTAACCACTGCAGTGATTCCACTTAAGAAACCTGGCCAGAACAGTCGTAAAATGAGGCCAAGCTCACTTAACAAATGTTTTGCTCAGCCACAGAAATTTTGGGCTCAGTTGGGGTCAGTAAGTTGAGGACTACCTGTGTTTTCATTCTGAGTTCTCCAACGGCCATGATTGTCGAATTTCCTTGCAACTCACTTGAAATCCTCTTTGCCTCGTTCTCTGCTATCCATTTGCGGCTAAGGGAGCTGACCAAGGTCCTGAACTTTTTCAAGCAGGCTTGCGATAGAGCGGAACGGCCGGTATTTGATCTCCATTAAGTATCTGCCCCCTCCTCACTTTTCCTCTATAACATAAGTAGCTCTCCTTTTCAAAGAGGAAGGGGTGCCTTGCCTCACCTTATTGATTGAACACGTAATAAAAGTGCATAGAATCAAGCACTGAAATGCATCCGTGCTAGCAGGGATGCTTAAACATTACCAGAAAGAATGGGCTGTCAGCCTTGGAAGTCATATTACTTGGAAGCTTCTAGGCTGCCACATTCAGTGCCTGGGAATTTGGAAGGGGGGATTTCATAGAGAGGTAGAAGATTAGACTCAACAACATTCTTTCACAGAAAGTCAAGTGTCAGCTCTGGAAGCCATATTAGCACCAGAAGCTTCCACGCTGCTAAATTCTCGAGCCTGGGAAAGTGGGAGGGGGAAATTTCGTGGAGCGTATGTGGTTAGCCATAATAGCATTCTTTTTTAAAGCCAAGGTCATGTTATTCCTGCACCTGGCTGAGGAGTAGTAGAAGGGATATCTCAAGTTGGAACGGGTAGTGATTGGAGCATGTGACGGAATGATGGGTGCAGGGGGTGGATTTGTAATTTTTTTACTATTTATTTATTTATTTATTTATTTATTTATTTATTTATTTATTGGATTTCTAGGCCACCCCATCTCCCTAAGGACTCGGGGCAGTGTACAATAAAAGCAATACACATATACAATTAAAAAGAGATTAAATCCGAGTAAGAAACCCAATTAAAATCTAAAACTCTAAAAATAAGCCTTAAAACTCCCACACACACACACCCCTCAGTCCAGGTCAGTGAGTTGGAACAACCTTGTTTTGAGGCCACGGCGGAAAGAGCAGAGGTCAGGGGCCAGCCGAAGCTCCAGGGGCAGTTGGTTCCATAGGGTGGGTGCTCCCACAGATAAGGCCCTACTCCTAGGGGTCGCCAGCCGACATCGTCTGGCTGATGGAACCCCGAGGAGGCCCTGTCTGTGAGCACACAGGACAATGGGAAACAGTCGCTGGCAGGAAGGTCTCCCGTAAATATCCTGGTCCTAAGCCATGAAGGGCTTTATAGGTCAAAACCAGCACCTTGAATCTCACCCTTACTTATTGGAGGAAAACCTGGAACTTTCAGATTCGGGTTTTCCCAGATGTGCCAGTATAAACTACTCTAATAAAAGGAAACTTTGAGTAAATGCCTGTCTCAGAGTTTTTAATTGGAGTTGGGTTTTTCTGGAACCCTGACATCAAGGTCAAGTTACCCTGCACCTGGAAACGAGTGTCTTCAGTTGGGACGAAGATTTGATTGGGCCATGTGACGGGCTGATGGGTGCAGGGGAAGGATCTTTGAATTTCTATTAGGGAGGGAAAACCTGGAATTCTCTGATTCGGGTTTTCCCCAGATGTGCCAATATGACTGTCACGACTCCAAAGACGAATGACATGGAGCCATGACACCTGAAAGCCATGTCAAGAACGACATGGCAAGAACATGTACTCTACTCACACATGAATCCTAAACCTGGTGGTGGCGGCACATACGGGGCAGAGGGTTCTATGGATTCACTGATGACGTTATTTTGGTATTAGCCATAACCTCCCCCGATGTCGGGCAGCGAAGGCGTCCGGAAGGCGACCCTAAGATTCAAGGTTTTGGTATTAACATTCTAAGTCCTATGAGACATGGGTCTGGGATATTTACAGGAGTGTCTCCTGCCGGCATTGAATGCCAACTGCCCTGTACGAGCACACAGGCAGGGGCTCCTTGGGGTGCCATCTGCGACTCAGTATCGTTTGGCGGTGTCCCGGGGGAGGGCCTATTCTGTGGCGGCTCCCACCTTGTGGAATCAATTACCCCTGGGACTCCGTTTGGCCCCTGACCTTCGCACCTTCCGCCATGATTTGAAAACCTGGTTGTTTGGACAGGCCAGGCTGTGCTGACCTCTTGGGGGGCGTGGTTTTATATTTTAAATTAGTAAGGCTTTTTTAGATGAATTTGGCTTGTTTTATTTAATACTGTTTTAGTTAATTAATTTATTGTTCTGTTTTTAGTTGTGAGCCACCCCGAGTCCTTTTTGGAGAGGGGGTGGCATACAGATCAAATAAATAAATAAATAAATAAATAAATAAATAAATTGACATTAATTATCATTACTAAGTAACAGTTAACTGTATAAATACAGCTCTGGGTTGCAGAGCAAGCCAGAGCTGACTTTAATTGTATGTTGATGGTCGTTACCCACGAATTGGAGAGTAAGGCAAATTCTTTGACGATATCCGAGTGATTGTCATTCTCTTACCCCTGACGTTTGGCGAACGGCTGTGACAATGATACTTTGAGAAAATGCTGGTCTTGGAGTTTATTGGTTTGGAATTTGTTAGTTGGAACGCTGACACGGGCATTTACCCATGTTGCTTGAATGGAAATTAGAAGAATACATTCATGAGGGTGTCTAGGGGAAAATGAGTCTCGTCTGAGAAAAAAAAAGAAAGGGAAATTCTAAGAACGCTATTGTAGTTGTCCTCTCATGTTGTGCCATGCATTTATGAAGTAAAAAGAACAAAAAAAAGGGGGGGGGGAGCACCTTTGGGACAACCATGACCTGGACAACTGAGAATCTCCATAAACATGGACTCATCTTCCATTTTTCAAGTTTCTGATTTTGGAAGCTTCCAAATGTCTCATTCCAAAACCCAATCCTTCCGCGACAGAATGCTTTGTTAAACAACTGTGAAACTATTTGTTGGAACCTGGTTTTTCTTGATGAGAAACCCTGCCAGAGGTGGTATTCAGCTGGTTCTGACCAGTTCTGGAGAACAGGTAGCGGAAATTTTGAGTAGTGCAGAGAACCGGCAAATCCCGCCTCTGACTGCCCCTGCCCCCATCTATTCCCTGCCTCCCGAGTCCCAGCTGATTGGCTGGGTCTTCTTTGGTTGCCCTGCACAGGAGAACGGAGCTGAGAAGCAGGTTAGTGGAGTGGGGAGGGAATGGGGATTTTGCAATGACCTTCCCCCAGGAGTGAGGGGGGAATGGAAATTTTACAGTATCCTGCCCCTGCCACACTCACCAAGCCATGCCCACAGAACCGGTAGAAAAAAATTTTGAACCCCACCACTGAACCCTGCTCGTCACCTCTAGAATTGACTACTGCAATGCTCTCTACATGGGGCTTCCCTTGCGGACGGTCCGGAGGCTTCAGCTGGTGCAGAATGCAGCCGCGCGGGCTGTGATGGGGGTATCCCGATACTCCCATGTTACACCCCTCCTGCGTGGCTTGCATTGGTTGCGGTTGCCTCGGGTCGCCTTCAAGGTATTAGTTACAACTTATAAAGCCCTTAATGGCTTGGGTCCAGGGTACTTGCGGGAACGCCTCCTGCCAGCATCACTCTCCGATCGCCCTGTTCGCTCTCATAGGAGGGGCCTCCTTGGGGTGCCGTCAGTCAGACATTGTAGGCTGGCGGTCCCCAGGGCTAGGGCCTTCTCTGTGGGAGCACCTGCCCTTTGGAATCAGCTCCCTGTGGATCTCCGTTTGGCCCCTGACCTCCGCTCCTTCCGCCGGGACCTGAAGACTTGGTTGTTTCAATGGGCCGGCCTCGAATGACCCGGGGGGGGGGGTTGGGTTTTAATTTTTAACTGTATTTGGCTTGTTTAGTTGTTTAATTCTGTTTTATTGTAAATTTTTCTCTGTTTTAATGTTCGCGGCCCTGAGTCCTTAGGGAATAGGGCGGCATACAAGTCAAATAAATAAATAAATAAATAAATAAATAAATAAATAAATAAATAAATAAATAACACCAGTAAGACCACACCTAGAATGCTGCATCCAGTTTTGGTCACCACACTATAAAAAAAAGATGTTGAAACTCTGGAAAAGAGTGCAGAGAATAGCAACAAAGATGATTAGGGGGCTGGAGGCTAAAAGATATGAAGAACAGTTGCAGGGGTTGGATATGTCTGGTTTAATGAAAAGAAGGACTAGGGGTGGTAGTACTGTTTCAATATCTGAGGGGCTGCCACACAAAAGAGGGGGCTAATCTATTCTCCAAAGCACTTGAAGGCAGGACAAGAAGCAATGGATGGAAACTCAGCAAGGAGAGGAGCAACTTAGAACTACAGAGAAACGACCATTCCTTTAGCAGCCATTTGAAGTTATAATGGCACTGATAAAAGTGATTTACAACTAGCTGCATTTAAAAGAGCTGTGGTGGCTCAGTGGGTAGAAGGCAGTATTGCAGGCAAACTCTGCCCATATACCAGGAGTTCAATTCTCACCAGCTCAAGGTTGATTCGGTCTTCCATCCTTATGAGGTTGATAAAAGGAGGACCCAGATGGTTGAGGGCAATAGGCGGACTCTGTAAACCGCTTAGATAGGGCTGTAAAGCTCTGCATAAGTCTAAGGGCTATTGCTATCTTCCTTCCCTTAAGCTGCAATGATTTGCTGAACAACCATGGCAAAAAAATCCATTTATCAATAGTCACCACACTATACAATATTATCAATAGTCATCTTACTATGCTATATGGTATACGGGAATTGGAGGCTAAAACATATGAAGAACGGTTGGAGGATTGGGTATGTCTAGTCTATTGGAAAGAAGGACTATGGATGATTTGGTAGGAGTGTTCCAATATTTGAACCCAAAGAAGAGAGGGAGTCAAGCTATTCCCCAAAGCACCTGAAGCAAGAAGCAATGGATGGAAACTAACCAAAGAAAAGCAACCAAGAACTAAGGAAAAATTTCCTGACAGAACAATTAATCAGCGGAACGACTTACTTCCAGAAGTTGTGAGTACTCCAACACTGGAAGTTTTAAAGAAGAGGTTGGACAGCCATTTGTCTGAAATGGTATAAGGTTTTCCTGCCTGAGCAGGTTGGATTAGAAGACCTCCAACTCTTCCTACTCTCCTACTCTCTTATTTTGTTAAAGATTGGCAAAAATGAACAAAGAAAGAGGGATCTATAAAACAATCAATCTCATTATTTATGTATTGGATTTCTCTCCCGCCCCCATCTCAGCAAACAACTCAGGGAGGCTCAGAATCTAAAGCAGACGTTACAATTAACATTCTAAAAACATTTAAAAATAATTTAAAAATAATAACAAGCATTAAAACTGTTTAAAAAACACATCAGAATGTCTAATGCAAGTATGCAAAGGAAGTGAGTCAATAGCACGTCAATAATGACTAGAATTTCTTTTTTCGGTGATCAATAACTGGCAGCCACACCAGCCCTCAGTATTGTGGGTTTGATTGTGTGCCAGATCCAATGGGATTTTTCTCCCCCCAAAATGAACCATTTCAAGGCTAAGATTGTGTACATCACATTGAGCTAAGCTGCTTTCTCAGTTCTTGCCAGACAGCATCCGTCTGATTAGATTAAACATGGCTCTGGTTGTCTCCCCTTTTTATTTTTTAAAGAGCATTAATATTTTAAAAACAGGGAGGAGGCAGGAAAAAAGAGAGAAAGCTTAAAAAAAAAACACCCCAAAATCCAAAAGAAAAAAAAAATCCAATCTCGGATCAATGATGAGCTCACTTTCTGTTTATGAACTGGTTCTCTACTATTGCACTACAAAGGTTAATCAATATTCTTTTGTGTACCTGGGATTTAATGATATGTTTAAAAGGTGAGTGGAGTGACTTTCTTTATATGTAATGTATGGTTTTGTTGTTTGCCATCTATAAAGTATACAGAAATGTATCCAGTTCACTTTTTTTTTCATTCTAAGCATAGTTCTATTCTGTTTTTATTTTGGACTACGGTTAAAAAAAAGAGAACCGTTAGACTACTGTGTAATGTTTAAGGCACCAGGTGAGAAACTGGGAGATTGTGAATTCTAGTCCTGCCTCGGGCACAAAAGCCACCTGGGTGACTTTGGGCCAGTCACTCTTTCTAAGCCCTAGGAAGAAGAAGTAAAAGGACCTACCGTTACTGAAAATCTTGCCAGAAACACTTCCTGGAATAATAATTATAATAATAAAGAGCCAGTTGGAAATGGGATAATGATTAAGGCACCAGAAACTGGGAGGCCGTGAGTTCTAGTCCTTCCTTAGGCACAAAGCTGGCTAGGGAATTCTGGGAGTTGAAGTCCACAGGTCTTAAAATTGCCAATGTTAAACACCCCTGCTGTCAACCTATGAGGTGGGCTGTGTTTCTTCCCATTTTCTATTTTTGTATGTGTGCATATGTGTGTGTGTGTGTGTGTGTGTGTGTGTTTGTTACAGTCTTCCTTATGGGAATAGATTTATTGGGCCCATTAATCCGCTTACAGTCTTTAGCACAGAGAAGGGATGTCACGGGATTTTAATGGCTCATATATTTTGTGAATTACACGATCATTATATCCATTCTGGCACCAGAAAAGAGAAGCCCCCTGTTTTCCATCAAGCCCAATATTTAAATACAGGAAACGCGGCATTCTCTCGTCTTATGTAAGTAAGTAAGCTCCAGTCTCTCTCAAATAGTCAGCAGGAAATATTTAGCAAGCCCGTTAACTGTTCTTGCTTATTCAAGCCATGCAAAGACCTGGGCATTTTACAGACTCCGGGCCACATCTGGCTCTCTGGCTCTTCCTGTCTGGCCTGCATGAGTTCAAGTGGAAATTAGAAATCAAATATCCACAGATCCAGAACAATTAACCAGTGGAACAACTGGCTTCCAGAAGTTGTGAATGCTCCAACACTGGAAGTTTTCAAGAAGAGATTCGATAACCATTTGTCTGAATTGGGTGTAGGGTATCCTGCCTAAGCAGGGGGTTGGACTAGAAGACCTCCAAGGTCCCTTCCAACTCTTCTCTTCTCTTCTCTTCTCTTCTCTTCTCTTCTCTTCTCTTCTCTTCTCTTCTCTTCTCTTCTAAACAGATTCTATTCTACTCTATTAGATTCTTAATAGATTCTATTCTATTCTATTCTATTCTATTCTATTCTATTCTAAACAGATTCTATTCTACTCTATTATATTCTTAATAGATTCTATTCTATTCTATTCTATTCTATTCTATTCTATTCTATTCTTCTATTCTATTCTATTCTATTCTACTCTATTAGATTCTATTCTATTCTATTCTATTCTATTCTATTCTATTCTATTCTACTCTATTATATTCTTAATAGATTCTATTCTATTCTACCCTACCCTACCCTACCCTACCCTACCCTACCCTATCCTATCCTATCATTTCCTATCTTCCTGTTCTTGTGGCCCTAAAGGTGTTTTTCAAAAGGCAAATGCTTTTGTTTTGTTTTATTTTCCTTGAAAACATTTCACTTCTCACCCAAGCTTCTTCAGTTCTGGATGAGAAGCGAAATGTTTTCAAGGAAAATAAATAAATAAGAAAGTCCAGCTGTCTTTCGAAAAGCACCTTTGGGACAACCATGACCTGGATGATTGAGAATCTCCAGATAGACTCTTCTTATAGCCTTCACGTCACCAGGAGGTCCAAGTAGAAGCAAAATTTCTGCCAACCACATGAGAAGGTAACTTGAGAGTTCTGTGTGGTAGAATAGAATAGAATTCTTTATTGGCCAAGTGTGATTGGACACACAAGGGATTTGTCTTGGTGCAAATACTCTCAGTGTACATAAAACAAAAGATACATTCATCAAGAGTCAAGAATCATAAGGAACAACACTTAATAATAATCATAGGGTACAATAAGCAATCAAATCATACTAGGAAACAGTCAATATAAATCTTAAGGAGACAAGCAACAAAGTTACAATCATATAGTCACAAGTGGGAGGGATGGGTGACAAGGACTAATGAGAAGATTAATAGTAATAGTAGTGCAGACTTTAAATAGTTGGACAGTGCTGAGGGAATTATTTGTTTAGCAGAGTGATGGCATTCGGGGAAAAACTCTCCTTGTGTCTAGTTGTTCTGGTGTGCAGTGCTCTATAGCATCGTTTTGAGGGTAGGAGTTGAAACAGTTTATGACCGGGATGTGAGGGGTCTGTAAATATTTTCACAGCCCTCTTTTTGACTCGTGCAGCATACAGGTCCTCGATGGAAGGCAGGTTGGTAGCCATTGTTTTTTCTGCAGTCTTAATTACTCTTGGTTACCTACTACTACTTGGTAGGTAACCAAGGGAACAAAACTCACTTACAGGTTTGGTTTTTCTATAATGTCAAAGGATGTCTTAGGTGGAGGAAACATGTGCAGGCTTTAAGGTGGGCGTATGCATACACATCTTTAATACATTATCTCTAAGCATCTCTATTATCAGCAGAGGGCAGTGGCAGGTATCTATGCCAGATCTATAGATGCTCAGCTTCCTTTTTAGTTGAAAATCCTTATGTCTTCCCCTACTCTTTTAAAAGGATGACACCGGAAATCAAACAGACCATGCACTCTTAATCTTTCTAAATGAAATTCAAATGCTAGGTGAGATTAAAAGCTTTGGTGGTGGAGCCACTCATTGAAGGAAAAACCTCTCACATAATTATCCCATCTATTGTAGATTATTACCAAAAAAAAATACAATACAGGTAGTCCCTGATTTATGACCACAACAGAGCACAAAATTTCCATTGCTAAGCAAGACAGCTGTTCAGTGAACTTTGCCCCCATTTTTTGACTTTCCTGGCCCCATTTGTGAAGTGTATCACTGCAGCTGTTAAGTTAGCAACACGGTCATTAAATGAATCTGGCTTCCCCATTAAATGAATCTTGCTTGTCCGGAGGTCGCAAAAGGGGATCCGTGACCATGGGACACTTCAATGGTCATAAATGTGAGCCAGTGGCCAAGAATTTTGAACACGTGATCAGGGGGAAACTGCAACAGCGGTAAGCATGAAAAATGGTGTCACTTTTTCAGCGCCATTGTAACTTTGGGTTTCCTGCCTAAGCAGGGGGTTGGACTAGAAGACCTCCAAGGTCCCTTCTAACTCAACTCTTCTCTTCTCTTCTCTTCTCTTCTCTTCTCTTCTCTTCTCTATAGATTTATTCTACTCTACTCTACTTTATTCTATTCTTAATAGATTCTATTCTATTCTATTCTACTCTATTCTTAATAGACTCTACTCTACTCTACTCTATTCCTAATAGATTCTATTCTATTCTATTCTGTTCTGTTCTGTTCTGTTCTGTTCTGTTCTATTCTATTCTTAATAGATTCTATTCTATTCTATTCTATTCTACTCTACTCTATTCTTAATAGATTCTATTCTATTCTACTCTACTCTATTCTTAATAGATTCTATTCTATTCTATTCTTAATAGATTCTATTCTATTCTACTCTATTCCTAATAGATTCTATTCTATTCTATTCTATTCTATTCTATTCTATTCTATTCTATTCTATTCTATTCTATTCTACTCTATTCTTAATAGATTCTATTCTATTCTACTCTATTCTTAATAGATTCTATTCTATTCTACTCTACTCTATTCTTAATAGATTCTATTCTATTCTATTCTATTCTATTCTATTCTGTTCTATTCTATTCTATTCTCTTCTTAATAGATTCTATTCTATTCTATTCTACTTTATTCTTAATAGATTCTATTCTATTCTACTCTACTCTATTCTTAATAGATTCTATTCTATTCTATTCTATTCTATTCTTAATAGATTCTATTCTATTCTACTCTATTCCTAATAGATTCTATTCTATTCTATTCTATTCTATTCTATTCTATTCTACTCTATTCTTAATAGACTCTACTCTACTCTACTCTATTCTTAATAGATTCTACTCTACTCTATTCCTAATAGATTCTATTCTATTCTATTCTGTTCTGTTCTATTCTATTCTATTCTTAATAGATTCTATTCTATTCTACTCTATTCCTAATAGATTCTATTCTATTCTACTCTACTCTACTCTACTCTACTCTACTCTATTCTATTCTATTCTATTCTATTCTATTCTATTCTTAATAGATTTGATTTGATTCTACTCTACTCTATTCTATTCTAATGCCTGTAAGTCAAGGACTACCTGTACATAAATCAGAAAGCAAAACTAGGAATGCCAGTAAATACTCAGTTGCCCATCCAACGTCTGTCCATAACAAAATGTTTGGAAATCAGAGCCCTTCATCCAAGATTCTTCACCCCTTTTAACTACAATTTTTAGATGAGGACCAGAACTGAGTTGCACACACAAATCCCAAATCCTACAACAGTATACATTAACCTCCTTCTTGTTAAAATCATCCAGGCTTCAAGGACCCCCCAGAAGCAAAATAAAAATGCTGAGAGCGTTTTCCCTCCCTCCTTAAATAACCAGAAATATATATTATTCTGGATTGCCTTTAGCTAGGATTAGCTAAATCAGTTTGACCAGGCTAATATTACTGTATTTCTCTGCTTCTCCATCTGATTAAATCCATTTATATCATTTCTTTTTAGCCCTTCTTATGAAGGAGATCAATTTCCATTTTAATTAAAACAATGCCTCCTCTTTTATTTCGCCCTGCCAAACAACTTGCATTGAATTCCTGAAAGGTATTAGCTTTGGGACTGAATACTCCCCCCACTTTTTTTTAGTTTAACCTGCTTATAGAAACTGGGTTTCTATTTATTATTTATTTATTTATTTACATTTATATGCCGCCCTTCTCCGGAGACTCAGGGCGGCTTACAATTTTTGGGATACAACCCAGTGTGCTCAGCAATAGCCTTCATTCCATTGTATATGCCTGCTTATTACTAAGCGGCATTTTTACAAGGTCAGCTAATTGCCCCCAACAATCTTGGGTCCTCAATTTACCTACCCCGAGAGGATGGAAGGCTGAGTCAACCTTGAGCCTGGTGGGATTCGAGCCTACAGCAGTTGTAGGCAGCTGGAACTTAAGTGCAGGCAATTAACAGCCTGAGCCACCAAGGCCCTTCTACAACCTCATGTTACAATTACTAGCCTAGAATCAGAGATGTGACTTGCCCCACAAGCTGTAGAGTATCTTGAAGAAACAGCAAGCAAACAAGGAGAAATATCACATAGAGCCCAGTGGTGGGATTCAAAATTTTTTACTACCGGTTTTGTGAGCGTGGCATGGTGGGCATGGTGTGGCTTGGTGGGCGTGGCAAGGATACTTGCCACGCCCACCAAGGGAGGGAGGGAATGGAGATTTTGCAGTATCCTTCCCATGCTTGGTGGGCGTGGGAAGGTTACTGCAAAATCTCCATTCCCTCCCCACCCCACTAACCTGCTTTCCAGTTCCATCTCCTGCACAGGGCAACAAAAGAAGACCCAGCCGATCAGCTGGGACTTGGGAGGCAGAGAAGAGATGCGGGTGGGGCCAGTCAGAGGTGGGATTTGCTGGTTCTCCGAACCACTCAAAATTTCCCTCCGGTTCTCCAGAACTGGTCAGAACTGGCTGAACAACCACCTCATGCATGAACCACCTCGCTTAGCCACAGAAATCCCAATTGTGGTCGTAAGTCGAGAGCTACCTACTAGAAGTGGTATTCAGCCGGTTCTGACCAGTTCTGGAGAACTGCTAGCGGAAATTTTGAGTAGCTCAGAGAACCGGCCAATAGCACCCTTGACTGGCCCCGCCAACCCCATCTTTTCTCTGCCTCCCATTGAGTCCCAGCTGATCGGCTGGGTCTTCTTTGGTTGCCCTGCACAGGAGAACGGAGCTGGAAAGCAGGTTAGTGGGGTGGGGAGGGAATGGGGATTTTGCAATAACCTTCCCCTGCCACGCCCACCAAGCCACCCCGTCACACCACGCCCACCAAGCCACACCCACAGAACCTTTTTGAACCCCACCACTGCTACCTACGTACATCCGTTGTGTCTGAATGTTCTTTTTGGCTTCGGTGGAGTTTGTGCCTGAAGGGGCCGGGTTTGGTCCAGCAGGCAATTCTTAATATCCCCATCCAGTGTGCGCCTTGAAGTGCAACACAAAGTCCTTTTAAGAGAGCATCGCATCTGAGCAACATAACAAAAGGAAAAGCAGCCATTCAAATGTTGTATTCCAGAAAGGTCAGGAATACAAAATCACTGCAGGGGAATACTGACGCCCAAGGAGAGACGCTGCATAGGCACAAAAGGGAATACCCACATCTGAAAAGCGGATAAAAATCGATCAAGTAGCATTCACATTACCAGGAAAGAGAGGGGGAAAAAAAAAGAATTCAATGGAAAGGTCTCAGACAGCTCAGATCAAAAGGATGTCAACAAAGTACAGGCAGTCCTTGACTTACAACAGTTCATTTAGTGACCTTTCGAAGTTACAACGCTGGAAGAAATGACCTAGGAACATTTTTCACCCTTACATCCCCAGAGTTGGAAAGGAACTTGGATGTCTTCTAGTCAAACCCTCCAGTCAGGAAACCCTATACAGATAGTCTTCAATTTACAATCATTCATTTAATGACAAAGTTACAATGGCACTTGTAACTTTGGTCACACTTATGACCGTTGCAGCATCCCTATGGGCCATGTGATCAAAATTTAGACGCTTGGCAATTGGCTCATATTTATTTATTTATTTTGTCCCCAAGGTTTGTTTTTATTTTTATGTTTTGCACATCTCTTCACGTGGGCAACGTGATTCCAGATTGCAATATTTATACATAGTCATAGTTACACTTTCAACTTTCTTAATTAATATCACTTCAAGTTATTATCCATTCGACTAATCTTTAGATAAATTACCCTTTCATATTTCAATTCATGAATTCAATATCAAAAGCATTTCATCCTCACATATATTTTCAAATCTTTATCCCCTATTATTTCCATTTGCAGCTTACCACCCATGTTATGTTACCTTATGCATTGCTATCATCTATAACTTTCTCAAGAACAATATATAATTAGACAGTCAATGAAAGAAAAAAATGAGTAAAAGTAAAGTAAGATTAATACATTTAGGATCCACATACTATATCCCCCCATCTACAATATATCTTATATCTATTCCAGAGATATTCATATAATCATTTCATATTTTTTCTTTGTTTCCAAAATTTACCTATATAATTTAAATATTTTCATTCCCCAGCTTTTGATTATAATATAATTCATTATAAATATTTTACATTCCCACATAATCCCTTCCAGTTCATTATATTTTCTATTTTCTCATATCCTTTGTATAATCAATTGTATTTTCTATTTCATGTACACCACAAATTGGCAATTGGCTCATGTTTATGACGGTTGCAATGTCTCTTGGGGTCATGGGCCCTTTTGCGACCTTCTGACAAGCAAAATCAATGGGGAAGCTAGATTCACTTAGCAACCGTGTTACTCACTTAACAACTGCTTAATGGTTTACTTAATATCAAAAAAAGGTTGTAACACGGGGCCAAACTCATTTAAACAATTATCTCGCTTAGCAGCAGGACTGTTGGGCTCAATTGTGGTTGAAGTCAAAGATCATCTGTGTTTTCAGCGGCATTCTGAGTTTCCCCACCCATTTATTGCTGAATTTCCTTGCAACTTGCTTAAAAGCCCCTTTACCTTGTTCTCTGCTTGGCTGTCTCGCTTAGCAACAGAAATTTTGGGCTCCATTGTGGTTGTCAGTCAAGGACTACCCTGTATTCCCTAGAATGGGATTTCTCAACCACAAACTTGGTGTGGACTTCAACTCCAGGTCCAACATTGGTGAGATTCAAAAAAATTTACTACCGGTCCTGTGGGCGTGGCTGGATGGGCATGGCAGGGGAAGGTTACTGCAAAATCCTCATTCCCTCCCCACCTCACTAACCTGCTTTCCAGATCTGTTCTTGTCATGCCCCTGGTAGAACTTGACTCTGAGGGAGAGGAGGAACAGCCGACAGGGAGTGGGAGTGTGGCTCTGGAGGTTGTGGAGGAAATGGGAAGGGCACAGGCCAGCTGGGCATTCAGAGGAAGACCCAGGCCCATCCCCTCTTCATCCTAGGGCATGCAGGGAGGAGAGGATAAGGGAGAAATGTGAATGGTGTGTCTACGGGGGAGGAAAGGGCCTTGATCCCCTTCATGGGCTGCAGCTGTGAGGACTGTTTAAAAGGACAAACTGTGCATGGGCCAGTGCTGGAAGCAAAGCGTGAAAATACTTCTAGTTTGTCAGTTCTTATCTGAGTTCTGGCATCCTTCCTGGTGTGTATATTTCGATATCTGTGGACATCCTCAAGCCCTTATCCTGCCTTTTCTCATTAATTGCTTCAGTGTGGTTTGTGTTGTTTCTTTCTATTTATAATTTATATGTATTTTGAGTTTGAACTGAAGTTCTTTCTTTTCACAACTGTTTGTGGGGGAGTTTTTTCTCAGTCAATGATAATTGGACCTTTAAAGCCAAATTGAAGGAATTAAAGGGACTTCACCTGTTTTAGTGACTGTTGCTTTTGCATCCCACCCTGGGTCATCACACTTCTCCTGTGCAGGGCAACCAAAGGAGACCCAGCCAATCAGCTGGGACTCGGGAGGCAGAGAATAGATGGGGGCGGGGCCAGTCAGAGGTGGGATTGGCCGGTTCTCTGAACTACTTAAAATTTCCACTACCAGTTCTCCAGAACCAGGCAGAACCTGCTGAATACCACCTCTGAAGTCCAAGTCTGCTGGCTGGGGAATTCTGGGAGTTGAAGTCTATACACATCAACATTGCTAAGATTTGAGAGAGAGGGGAGGGGAAATCTTTTTTTGACACTCTGTAGGACTAGGGAAAGCACTGAGTTTGGGAAAATCTTGTTTTTCCCTTGCTCCTTACATTTGAGGTAGCCAGATGGCAACATTATAAATTGTATAATCAGGGAAGAAGAAGAAGAAAAAGAGAGAGAGAGGCAGGAAGAAAGGATGCAGCCTATAAATCAGGTGAAGGAAATTTATTATGTGTCTAAACACTATAACCTATCTTCTTATAATTGCTTCCATAGCAACACCATCAACGGGTTAGCCGACCTGATTCGGGGACATTTGGTGGGAACCGAAAACAAGATGATTGGCATTTCAGGGAAGTGACCCATGTCAGTACAAACAGAAAACAGGCTGCTCCGTTTTTTTGTAGCTAACAATCCTTAATTTCAAATCACATTTCTACACCTATTGTTGCCTCCTTCCCTTAACCCCTCGGTGGCTAGCATCCGAAAGTAGACTTAGGCACACAAAAATGTCTCAAACATTATCTAGCCTCTGGCCTCATTTTTAACCATCCAAGTAGGCTGAGCCCAAAGTTGTGACCTTCAGAGAAGCTCTGTAGATCAAGGAGAGATGTCCAGGTTAATAAAGGAGTATTGCCAATAAAGATTTTTGTTTTAGCAATGGCTGATCTGTTGACCAGGTCAACAGTTTGATAGGTGAAGTTCCCATCGCATTTCTGCATGGATTCTTATTTCAGTTATGATCCAGAATATGTTTTCTCCTTAAAAGTATGACTCACAGGTATCTGAGATGCTAGAGGCCTCCTATTGAGCATAATAATAGCAATAGCAATAGCACTTAGACTTATATATCACTTCACAGTGCTTTTACAGCCCTTCTCTAAGTCAGCCTATCACCCCCAACAATCTGGGTCCTCATTTTACCCACCTCGGAAGGATGGAAGGCTGAGTCAACCTCGAGCCTGGTGAAATTCGAACTGCCAAATTGCAGACAGCCGGCAGTCAACAGAAGTAGCCTGCAGTACTGCACTCGAACCACTGCACCACCGAGGCTCTATTATAATAACATGTTTTCTGGAGTCTGTGGTGCTCTCTAAGCTTGTTTTCTTGCAGACGTTTCATTACCTAGCTAGGTAACATCATCAGTGCTAGAAGGGAGTGGGGTTTCCTCCCTTTTTATATACTATTAGTTCACCCTGTCAGCATTGGTAGGATGTTTTTGGTGGCTCCTTGATTAGGATGTTGTTGTTTACTTGTTGTGGTAACTTGATTGGGGTATTGTTTCCTTGTTGACTGTTGGTCTAATATTGATCTTGGTGTAAATATCTGCTGTTGTTGTTTTGCTGATTGTCGATGGGGAGTTGTTTTGGGCTTTGGGGCTTTTGGATGGTCTCTTTTGAATGATACGTAAATGTTGTTTATCTCTATGTGCTTGTTGATGGCTGATCTTGAGCCATGAGCACATTTGTTCTTGAGAGCATGGAGATTCCATGATGAGTTTGGAGTGAGAGGATGCATCAAATACATATGCCAGTAGCTCCCTATCTTCCCGGTTCAGCCAATCAGATCTACCGCCATGAACCAAATCTAGCTCTTTATTAGAGATATCCCAGATATCTGGAGTCACCTCCCAAAATACTTGTTCACCCTTCTCAAAAGCCTAGCTGACCTCAGGGTCTGCTTTTCCTTCCCGATAGTCTACAACAAGGGTGTCCAGAGGTGGTATTCAGCCGGTTCGGATTGGTTCTGGTGTATCGGTAGCAGAAATTTTGAGTAGTTTGGAGAACCAGCAAATACCACCTCTGGCTGCCCCTGCCCACCCTCCCCTCCCCTTTTCTGTCCTATATTCCCTTGCTTTTTAGCTCAGCTGATTTACTTGCCGCGCCTCAGCTGAGCTAAAAACCTGCTCACCTCACTAACACTGAGGGCGTTTTTTGAGTGCCGCACACACTCTCTCATAGAACCAGCAGGAAACAATGTGGAATCTTACCACTGGGTGTGTCCCATCTTTTGCCAATCAGAAGTGTTTTTCCCCATTCCCTTCTAACCCTGATGTTGTTACTTAATCAGGTAATAAAATGTCCGCAAGAAAGCAACCAAGCTCCGAGAGCACAAACGACCCCAACAAACATGTATGAAGTTTCTTTGCCTTATACAATATAATTATTTAAGTACAGATGCACACAGCCTTTTTTCCCTATTGTTGTAAAATCTGACAGTAATTCTGTTTCTAATGGAAACGGCAAGATTAATAGAGGCTCAGGTAAACTCAGCAGGGGAATGACATTTTCATTAGTGATTTACTGGGTGTGAAATTTCAACCATGGTGGACTATTCAAGAACAGCATGCTTCATGCCTTTCTCTATAAATATCTTCCTTCTTAATTAATCACAAGGCAGAGGTTGGGCTGAACATCTGTGGATCAAAAGTGTGTTAGTAATCACAGAAAAATTCAGCAGCACTTATTTTGGAAGAGTTTCAAAGGCCACAAAACATGAGGAGTTAAAGCTGGCTCAGTCTGAACTCAGAGGGATCCTGGAGTGGGGCTCGCCAAGAATATCAACAATATGTTCTCCAAGCCACATTAATTATGACCGGGCTTACCAGTTAGTCTATATACTGAATATTTTGGTTCAGGTAGAGTGGTCCTCACCTTGCAACCCCAACATTTGTAGCCCAACATTTCTGCTGCTAAGTGAGATGATTGTTCAGTGAAATTTCCCCCATTTTATGACCTGTCTTGCCCAGCGGTGGGATTCTACCAGTTTCCCTACCGGTTCGGTGATCGTGCACTTCACCTGTGCACCTATGCACCTAACAAGTGCACATGCAGCTTTCCAAACAGAAAAGAGAAGCTCTGCCATGCCAATCAACTGAGAGGATAAAGAAGAGAAAACACGGGGTGGATGGGAGGGCCGTTCCTGAACTTTTCTGTTCTTTCTTCTTCTAGCTGGTTGTCAGAGCCTTTTTTGCCACCAAACCGGGCTGAACTGGTAGCATTTCACCACTGATCTTGCCACAGTTGTTAAGTAAAACACTGGAGGACTAAGGAAGACATGATAGCACTATTCCAGTATTTGAGGTATTCTATTTCATCACTCCTTATCTCCCCTCCCCTCCCACTTGTGACTGTGTGACTGTAACATTGTTGCTTGCATCCTTACAATTTATATTGACTGTTTCCTAGTATGATTTGATTGTTTATTGTACCCCATGATTAAGTGTTGTACCTGACGATTCTTGACTCTTGATGAATGTATCTTTTCTTTTATGTACACTGAGAGCATTTGCACCAAGATAAATTCCTTGTGTATCCAATCATAGGCTGAAAAACAGCTTCTATCCCAGGGCAGTGTTGGTGCGGTGTCGGGGGTTTTCGGATCAATGTGTCGAGTGTGAAGGATGTATCATGCCCCTGGTGGAGACTGACTCTGAGGGAGAGGAGGAACAGCTGACAGGGAGTGGACGTGTGGCTCCGGAGGTTGTGAAGGAGGCTGGGGAAGGGCAGAGGCCGGCTGGGCAGTCAGAGAAGGACCCAGGCCCATCCCCTCTCCATCCTAGGGCATGCAGGGAGGAGAGGATAAGGGAGATACGTGGTCTACTGGGGAGGAGAGGGCCTTGATCCTCTTCATGGGCTGCAGTTGTGACAACTGGATAAGAGGACGGACATGCATACAGGCGAGTGCTGGAAACAAAGCATGGAAATACCTCTTGTTTATTATTCCTCTCTGAGTTTGACGTCCTTCCCAGTGTGTGTTATGATATCTGTGGATGTCTTCAAGCCCTTATCTTGCCTGGTTTGTGTTGTTTTTTACTCTTTATAATTTATAGGCATTTTTAGTTTAAACGGCATTTCCTCCTCCTTGTAACTGCTCATGTGAGAGATTTTTTTTTCTCCAGTCAAGGATATTTGTAGCTTGGAAGCAAAGTGAAGGAATAAAAGGGGCTTTACCTGTTTTTTGTGACTGTGTTTATTTTGTATCCCACCCTGGGTCATCACAGGATGTGTGTTTGTGTTTATTTTCATGATCATGATGTGCATTGAAAATGGTGTTTGATTTCGTTGTATGAGATGCAATGACAATAAACTAAACTAAACTAAACTAAACTAAACACACTTGGCCAATAAAGAATTCTATTCTATTCTGTTCTGTTCTGTTCTGTTCTGTTCTGTTCTGTTCTGTTCATTCCATTCCATTCCATTCTATTCTATTCTATTCCTAATAGATTCTATTCTGTTCTGTTCTGTTCTGTTCTGTTCTATTCTATTCTATTCTATTCTTTCTTATAATTCCAGTATTCTATTTCTTAGAATAGAAATCAAGATGTTGAGGGTGTCCTGATTCCAGTGAAGATCCACAAGGCTACATTCAGGTTATCCCCCTGTGGTTTTGGCGACTTGCATTGATTTTAGAATTGATTGCCTTCTCTGAGCCAGTTTGAAGGAGCAGAGGCACATTAATTTTTTCCTTTGTCATCCTGTCAAGCTGCTGTTTACAAGGCAGGATTCTCGGAACAAATGCTAAGAGTGGAGTGAACAATGACCTTGCTATTGTAACCAATTATTTCTATTCTCTGAAATCCAAAAGGAAGTTTGCATTTCATACATTGATTATAAAAGATTGCAAAGAAGAGAAAGGAAGTTTGGAACCCAACAAGACAAATGTATCCCACTGGATCTACTGTATTAAAGCCTGGTTAAGTAGACCATCTGAAAATTCAAGGTAAATTGTTGTAAAAAATTTCCCACTTTCCCTGCATAGAATCCAGTCTGTCCAGGACAAATCTGTGTGAATCAAGAGATAATTAATATGATGGTGTAACAATGGGCAATACCATATGTAGCCATCTAGATCCTAACTCCAGCTCCTACAAGCTCTAAGCATGACCAATGCTGATGAATAATAGGAGCTGTTGTCTAATAGCATCTGTAGATCAGGGGTGGCCAACCTTGGCAACTTTCAGATCTGTGGACTTCAACTCCCAGCCATGTTGGCTGGAGAATTCTGGGAGTAGAAATCCACAAGTCTTAAAGTTGTGCAGGTTAGACACCCCTGATGGATAGAATGAGTTGGCAACATGTGACATATGGCATGTTCCTCCCCATTTCTATTTTTCCAACTCTTGGAGTACACACTGATCATGTTTGCTAGAAAATAGCCAGTTTTAGGGAGGTTGGTAGGGCGTGATCAAATGTTGCCTTACCCAATAGAGATGGGCTTAAATCACAGGCTCCCAATTGCTAATGTTTTATCCTATGCTGGCTGGTTGTGTTGCCCCATAAACCTGGGCAGTTTGTGGGTTGCCAGCTCCAACCAATACATGGTCAGCTGTGTCATCTACAATTGAAGACAGAGTTGATTTATGATTTGCCAAGCTATCTCATCTGTCACGAGCTCTGAGACTTAAGTTTGCCAATTGCTTTGTCCAAACTGCATTAGGTTTAGAATATTGCACAAGATGTTGGTACTCTCAACCAGAAATTCTCAAGGATGCCAAATCACTGGCTGTCAGGTGCAAAGAATCAGGACCATGCATTGAGTTGCAGTTCAGAAGATATGTTGCTCAAACCTGTACACAAGAATCTAGTCAATTGACAGTCAGCATTAGATTGGCACCATATAAGGGTCAACGGAATTCAAGAGGGGTTGAATTTAGACCAGTTGTGGCAACATAACGACTCTAAGCTCATGACTTGTTTAACTCTGCCCTCCAGTTCTGCCTGTTCTTCTCTTACATTAGCATTCTGATGAAACTTGGACATAAAAATAATTAATGTTGCAGGTGCCATTTGGAGTGCAAGACATACATATCACGATGACCAAAACACCTTATTGCCAATGACTGCTCTACATTCTCAAGTTTGAAATCGTAGAGTGCATAAATGAAAATATAGAGAGTCCTGAGCTATAGAGCCACTCAATGCCCACTTCCAAGAAGATATCCAGCTAAGGGGAATGACATATAACATAGCTTAACACAGCTTTTCAAAGACCAAGAACCAACTGAATGCCATCAACAGAATTCAACAACACAGGCAGCTCCCTGGGAACAAGGTTGGATACTGATACTGGCATCTTTCATAGTTCAGAAGCCTTTCTCACTTGAAGTTTATTTTTAAACAACATTTGAACATGGAGGCTTCCATCCCACTACTTCTTTGTTGCCTATCTCAATTTCCCTTCATAAATGGCAGGTGAAGCTGTTCACTTGAAGTCATTCTGCTTCCTCAAGAATTCACCTTAGTACAAATAAGTGGAATTGAACACACTTCATCCGTATCTCCACCCATGAGCTTTGGATTGGAGAATTTTTTTTTGTTATACCAAAAAAACTTTGTAGCTTGGAAGAGTAATATATCCCCCCTCCCTCCCCCCCCAAACCAATTATATGGCTTTCTTTGCATTGGTTCTATGAAGATTAATGGAGGAAAGATACAATTGATCAAAAATGCAGTTAAATTCTCAATGTGTAGGCAGGTTTACATGGCTGAATGCTATCTATCAAATACCCTGGTCTTAAATATATATGACAATTTTGGCCAAAAACGGTGTAGTGCCAGAATTAATGAGACAGGTTCCTGGATTCAATCAGGCAATGAACACACAGAAGACAAGGTGCAGTTGAGATAATTTATAGCTAACAGGGCTGATTATACAAAGCGGTTGCACTAAGATGTTCTAAAAATGGCTAAAGAAACAGAAAAGGATGAGAAGAAGCCCCTTCTGTTGGCAGGGACCCCCAAACAATAATGGACAGAACCCCAAATGATAGCACACAGATCATGATACCATCATATATTTGCATTTTGATGTCCATTCCCACATGTGACTTCCTTTTCCTTCCATGGATTGCTATAGATCCTGCCTGGTTTTCCCCAGCTCTCTTCTGTCCATAGGAGACATCTCATACGTTGTTGTATGAGAAGTCTCATACAATGTTTGTATGAGGCATCTCATACAAAGCATATTCATCTCCACCCTTTCTGACCAGTGCCAAATATGGCCACTTACAGCAAAACATAAACAAAAGTTACTGACCATGGAAAGGAGATGTTTGAAGAAAGCTGCCGGAGTGACCAGAAGAGACAAAATCAGAAAGGAGACCATATGAGAAAGAATTGGCACAGAACTAATTTTAAATTAATCACACAAAAACAGCAAATAAAGTGACTTGCTCACCTGGAGAGGATGTTGTGGGATTCCATACCATGTGAGGCATACACAAAAAGAGGAGAAGGTCAAAGAACATGGGGCAGACCCAGAAGAGAGACAACATCAAAGATGTGCTATAACTGCATCAAATAACAATGATTGAGACCACCAGAGGAACAAGAACCTAGTAGGGTAAAAGAGGAAGAAGAGGAGGAGGAGGAGGAGGAGGAGGAGGAGGAGAAGCAGAAGAAGGAGAAGATCATCTCCAACACTCAACATTTCTCAATCCAGTAGATATGAAACCACTTTTAATGCCCTCTCCTCCCATCTCTTGAAGACTTTTACAGTCAACCATTGGTGTGGATTGATTGATAACATTTGTATACCACTTGCTTATATTGACTTTAAATCTATAAAACTTCCCCAAAAGTTATCAAAACCTTCATCCCAAAACCAAAACTTTCATCTGGTTCTACTTCACGAACTCTGGCTACTTCTGATTAGGGGACATTCCCCACTCTAACAATTTCTCCAAAAGGAAAACAAAACATCATTTTGTGACCTTCCTAATCTCAGAAGACAAATTATTTTAAAGGAAAAGGGATACCATTGAGATGATCTTCTCCTGCCTTAACATCTTGGAGAAGAATTAGCACTGCAATGGGCTTAACTGTAGGAACCAAACCAATAAAGCTGCCAGGGACCCATCTAACCTTAACCATGGCTTTAGTTTGGACCTCTCTTACTTTCCAGCCTGGGTAGGCTGAGCCAGCTCTTATGAATGAGGAATTCTTCTCATGTCTCTGAGCTTTAATTGGGACTTTACAGTAGACTCCAATGGAATCCATGGTGTGGAGACAATAGCCAAGATGAATTAAAGCTAGACTGGAAAAAAAATAGTAGCAGAAATAAACACTAGCATTTCCAAAGAAATTTGTGTTGCAAGCAAGGGCCATATGACCTTCCGTACAGCTGCAAGTATATTGTGAATAATGAGCGGAGATGTATATGAACATCTGTTGGCATCAGAAACCAAACTGGGGATGGCTGTTAAACCTATTCAGCAAGACCAGTGTGGGAAATAGATTAAGAATCTCTTTCACACCTGTTGGTCTTCCATTTTTGCTGAAACAGGCAAGGCTCAAGAAACAGTTTGGCATAGTGGTTGAGTCAACAGGCTAGGAGACGGTGAGCACAAAAGCCGACTGGGTGACTTTGGGCCAATCACCAGGAAACTGTGAGTTCTAGTCTTGCCTTAGGCATGAAAGCCAGGTGGGTAACCTTGGGCCAGTCAGTGTCCCTCAACCCTAGGAAGCAAGCAACAGCAAACCACTTCCAAAATCTTGCCGGAAACATCACAGGGACTAGTGTGAACTCTGAGTTGTTATGCTCCATGATCCATCGATTTGTTTTCTTGGTTGTCCACCTTCTACTCATGAGTTTTCTTCTCCAACAGAAAAGTTCAAAGACATCATACTTTCCCCATCCTGCTTCTTTCAACAGCCCAACTTCCACTTTCATGGAGCATCATAGGGAATACCATGGTTTTCATGATTCTGATCTTTGGAGGCATAGTTTTTTTGTAGCTATATTGTAATTAAAGGTAAAGGTAACATTTCCTCTATCCAGTCATGCCCAACTTTAGGGGATGATGCTTATCTCTGTTTCTGAGGGAGCCAGCATTAATCAGAAGATGTTTCCAGGGTCATGTGGCCAGCATGACATCGTGCCACACCACAGAGCCTGCAGCAAAACACAGAATTCTTTTTTTTTTATAAAAAAGTTTTTTATTTTTGATACAAACATACAAACAGGACATACAAAACATAAAAACCATCTTCCATCCATACATACAGTGTGTCAGTTGGTTACAAATCCTTTGTGTCATCCTTTCATATTCATCACTCACAATTTATCAAAAAGAAAATTTCTCATATTATCAATAAAACATTATGTATTTATCAATTATTACTTGTGTACAATTAAACTATTTATTTCATCATATATACGAGATATATTTTTAATCTAAAATTTATGTTATACTTTCATCCAATGGTTATATATATCAACATTATATTTTATATCAGCCTATTATATTTCTATTACAAAATTATATTGTCTATTGAATTACCAAGTCTTTTTATCCAACCATTGATAAAACAAATCCCATATCTTATAAAATTGTTTATCTTCTTGTTCTCTAATTTCAAATGTCAGTTTACTCATTTCAGCACAGTCCATAATTTTCCTAATCACTTCCTCCTGCATAGGTATTTTATCATTCTTCCAATTTTTGGCAAATACAATTCTAGCTGCTGTTAAAACATTTACAATCAAATATTTCAACTCTTTATTGTAAATATCTGGTATAATTCCCAATAAAAATATTTCTGGTTTCAAGTCTATGCAAAACACAGAATTCTAATTACCTTCCCATCTAAGTGGTACCTATTTATCTACTTGCATCGTCCTGCTTTCGAATTGCTAGGTGGGCAGGATATGGTTATTACATCTATTACAATTAATATGTTCCCTGAAATCCAAGTATAGGTATATCTTTCAAACCACCATGACATCAAAATGACTGTTTAGGTATCAACAGACAAAGAATGCACTAAAAACAAGGATATCATGAGACCTGACCCAGGCATGTCAGTCATAATATTTGCTTGAATGTGTCAAGATGCGTGTGTCATCCTTTGACACCCTTGTTCCTATTTAGGATGATGGTGTAGCCTCATCTCTATGCCTCTTTGATC
Organism: Naja naja; assembly: GCA_009733165.1. NCBI lineage: Eukaryota > Metazoa > Chordata > Lepidosauria > Squamata > Elapidae > Naja > Naja naja. Next base: position 12,656,730 of record CM019164.1, read on the forward strand.
CAATTTTTGAAAACTATTCATATGACAGGGAATAATAAAAATACTTAATTACAGATTCCAAGCAATACGTAGTTAACTATTACTTACTGGCTTTTAATTGGATGTTTCTTTTAAAAAGACCATTAAAGGCTAGCTGAAAACTAGCAATTACAAGTCATTATGTAATAAGTTCATTAAAAAAAAAACAGTTTGCTTTATAATAAAAGCGTAGGGACCTATTAAGTGGCTTTAATTCCAGGCGTGAAATTCTTTTAAAATGCTTCTGTTGGTGCTAGATGCCATTTTGAATTAGAATCCCTCCTTTTTCCAACCTGATCTATCCATTTCTTGCCAAAGCATCTTGTGAGTGGGTTAGCTTGGGTTGAGTATGTCATGTAAACTGTAAACTCCACAGTGAAGAGAATTCCTCTCCCTGAAGGGATTGAAATGGTTGATTATCCTCTATGCTCAATATTCACCACCTTTTCCTTTGAAAGCTTTGAGTGTAGTTTCCAGAAATCATTGTTGACATTGTCAGCCATTCAGTCCTGTCTGACCCTCGGCCACACTATGGATCATTACTCTCCATGGCCCTCTTTCTCGCATGGCTTCCTTCAAATCTGCCATGGTCATGCCACTGTTATCCTTTATAGCAGTGGTCACCAACCAGTGGTCCGGGGACCACTGGTGGTCCGTGAGAAAATTTTGGTGGTCCACAGAGAAATGTCCCTCCCAAAGCACCCCTCAAAGCAATTAATTCAGGCGGCGCAGGAACACAAGGCTGCGCCACCCACATGCCCTGTGGGAACACAAGGTTGTGTCGCTGGCATTGCGAACAACACAAGGTAGTGAGGGGAGGGGCAAAAAGCAGAGAGGGGAACTTGCCCCTCTCGCCCCACATGCCTGGCCTGGCCACGGGGCTGCTTCTTTCCACTGCTTTTGGATGCACGCAAGGAAAGTAGCAAAAGTCTTTCTTTCTCTCCACCAGAAATAAGTCTTTGAGACCCTGCAAGGCATCCCTGCTCCAAGAGGTTGCACTGGCATGACAAGTCTCACAAAGACTCATTTTTGGCAGAATTTGGGGGAGAGAACAAAAGAGTTCTGCTGCTTCTGCTGCTTTCCTTGCATGAAGCCAAAAGTCTCTCTCTCTCTCTCTCTCTCTCTCTCTCTCTCTCTCTCTCTCTCTCTCTCTCTCTCTCCCCCGTATCCTGCGAGCCCAAATAAAGTATGATTGATTGGTAGGAAAACGGGGTGGGGGATTTTCCTGTAGACTTTTTTTTTTGCATTTTCCCAGGGTCTCTGGTCCACAGGATTTAAAATTATGAGTTTGGTGGTCCTTGAGGTCCAAAACGTTGGCAACCCCTGCTTTATAGCAGGGGTGTCAAAATCAAGGCTCAGGAGCTGGGGCCAGCCTGCAGAGTGCTTAGATCTGGCCAGTGGTGGGATTCAATTTTTTTTACTTCTGGTTCTGTGGGTGTGGCTTGGTGGGTGTGGTGTGGCTTAGTGGGCGTGGCTTGGTGGGTGTGGCAGGGGAAGGATACTGCAAAATCCCCATTCCCTCCCTACCCCCCTACCCTGCTTTCCAGCTCCGTTCTCCTGTGCAAGGCAACCAAAGAAGACCCAGCCAATCAGCTGGGACTCAATGGGAGGCAGAGCATAGATGGGGGTGGGGCCAGTCAGAGGTGGAATTTGCCGGTTCTCTGAACTATTCAAAATTTCCGCTACCGGTTCTCCAGAACCGGTCAGAACTGGGAAAATACCACCTCTGGATCTGGCCTGTGGTGCCTCTGTGGAAACATTGAAAGACTGACCCTTGATGACTCTGCCAGCAAAAACAGAGCTCGGGAGGATTGTGTGCAGCCCTCCCAGGCTCTGTTTTCAGCCATGAGGGCCTCCTGCAGCCCTCTGACAGTGAAAATGAAGCCCAGGGAGGCTTCACATGGCCTACCCAGGCTCCATTTTCACTGACAGATGATGACAGGAGGCCGTCGCAACAGAAAATGGAGCCTCGATGAGTGACATCAAGCTGTCCACACCCACCCCTGGCCACACCCATCCCATCCACTTCATTTTCCCCAATCTCATCCTGGTGTCAGCTTTTGGAAGCCATATTAGTACCAGAAGCTTCCACGCTGCCACATTCCTGTGCCTGGGACAGTAGGAGGGGAGGATTTTTAAAGTGTTGGTAGTTAGACATAATTTTTTTTAAAATTACATTTATATGCCGCCCTTCTCCGAAGACTCAGGGCTGACTTACAATTTTGGGATACAACCCAATGCGCTCAGCAATAGCCTTCATTCCATTTTATATGCCTGCTTATTACTAAGCGGCATTTTTACAAAGTCAGCTTATTGCCCCCAACAATCTTGGGTCCTCAGTTTACCTACCCTGAGAGGATGGAAGGCTGAGTCAACCTTGAGCCTGGTGGGATTCGAGCCTGCACTAATTGCAGGCATCTGGAACTTAAGTGCTAGGCATTTAACAGCCTGCACCACCAAGGCTCTTAATAGCATTCTTCTTTTTGGTAAAGGTCATGTTATTCCTGCACCTGGAGGAGGAGTGGTTGAAGGGATGTCTCAAGTTGGGATGGTTGGTGATTGGACCATGTGATGGACTGATGGGTGCAGGGGTTGGGTGTTGACTTTTGAATTCCTAAGGGAAACTCTCAGCCTTGGGTTTTCCCAGATGTGCCAGTATAAGTGCTCTAATAAAAGGAAACTTTGAGAAAATCCCTGCAATGTGAATCTCTGACTGGAAAAACACGTGGTGTTTGGATATCTGCATGACCCAATCCAATGTTCTCCTTTAATTCATCTCCAAATTCCATCTGGATTGTCAACTGTAACTTTCAAATCCTCCAGCTTTCTTTCCCACCTATGGAAAAAGTTCCTTTTATGGATTGTCTTCAGGCCAAAGTGTTCAGCTTTCCTGCGAGCAAAATCACTCACAAGATTTCTAATCTGTGCAATTAGGATGAACCGACTCTGGTGAGCTTCAATGGGCTCCTTATCTTAGATATCCTTATGCACCAGGTCATCACTGCAAACAAGAACTGTGCCTTTTTTCTTGGCAATTATCCATCATTCCTTCACTGTGCTGAAAACAGCTTTTAAAAAAAATTTTTTTTATCTCAGCTGAGTTTCCAAACTATTTAAAGAAATGTTTGTCGATTAATCACACAAGGTTTTTGTGTGTGTGTGTGTTGTCACCTAGGAACAGATAGGCCTGACGGAGAGGACAACCATCAATGGCAGTCAAGGCAATCTTCAAATCCTTCCTCATCGTTGGTTAAAGGATTTTGGGGGATGCTGGGGAAAAATGCAAAGGAGCAAAGGAGATGGCAGCTTCTCCCAATTTGTGTATTTCTTTTTCAATACTATTTTTCAGATGTTTAATTTCTAAATATCTGAAAAGAGTGTAGAGAAGAGCAACAAAGATGACCAGGGGACTATAGGCTAAACCGTACAATGAACGATTGAGGGAACTAAGTATGTCCTAACTTAGTTCTGCCTGCGTTACACATAGGGCAGTATAATGGGTCCACAATATTTAAGGGAGCGTCTCCTGCCGATATCGAGCGCCACCCGCCCTGTGCGGGCACATAGGCAAGGACTCCTCGGGGTCCCATCGGCAAGTCAGTGTCGGCTGGCGGTCCCCCGGCGACGAGCCTATTCTGTAGCGGTCCCCGACTTATGGAACGAACTGCCTCTGGACCTCCGTCTGGCCCCTGACCTCCGCACCTTCCGCCGCGATTTAAAGACCTGGTTGTTTGACCAAATCGGGCTGTGACTACCTCACCAGGGGTATGGGATAATTTTAAGTATCTTAATTTGGTTTTATTGGGCTTTATAATTGTTTAATCCTTTTTAAAATATTTATTGTATTGTACATTTTTAATTGTGAGCCTCCCCGAGTCTTCAGAGATGGGGCGGCATATAAGTCCAATAAAATAAAATAAATAAAATATGTCCAGTTTAATGAAAAGAAGGTCTAGGGATGATATGATACCAGCTTTCCAAGATCTCAGGGGCTGCCCCAAAGAAGAGGGAGTCAAGCTATTCTCCAAAGCCCCCCTGAAGTCAGGACAAGAAGCAATGGATGGAAACTAATCAAGGAGAGAAGCAACTTAGAACTAAAGAGAAATTTCCTGACGGTGCTCCAACACTGGAAGATTTCAAGAAGAGATTGGACAGCCATTTGTCCGGAATGCTATAGGGCAGTTGTCGCCAACCAGTGGGCTGGGGACCACTGGTTGTCCACAGGAAAATTTTGGTGGTCTGCAGAGAAATGTCACCCCCAAAGCATCCCTCAAAGCAATTAATTCAGGCTGTGCAGGAACACAAGGCTGCACCTGGGAACACAAGGCTTGTGTTGCTGGCATTGCGAACAACACAAGGTAGTGAGGGGAGGGGGAAAGAGTGGAGGGGGGACTTGCCCCTCTCACCCCATGCACCTTGCTTGGCCACCGGGATGCTTCTTTCTTCTTCTGCATTTGGCTGCACGCAAGGAAAGCAGCGAAAGTCTTTCTTTCTCTCCCCAAACTGTGCCAGAAATGAGTCTTTGGGATCCTGCAAGGCATCCAGCTCCAAGAGGCTGGGCCGGCATGACAAGTCTCACAAAGACTCATTTCTGGCGAGTTTGGGGGAGAGAAAGAAAGACTTCTGCTGCTTCTGCTGCTTTCCTTGCATGAAGCCAAAAGTCTCTCTCTCTCTCTCTCTCTCTGTGTTCTGCGATCCCAAATAAAGTATGATCGATCGGTAGGAAAGCGGGGTGGGGGAATTTTTCTGCAGACTTTTTTTGGGATTTTCCCAGGGTCTCCAGTCCGTGAGATTTAAAATTATGAGTTTGGTGGTCCCTGAGGTCCAAAAGGTTGGCAACCCCTGGTATAGGGTCTCCTGCTTGAGCAGGGATTGGACTAGATGACCTCCAAGGTCCCTTCCAACTCTGTTCTGATTGATTGAAACAGAGACAAAGAATAGTATATCAGAGCTGGCCACGATACAAGATATAGTTGGAAAAAACATGACTGTTGGTTTCTAAGCAACCAATGCTGTCCTTCCTTTTTCTTTTTGCTGGAACTAGAGAAATAACAGAATTTGGTGCATAATGAGATAAGAATTCACATTGTGTTGGCTTTGGAAATGTAGCTTTTGTATTCCCAGGCTGGTGTCCAAATACGGTTCCAGCCATCCTTGAGGATGTAGGTGTACCCAAGAGATATTTAAATCGGTTGCGTGGAATGCCAGATATTCGTGTGTCCTATCACACACACAAAAAGCCTTTGAAAACCTAGCACACTGGCAGTTTGCCCAAACTGAACTTACCACAAAATCCTCCTGGATAAAATCGTTTAGTTCAGGATGCAATCCGTTGGATCCTTTGCTTCGAAGCTCCAAAGGTTATAGAGAGTCCTATATCTCCGTGCCTTGTTCAAATCCCAGTTTTTGTTTGGGATATTTTATTTTTAAGGAGATGCGATAGCTCAAGGGTTAAAGAAGCTGAGCTTGTCAGCTGGAAAGAGTGAGACCCCAGTGCCTCGTGCCGTGGTAAGCTCCCATCCTTTGCTCCACCTCCTGCCCACCTAGCAGTTTGAAAGCATGCAAATGCAAGTAGATAAATAGGTACCACTTCGGTGGAACGCTAACAGAATTCCGTACACCTCAGCATATAGCCCTCTAGCCACATGATGACTATGGAAAATGTCTTCGGACAACACTGGATCCCTCAGGCAACAAACAGATGAGCGCTGTGCCCTAGAATCTCTCTCTCTCTCTCTCTCCCCACACACACACACAACTTCTTCAGCTTCAACCACAATAATACATGGGCAAACAATCGAGACAAATTCAAGGTAAACTGTTTCAAACTCAATTGCAGAAAGTATGACTTCAGCAACAGAGTGGTCAAGGCCTGGAATGCCCTACCTGACGCCATTGTTACAGCCTCAAACCCTCACAGCTTCAACCTCAAGCTGTCTACCATGGACACCACCCCATTCCTAAGAGGTCCTTAAAGGGGGCGTGCATAAGCGCACCAGCGTGACTACCGTCCCCATTTATCTATATTTACTCCCTTCGTTCATGTTTATGTTCATACCCACACTTGTTATCTTGTACATGTTTGACAAACAAATAAAATAAAATCAATAAAATCAATAAATATTTAGGGGAGGAGAAGACGGTTCGTTTAGCAGCATCTTCTGGAAATATTGTCAGTAAGAAACCAGGAAGATCAAGCAACATTTGAAGACCATCTGACATCATTCCTCTTTCCCAGCAGGCAGAATTATCTGAATTCTAAACATATCCAGCTTTCATAGTGTGAATGCATCCCCATCATTCCTGATCAGCACAGGAAAAGGACAATGGGTGGGGGGAAAGGAGATTTGGAAAA
>CM019164.1:12694271-12842665 GCA_009733165.1 Naja naja
CCTCCCGTGATGTCGGAAAGCATCTTCCGCTCAGATGCCACAACCACCTGCACTGCTCCTGCTAGAAGGGCCGAGTGGAAACTACACTAATGAATTCTTACGTGGACTCCCCTCCCCCCGGTCTCCCTCTAGACGGAATCAAAGAAATGAGCCTTTGTGAGGACAAACAGGCTCGCATCAAGGCACAGAATTCATGCCGTCTCAGTTTTCGTTTGTTTTCGTTTGTTTGGGGTTTTTTTTGTGCATTCGGTGCAATTTTTGCCCCACCTTTAAAAAAAAAACCATAATAAAATAAAAAGGAAAACAAACACTGCTCTCATAAATAAACCACGTTCGTAAGAAGGCCGAGCTTCTAAACCGGCGAAAACCCCGCCGTGGGTGAAGTTATTACAAATAAACAGGCGGTCCGGAAAGTCTGTGTTTGATTCATTCGGGATCTCCGTGGCCAGAATCAGGGAGGAATCCAGACCAGAGGTGGGTATTCAGCCGGTTCTGACCAGTTCTGGAGAACTGGGGCAGAAATTTTGAGTAGTTCGGAGAACTGGCAATTACCACCTCTGACTGGCCCTGCCCCCATCTCTTCTCCGCCTCCCAAGTCCCAGCTGATTGGCTGGGTCTCCTTTGATTGCTGTGCACAGGAGAACGGAGCTCAATGGCGAATCCCGTCACCATTGAATTAGGGTGAGTATTGGGGCAAGTGGTGCAGTGGCCTAGAAGTAAAGCTCTCACCTTACAATCAGCTGGAATATATATCTGCTGGGAAAAAAAACTCTGCATTGGCAACAGGAGGGCATCCAGCCAGTAAACACTCAGCTCCATTCAAACTCCACCCCACAAGGGATTTTGGGGTCATTAACAGAGGATGATTAGGGTTAATAGGCTCAGTTTTAGTACTATGGGGTCCTTGGTCCTCAGAGAGCACTAAGGACCCAATAGTTTGATCTTGAGCTGCAAATATTCTTTTTCACCTTGCTTGTCTGGAAGGAACTCTCAAACTTCTCCTCTGGTATGCAGGGGGTTGGACTAGAAGACTTCCAGCCAGGGTCCCTTCCAACTCTGTTACTCTGCTTAGTGTGCTGTGTGGAGCCCAGAGGCAGGTGTACCTCTGCTCAATAAACCCCCTTTCAACAAACCACAATTTAACGAGGACTCTTTTATCCCCTGAAGATCGCAGCCAAAAGAAGCAGAATTAAACAGAAACACAAAACACAACAGCGTAGACTGTGGGCTGTGTGGAAATCAAGCACTTAAACTCTTCCTACTTTCAAGAGCATTTGGATTCAATTTTTAATGAGACTTCCAAACAATTACTGCTGCAAATAAGAGTAAATAAAGAAGAAAGAGACTGTGACAGCCTTATGGCTTGACTCTGCGAATTAAAGAAATGCAAACAAAGGCACAATCTTTAGGACCGAAGAAGGGAAGGAGAGAATTTTTTTCTTCCATTTGCCATTTCCTGGGGTTACTTTGACACAGAGCATTGGCATAATTTCCTTAATTAATTTAATTGTTCAAATCTTTGCTGCTCAGCCAAAGGAGGGGCGCTTCTCCTTTCACTGCTGAATTGCAGTCTCTCTATTTTACCAAAAAGTTTGTTTTTCTTGGCGGTTTCCTGGAAAGAATCGGTCTGGATATTTGGGGCTCTCATGCCTTAGCCCTTCTTTTATAATAACTTGATTCATTATCATTCTCTCTGACACTCATTTCCTGCTTTGGCTGGTGCACAACTGAGTGAGAGACCTAGCAACACACCATTCAAAGCTGGGTTCACACTCCCACTCTGTTTGATTGTTCAGTGGCTGGCATGTTGGGTAAACTCAACTGGCTGGTTCAATTGTGGTTCAATCAATTGTGTGAACTCAGGGAATGATTATTCTACAGATAAACAGAGTTGGAAGGGACCTTGTAGGTCATCTAGTCCAATCCTCCCCTACCTACACCATTTCTGACAAATGGCAGTCCTATCTTTTCTTGAAAGTCTTAAGTGATGACTTCCGAGGGCAACTTCTCCATTGGTTGATTGTTCTCACTGTCAGAAAGTTTCCCCTTATTTCCAGGTTGAATCTCTCCTTGATCAGTTTCCATCCATTATTCCTTGTCTGGCCTTCAGGTGCTTTGGAGAATATCTTGACCCCCTCTGTGGCAGCCCCTTAAATATTGGAAGACTGCTATCATGTCTCCCCTGGTCCTTCTCTTCCATAGACTAGCCATGCCCAGTTTCTGCAACCATCCTTCATTAAGAACTGGGTTAGTTCTCATCTTAGTCCATTTTTTGTGTGGAAGCTAGGACCTCTGAGAGTGCCAGTGGTCTCCAAAACAGGGAGAAGGGAGGAAAAGGAGAAACATCGGATTGAATTCATGATCCCATGCGCTGTGTGAATGCAGAAATGAGTGACTTGTATAGTGGAAACTTCCTTCATGCCAACCAGCTTCCCACTTTGGCTCAACCCCTTTCTCTTGTCCTTGGAGAGCAATAATTCACAGTTGTCTCCACTCTCGGCTGATTGCTCAAGGAAGCAGTTTGAACCAGAGCCCAGAACGGCACTTAACAAGTGTTGCAATTTATAGATATGCAAAATAGCACATATTTATGTATCTGCTAACATGATTGGGAAGCAAAAAGCCAACCCAACCCCAGCCCTCCCTCCTTCTGTAGAATTGCCTTTGCTCTTCAAAATAACACTCTATATGTTTGGGATGCTAATTGCAATCAAAAGAGGAGGAAAGTGAAAGACAGGAGTGAACTGGTTTGGATAGACCAGGAGTCTCCATATTTGGCAACTTGAAGACTTGAGGACTTCAACTCCCAGAATTCCCCAGCCAGTCTGGCTGAAGAATGCTGGGAGTTGAAGTCCACAAAGTCTTAAAGTTGCCAAATTTGGAGATCCTTGGGCTAGCCTTCTGTTTTGTTCTGCCTTCTCAATTCACATATACAGGTAGTCCTCAAGTTATGACCATAATGGAGCCTGTGCATCCTGGTTGTCAATGATTACAGTTGTAAAGCAGGTCAGTCACACAATCGGCCCAATTTTATGATCTTTTTAGTACTCAGTAAGCAAACCAAAGGGACGTGGTGGCTCAGTGGCTAGGAGCTGAGTCAATCAGAAAGGTCGGGAGTTCGGCGGTTCGAATCCCTAGCGCCACGCAATGGAGTGAGCTCCTGTTACTTGTCCCAGCTTCTACCAACCTGGTAGTTCGAAAGCACGTAAAAAATCCAAGTAGAAAATACAGACCCCTTTGGTGGGAAGGTAACAGCGTTCCGTACATCTTCGGCATTTGGTCATGCCAGCCACATGATCACAGAGACATCTTCGGACAGCACTGGCTCTTCAGCTTTGTAATGGAGATGTGCATTGCCTCCTAAATGACTAGTATGTATGTGCAAAGGGAACCTTTACTTTTACCTTAAGCAAACCAATGGTTTGCCACAATGCAGTTTTGCCCCAAACTTGAAGTTAATACCAGTTTTTGGCAAAACCACCTTAAAATCTAGTCATGTGACCATGGGAGATTCCAAGCATCTGTGGCAGGCTTGCTGACTACCTGAAGTGCAGTCATGTGACTGCAGGGGAGAGGCCAGCAGTTGGAACTTCAAGCCTGGATTATAAGTACTCCCAACTAGGTCCATTAGAACTTTGAATGGTCCCTACACAACTGGTTGTAAGTCAAAGGCTACCTGTAGAATGGGAATTTTTCAAAAGCTCAAACTTGCATATCCTCGCTTAAATGCCATCTATAAAACATCTTGATTAAATTTTCTTTATATGCTGTTGATAACGTTAATTTGCAGTTCTTGGTCCAAATTTTCTTCCAATCTTCTAACTGTATACTGTGACTTACATTTTGTGCCCAAGCAATCATTGGGCCCTTAACTACTTCTTCCTCCATTTCTACTTGGAATAAATAATTGTACGTTCTAGTAATAAATTTTTCTTCTTTATCCATTAGAATTTGGTCTAATTTTGGGGGTTCCCTTTCTATTCCAAATTTCTCCATATCTTTTTTATGCCTAGTCTTTATTTATTTATTTATTTTTATTTATTAATTTGACTTGTATGTCGCCTCCTCTCCGAAAGGACTCGGGGCGGCTCACAACTAAAACATAATAATAAATTATTTACCTAAAAACAAATTAAATGAAAAACAAGTCAAATACAGAATTTAAAACCCCAAGGTTAAAACATCCATCAAACCCCGCCCCCCAGGAGGTCAGCACAGCCCGGACTGTGCAAATAACCAGGTCTTTAAATCGTGGCAGAAGGTGCGGAGATCAGGAGCCAACCGGAGCTCCAGCGGAAGCTGGTTCCATAGAGTGGGAGCCACCACAGAATAGGTCCTCCCCCGGGTCACCGCCAAGTGACACTGAGTTGCAGACGGCACCCCGAGGAGCCCCCATCTGTGCGTTCGTACAGGGAGGTTGGTGTTTGATGCCAGCAGGAGTCGTTCTCGTAAATACCCCGGACCCACGCCTTGTAGGACTTTGAATGTTAATACAAGGACCTTGAATTTGCATATATGGCCACCAATCCAAACTTATACCTTGTTCTTTTAATTTTTCTGTTGTTTTTAAATTCCTCTGATTATCTAATAATTCCTTATATCTAATCCTCTTTTTATTCTCTGTACAACTGGTATATCATGGCTTATTGTGTTGGCTTGTTTCACATGACCTACTGCTAACCTAAAGCCTAGATTTCCACAGTGGGCTGAACCATAAACTATACCACCCCATTCTAGTCCAAGTTAGTGCATTGTGTGTAGTGATCCATGCATAGAAATAACTCTGTAAACCACTTCCCTGGGGTGTAAAGTTCACACGCAGTCATTAGGTACAATTAAAAATGGAAAAATTAAATGGTGTTAATTAATTTAAAAACATTTGTGCAAGCTGGGGTTTTCTCCTATTTTGCCCTGTAGACAAACACTTCAGCAGAAAAAAAACACCTCCAAAGTTCTTTGAACCTGCCATCCCTTAAAAATACTTCCTTTTATCCACGTGAACTAGAAACATTTTCTTCTTCTCCCTTTTCAGCTTTCCTTTCTTCATCTCAACAAATCCTGCCCTACTTCAACACTTGCACAGAATTAGGTTTGGCCAAAAACTGTAGAAGTCTTGCCTTCAACTTTGCTTCAATCAAAGGCAAGAAGAAAGAGAGTCAGATATGTATAGAGGGTGACATTATGTCAAGGCTTAAATGAACCACCAAAGATTCCAATTTGGTTTCTCTTTTCTTCTCCTTTTCCCTAATGGTTTATAATTTGGAGAAAAGATGAATGGTCCCATGCTAGGTCATTAATGAAAATGTAAAGTTACTGCTTTAAAACTCCCCCTGGGATCTTTTCAGTGTCAAATCCATTTGGTAGACAGGGTCCACAAGGCAGAAAAATCAGCAAAGCTTCCATCGGCTTCTTCCAACACTTGACAGAAGTTTCATTTCTCGACCTCGTTTTTTCTGTCTTTCATAACTTTGATCTTCGATGACAGGGTGAACTCTCATTCCATCCCGCAGATTGCATTGATTGGAGGCAGCCTTTTGAGATAAGCACACTAATTATTTTGTTGGAAATTTAATTAAATCTTTTCACTTAGGGATGGAGGCACTAGTCCCTTCTGCGTACACGCCACATTCCTCGTCTTCTCTTTCTGAAAAACTCCTATACATTTATGAGGTAAGCTGTTTGCAAAGAGGCATTATTTGGTAGTTGATGCTTTACTTGTTAGATTTATATTTTTCTTCAGCTAGAAGCTAAGTCTTCAAGATGTGTTCTGATTTTTCAACACATTTCGTGATAGTCTTTTGAAAACAAGGAAATGGTTTTTGGTTGTTAAGTTATCGACACGGTTGTTAAGTGAATCTGGCTTCTTCATGGACTTGGCTTTTCAGAAGGTGGCAAAGAGAATCACATGACCCCGGGACAGGGCAACTGTCTGTCAGGATTCTGTCAGGATTCCAACCATCTGTCAGGATTCCGGCAGTCACCCCAATTAAATCATGAGTCTCAAGCCAAACTTCCAAAACTTAAAAGATTTATTGGGAGTAAATATGCCAGCATTGCTTGGGTGTAGCCAACTCTGAGACCCATAATTCATTGTCACCCTTGACCTTGGTTTCCCACCCCCCCACCCCCTGGGTGTCTCGTAATTCATATTCTCCAATGGGACACATCCATAGCCAAGAGTCATCAGTCATGCTCTCCAGTTAGAATTTTGTGCAGCAGAAACTTCAGACACCTGGTTACTATCTTTGAAAACTATGTATGGAATACACTTTTGATTTCCGAGCTGCCGCACTGCTCTTTCAAACTCCTTTCCCCCTTCCCTTTCTGTTGGCAACTCTAAAAATAGAAATATTTTATGAGTTGGCACCATCATAAATACGAGTCAGTTGACAAACATCTGAATAATGATCGTGAGGATGCTGCAATGGTTGTAACTGTGAAAAATGGTCAGAACAAAAGTCATTTTTTTCAATGCCCTTGGAAATTTGAGTGGTCACTCAATGAACTGTTGTAAGCCAAAGACTACCTGTATTGAACAGCTCAGGAAGAACAGAATCCTGAACGACAGCATATTACATCACCTCTTTCAAGAAGCAAGTAAAATCTGGAATCGGTTTAAGTGATGAATAGAAATCCCATGGCAGGCAAAATCTCACCTTCCCAAACTCCAAAAGGGGACCGAGGCAGCAAAAACCAAGAAAACAACAACAAAATCACATTCACCAGTTGCGCCCGTATCTGGACGGAGATGCCCTTCGCACGATCACTCATGCACCTGTGATGTCCCGACTCGACTACTGCAACGCTCTCTATTTAGGACTGCCCTTGCATACCATCTGGAGGCTTCAGCTGGTGCAGAATGCAGCTGCGCGGGTTGTGATGGGAGTTTCCCGATACTCCCATGTTATACCCCTGCTGCGCGAGCTGCATTGGTTACCGGTTGCCCTCTGGGTGAGATTCAAGGTGTTGGTGTTAACATTCAAAGTCCTTTACGATATGGGTCTGGGGTACTTGCGGGAGCGTCTCCTGCCAATATCAAACAACGATCACCCTGTGCCTGCGCACAGATGGGGACTCTTTGGGGTACCGTCGGCTAGACAATGTCGGCTGGTGGTGACCTGGGGAAGGGCCTATTCTGTTGCAGCCCCTGCCCTGTGGACCTGTTATGTTTGCATGAAGAGACAGACGCGGAGTGCTTCAAGCTCTTTTGTTTATTAGTGACTACAGCTCAGAACGGACCCGACTGGCTTTGCTGCGGCTGCTACTTATAGCCAGTAGCTGCAGCTGACAGCCAATCAGAGTGCAGGGTTTTCCCGCACTTTCTAAACCAATCATTTCTAACACTTTACGAGAACAATTCAAACTTAACCGATGATTTCAAATCTGCATACATAACAGAACCAACTCCCTTTGCAGCTCCGGTTGGCTCCTGATCTCCACTCCTTCTGCTGTGATCTGAAGACCTGGCTGTTTGAACAGGCCAGGCTGGACTGACCTCCTGGGGTTTTTTAAAGTATTTTAATGGGTTTTTAGCGATTGGGCTTGTTGATTTTATTCTGTTTTAAATATTTATTGTTTGAAGTATTGTGTTTTTAATTGTGAGTCAGCCAGTCCTCAGGAGACATATAAGTCCAATTACAAATAAATAAATAAATTTCCCTTTGTGGGAGCAACCAAGCCAGTCTCAATCCCGACGTCTGCTCTGAGGCCAATTCATAATTATTCACTGATTGAATATTAGATCCTGCTGAGATCTAAGAGCTTACACAGTATAACAAACCAGGAAACATCTAGAGTTTGATTAAAATCCTCCCTCCCGAATTAAAAAAAAATAAAATAAAAAGAGTATGAAACATCGAGATCAAGTATTTAGAAGCAGAGAAGGAGATCTCATCTGAAATGTTTTTCCTTAACCAATGGGGTCTTTTCTCAGCCATTTCTGCTAACACAGCATTTTGATACACTCTCTTTCTTAATATATTCAAATTTGTATGCATTGGGTGAGATAGCAAATTGCTTCTCGATGCCTCAGAAAACAGCAGCAATGAATATCAACTTTTTTTTTTAATTACATTTATATGCTGCCCTTCTCCGAAGACTCAGGGCGGCTTACAATTTTAGGGATACAACCCAGTGTGCTCAGCAATAGCCTTCATTCCATTGTATATGCCTGCTTATTACTAAGCGGCATTTTTACAAGGTCAGCTTATTGCCCCCAACAATCTCGGGTCCTCAATTTACCTACCCCGAGAGGATGGAAGGCTGAGTCAACCTTGAGCCTGGTGGGATTTGAGCCTGCACTAATTGCAGGCAGCTGGAACTTAACTGCTAGGCATTTAACAGCCTGAGCCACCAAGGCCCCTTTTAAGTTCCACTTTTTATCCTGTGAATCAGATGCCATTGAAATGCAACTCCTATGAATTTGTTCCCCGTCCCTGGAGTCAAAGCAAGAAGGGGATGATCTCCATGAAGGAGAAGATGACTTTGGAAGAGTGATCATGACTTAGCATGGGACAAAAAGTCGTTGTATTTCATGAGAAGGCTGTTAGGAAAGAAGTGTATCGTCTATGGAGATTCTCAGTCCTCCATGTGATGGTTGTCCCAAAGGTGCTTTTTCAAGAGGCAACTGGACTACCTTTGTTTTTCCTTGAAGGCATTTCGTTTCTATCCAAGAAGCTTCTTCAGTTCTGACTGAATTGTTGCAGTCATATAAATCCATCCATTCCCCACCATTCAGATAGAACTGAAAAAGTTCCTTGGGTGAGAAGTGAAACATCTTCAAGGAAAAACAAAGAAAGTCCAGTTGCCTCTTAAAAACACCTTTGGGGCAAGAAATTGCATCACTGCCTTGTTAAAACTCCACTCTTTCATCAAATGAAGAGCTGTGTGCCATATACCATGTTTCCCTGAAAATAAGACCATCTTATATATTTTTTGCCACCCAAAAAGGTGCCAGGTCTTATTTTGGGGGATGTCATCCACTGACTCACTTCACTTGCGTGCATTGTCCCTGGCCTCTTTTTGAAGTCAGAGGCCTTCAGGAACTTCTTCTGCAGCCGGCAAGGCTTTCCTGAAGGCCTCTGCAGCCTATAAAAAGAGCTCTGGATCGATCCAGAGCTTTGTTATCAGCTGCAGAGGCCTTCAGGAAGCCTTGCCAGCTGCAGAAGAAATAGGACAGCAAAGCAGGTGTTGGGGTGTGTGAGGCCTGGCTACTTCTGTCCAAAGGTAAGTAGTAGGACAGCTCCACCCCCAATCCCCACCCTAGCTTATTTTTACCCCATGCACTCTGGAGTGGATGGGATCTTATTTAGGGTTTATTTTGAGGGTAGAGCTTATATTGGGCGCATGTGTAAAAATCAAGCTAGGACTTACTTTCAGGGTAGGTTGTATTTTTGGGGAAACAGGGTAGTTGATGCTACAGGGCTGATTTGGGGTATTAGTATGGCTGCTACAAGGTGGATTTTAATGGCTCTCCTCAGCCAACTATTATCCCACCGGGAGATGTACACTTAAGGCAAGATACCAAGTTGGAAAATCCTAATATGCTCTCTTTTAAAACTCCCCATGATTAGGAAGAAAAAAACCCCCCTTACTAAGCAAATTAGGTCTTAAATTGAGGGCTACCTATAGGGCCACGCTAAAGCTTGATGAAAACAGAATACGTAATTTATTCTTTTTCCGCTAGAAGGGAATTTATTTCTCAAACAGTGCCTGCATTGTGCCTTGATCGTTTTCATTCAAGCTAGCTATCAAAAATCCAAGATCCTAGGCCAAATTGATCCTTGTCAGCCCAGATTCCTTTAATGCACGTCTTCCTCTTCCTGTCACCCTCCATCTCGTTCTTGGAAAGAAACGAAGGGAAGAATCATCATCCTTCAGCTGAATTCCTTGCACGATGAGGTGCCTCCTCTATAAGTCAACTTCACATTTGCAGAATTGTCGTCTCTATCCAGCCCTCAGGGAAGATTCCATAACTCTTATCAAAACTGCCGAAACCTGCTAAAAGTCAGTCAGCTTAGTTTGAGAAAAAGATTTCTCTTCCTCCTTGCTTTCTCGCCAAGGATTCAGGAAGACCTGCAAGAAACCCTTGGAGGCACCAATGTCTCCAAAAATTGTTTATCTATTACTTAAAATGCACCATTCAATTACAAGCATTCGCTTGGAAAAAAAAAAGGGAACTCCAGCAAAGGCAATTTGAGGATTATTTTGGTCTTCCTAATCAGGGTTATTAAAAAATATGCCTGGGATTAAAAAGTCTTCTCTGCTTTATCTGTGAATCAGCAGGGAAAAAAGGAAAAAAAAAAAAGAAAATATCTCGTTATGCAAGCTTAGGGCAAAATTCATGTAGAACTTATTGAAATGTTGCACCAATGGCTTAACTGTGATTAAGCACACATCAAAATAAGCACATGCGACAGAGGGAAATGCAGTGGAATACGAATGAGACTTAACTTTATTAGTCTGATTTTTTTTTTCTGTACAGCCAGTTTCGTGGAAGGGGGGGAAGGATAGAAAATTGGGTTGCTGTAGCAGAGCCGGTAGAGTTCTGCCCCATGTGACATTTGTATGTCGCTTGTTTGTGCTTCCTAGAACTCCTTTGATCCAGAATTGTTATAAATAAGATGCGGTGCTTTTCTGAACCTGGGATTAAAATGAAAACTGTAGTTCGAGTCCTAAAACAGGCTTGTCTTTTTTTTTAAAAAAGTTAGATAACAGATCAACTGAGCTTTCATGCCTGAAGCAGAACTACAACTCACAGTCTCCTGATGCTTGGCCCAAAGTCACCCAGCTGGCCTTCATGCTTAAAGTGGGACTAGAATTCATAATCTCCTGGTGCTTGGGCCAAAGTCTGCCAGCTGGCTTTCATACATGAGAGAACACTAGATCTTGCCATCTCCTGGTGTTTGGTCCAAAGTCATACAGGTGGCTTTCATGCCAAAGACAGGACTAGAACTCACCATCTCCTAGAGATTGGCCCAAAGTCAACCAGATGGCTTTCATGCTAAAGACAGGACTAGAACTCACCATCTCCTAGAGATTGGCCCAAAGTCAACCAGATGGCTTTCATGCTAAAGACAGGACTAGAACTCACCATTTCCTAGAGATTGGCCCAAAGTCAACCAGATGGCTTTCATGCTAAAGACAGGACTAGAACTCACCATCTCTAGAGATTGGCCCAAAGTCAACCAGATGGCTTTCAAGCCAAAGACAGGACTAGAACTCACCATCTCCTAGAGATTGGCCCAAGGTCACCCGGATCGCTTTCATGCCAAAGACAGGACTAGAACTCACCATCTCCTAGAGATTGGCCCAAAGTCAACCAGATGGCTTTCATGCTAAAGACAGGACTAGAACTCACCATCTCCTAGAGATTGGCCCAAAGTCAACCAGATGGCTTTCATGCCTAAGGCTGGACTAAAATTCTCAGACTTCTGGTTTTAAGGCCAGCACTTACCCACCATATCAAACTGGCTACACTAAACAATATGAGGTATTTTCAAGACTACCTCAAAATGATTCCTATAGAGACAGGGCTGAGGATGGGGGAATAGTGGCATGATCATTCGGAAAATGTTGCACAACAGGGAGCATGCAAGGATATATATGAATCCTACTCAGATCTTTTTGGAGTTGTCTTTATGGCTTTGAAGCTGGAAGGATCCTAGCTGAATAAAAATACGAAGGGTAATTGATGTTTCCAAGGTCCCATCCAAAATTCAGTTCTATCAGAATTTCCAACCTGAGGCAAGAAATCAATTTGATCTGGGATTTCCAATCAATTCCACTCAGAAAAACTAGGTTGGAGCAAATGTCCACGGAGTCTCCAAATCAGAGCCAAATCAATTTCTTGGCATCCAATTCAATTCTACACGTTACTTCAGAAATTGGAAATTGATGGATCAAAAGGCCTTTGAATAAGATTTCCAAAGTGATTACTCATACAGGCATAATAAAGGAATGGCTAATGACATTTAGATTTTAGCAGTGACAATATTAAACCAGAAGTAAAGCAAAGAATCTTAAAAGTTGACCGAACAAAGCCGGTTCTGTTTAGGAAACTCACAGAAAATTCCAAATACCCAGCTTTGAACCATCTTGTGCTGGAGAAACAGGCTGTTAAAATTTACATACATGCCTATCAGCATCCTTACGCTTATTTACATATAAATAGCCCTGACCAGCTAGAAGCTAGCCACCCAACGACGGTTAACTTAATTTATCACCCTTTGGCAAGTGAACAGTCATTGGTTTTCTAGCACTTTAACCTTGGCAAACCCTTGGGGAAATAAAAATTAGATTGAGAGAAAATTACTGGTGGTGGAGAACATATAAAAGTGACAGTAGCATATATAAACCTCAGGCAGTAAGGGAATAATGTGTCATATTATTGTAGCTTGTCGTCCCAGGTTCAGTATTACTTCTGTGATATATACTAATGACATCTTTCTCTCTGTAATTCCCCACCCCACCCCCACAATCTGCCCGAGAGAATCTAGTTCCTTAGGAGGTCTTAAAAATATGTGTTGGGGAGGATTATGTCCTCAGGCTGGGGATAGGTGCCTTGGTGCCCACCCAGGTGATTTATGTCCCAAGCATTATGGGAATTTTAGACCCTAGGGGATACAGTTATAATGGAATGTGTGGATGACTTGGGGAACGGTGGGAAGAGATGCTTCCTAAAGAGAAGAGAAGAATGGTTTAGCAATCAGAGCAAAGGTAGTATTCAGCCAGTTCTGACCAGTTCTGGAGAACCGGTATGGAAATTTTGAGTAGTTCAGAGAACCGGCCAATACCACCTCCGATTGGCCCAGCCAACCCCATCTATTCTCTGCCTCTCAAGTCCCAGCTGATCGGCTGGATCTTCTTTTGTTGTCCTGCACAGGAGAACGGAGCTGGAAAGCAGGTTGGTGGGGTGGGGAGGGAATGGGATTTTGTAGTATCCTTCTACTGCCACACCCACAAGCCATGCCCACCAAGCCACGCGCACAGAACCAGTAGCAAAAAAAATTTGAATCCCACCACTGGATCAGAGGAAGAAATTTAAGAAGCACCCAACCTAATTGATCACAGACAGGTAGTGCTTAACTTACAACCATTCATTGAGGGTCTGTCTGAAGTTACAATGCACTGAAAAAAGTGACTTATGATCATTTTTCACACTTATGCAAGAGCCTTGGTGGTGCAGGCTGTTAAATGCCTAGCACTTAAGTTCCAGCTGCCTGCAATTAGTGCAGGCTCGAATCCCACCAAGCTCAAGGTTGACTCAGCCTTCCATCCTCCCGGGGTAGGTAAATTGAGGACCCAAGATTGTTGGGGGCAATAAGCTGACTTTGTAAAAATGCCGCTTAGTAATAAGTAGGCATATACAATGGAATGAAGGCTATTGCTGAGCGCACTGGGTTGTATCCCAAAAATTGTAAGCCGCCCTGAGTCTTTGGAGAAGGGCGGCATATAAATGTAATTAAATTAAATAAATAAAATAAATTATGACCATTGCAGCGTCCCCTTGGCCACACAATCAACATTGAGACTCTTGACATCTGGTTCATATTTATGACAGTTGCAGTGTCCTGGGTTCATGTGATCACTGTTGGAGACCCTGTACTATTTCAGACAAATGGTTATCTAACATCTTTTGAAAAACTTCCAGTGTTGGAGCATTCACAACTTCTGGAGGCAAGTCGTTCCACTGATTAATTGTCCTCACTGTCAGGAAATTTCTCTTTAGTTCTAGGTTGCTTCTCTCCTTGATTAGTTTCCACCCATTGCTTCTTGTCCTGCCTTCTGGTGCTTTGGAGAATAGCTTGACTCCCTCTTCTTTGGGGAGCCCCTGAGATATTGGAAGACTGCTATCATGTCTCCCCTAGTCCTTTTCATTAAACTAGACATACCCAGTTCCTGCAACCGTTCTTCATATGTTTTAGCCTCCAGTCCCATAATCATTGTTGCTCTCTTTCGCATAATTTCCTTCTGACCTCACACCTTGATTGGAGCTGGAAGGACTTGCTAAGTTGATTTCTTAGCAAACACACAATAATGCACGCTGTTGCCAACCCTTGTTCACATTGGCTGTTCGCATACAGGTTTGCCCCGTGTTCAAGTGAGCTGAGACTGAGTTGATTGCAACTATTTCCTGGAATACGTTGAACTGTTCACTAACTAGGTAGGATAAGTTGTTTAGACGTGCTGAGCTAAAATGAGCGGGTTGTGCATCCGTAGCTAATAGTAAGCAAAGAAAAAAAGACAAGAAAAGAAAGCTAATTGTGACTATTAAATGTTGTGGTGAAGCTTTGCAGAGTGTACTTAAGAGTCAATAAAATCCTCCAATAAATGCGGTGTTAATTAAGTTAGCCAAATAAGTCCATGACGTCCACTTCGAAATAGTAGCCTGATTATGGGATGAGCTACTTTAACTTGGATAAGTCTGGCAAATATATATATATATATATGGGAAGATTAGTGATAAAACTTGGTTAATTTTTTTGTTTTTGTTTTACTAAGAACTGTTTGGCAAATGAAAAGAAATGCACATTGTCTCATTAGATGAAGCCTTAAGTTACTGGACCTCAGTACAAGAAACTTTAGGTGCAATTCTTCCAAGGCATTCCTTCATTTTTTCATTATTATATAAATGGGATCAACATGAAATCACTACTCAAATAGACACAAATAATAATATATAAGAGCTGTGGTGGTGCAGTGGTTAGAATGTAGTATTGCAAGCTGACTCAGCTCACTGCCAGGAGTTCGATCCTGACTGGCTCAAGGTTGACTCAGCCTTCCATCCTTCTGAGGTTGGCAAAATGAGGACCCAGATTGTTGGGGGCAAGAAGCTGGCACTTGTAAATCGCCAGAGTGTGTTGTAATACCTATAGGGCAGTATGTAAGTCTATGTATTAAAACAAATTTACTACCTGTTCTGTGGGCATTGTCAACTAAAAAAAATACTTCTTTGGTCTTTTTAGTTGCCAGCAGAAAGAGAGTGGGGAAAGTAGGGGATTCCTTAAATGCTTCGGATAATTGCTAGGCAGCTGAAGCTATTGGCGCGCAAGTTCACTACTGGAGAGCATGATTGATGACTCTTGACTATGGATGTGTCCCATTGGAGAATATACATCCAGGGGTTGGGGGAAGACCAGGGTCAAGGGGGAAATGAATGATGTGTCTTAGAGTCAGCTGCATCCAGGTAACGCCGACATGGTCACTCCTAATAAATCATTTTTTTACTCTGGGAGATGCGGCTAGAGGCTTATGATTTGAATGGGGGTGTATTGTTGGAGCCCTGACAGGCGTGGCTTGGTGGGTGTGGCAGGGGAAGGATACTGCAAAATCTCCAGTCAGAGGTGACATTTGCTGGTTCTCCGAACTACTCAAAATTTCCGCTACTGGTTCTCCAGAACTGGTCAGAACCTGCTGAATACCACCTCTGGAGCCATGGTGGTGCAGTGGTTAGAGTGCAGTATTGCAGGCTACTTCTGCTGCCTGCCATCCGCCTGCAATTTGGCAGTTCAAATCTCACCAGGCTCAAGGTTGACTCAACCTTCCATCCTTTCCATGGTGGGTCTAATCAGGACCCAGATTGTTGGGGGCAAGAGGCTGACTCTGTGAACCACTTAGAGGGGGCTGTAAAGCTCTGTGAAGCGGTATATAAGTCTAAGTGCTATTGCTATTTGTGCAAGGCAATGATTTTGCACAAATGTATATGGTTTATTATTAGGGTGGTCCTGGTTAAATCTTGGCTAGGAGATTGCAGGAAAATTTCAGAACCATCAGCAAAGATTAGAAGGTTAAAAAAAAAACTCCTGTAAAAAAGCAGTGGAAAACCGCTACTGTATTTGGGAAGTATTTCCCTTGAGTAAAGCATTTGAAATGTGACTTTTTTGGGTCACCCTTTCTAAATCTTTGCTGCTATACAGGTAGTCCTTGATTTACTAACAGTTCTTTTAGCAACCGTTCGAAGTTACAAAAAGCACTGAAAAAAAGTAATTTATGATTGTTTTTCACATTACCACCCTTGTGGCATCCCCATGTCATGGGATCAAAATTTGGGCGCCTGGCAACTTGGCATGTAATTATGATGGCTGCAGTGTCCCAGGGACACGTGATCCTCTTTTGTGACCTTCTGCTGAGCAAAGTCCATGGGGAAGCCAGATTTGCGCTTCACTTAACGACAGTGTCAAGAAAGATCGTGAAACTGGGCCAAACTCATTTAACCACCATCTCTCTTAGCAACAGCAATTCTGGGCTCCATTGTGGTCGTAAGTCGAGGAGTCCCTGTGTTTCCATATTATGTCTACATCCAGAGGTGGCATTCAGTTGGTTCTGACCCGTTCTGGAAAACCGGTAGTGGAAATTTTGAGTAGTTTGGAGAACCGGCAAATCCCGCCTCTGACTGGCCCCGCCCCATCTATTCTCCGCCTCCCGAGTCCCAGTTGATTGGCTGGGTCGTCTTTGGTTGCCCCACACAGGAGAACGGATCTGGAAAGCAGGTTACTGGGGTGGGGAGGGAAATGGGGATTTTGCAGTAATCTTCCCCTGCCACGCCCACCAAGCCATGCCCACCAAGCCACACCTTGCCCACCAAGCCACACTCGCAGAGCCGCTAGTAAAAATTTCTTGAATCCCACCACTGTCTACGTCTCCCTGAAAAACTGCAGTGTTTCGTGCATTGCTTTTGCCTCAGACGTCTCCCAAACAGATGGAATAGACCAGCTGATGTCCAAGGACCATTAACTGGACCCAATAAAGTCCAGGGCTGATTAATTTGACTAGAGGATTCAGACACTCTATTAAAAATCATCCAAGGGGACAAGCCCCATTGAAAATAACTACCTCTGTTATTTTTCTCCGATGATCTGGAATTCGGAAATAAAAGCCAGCAAGACGAGACAGGATTTTCTGATGCAGGAGGATTAAGTCAGGTTTACAGCTGCTTTCAACAACAAGGAGAAGCGATTTAGCACTTATGACTCTGTCTGTGTAACTGGGGGAAAATATGGATCATTATTTAATTCTTCCACCGTCTTTTTGTCTATTGCCTCCTGAACACCACATCTATGGAGCTGGAAAGACAGTCAAGAAGAGCTCATCCATTTCCAGATTTTGCATTGTTACCTTCTTAGTCAAAGCTCAATGAGGCTCTTCTAATGAACACGGATAATCAGCTGCCCCAAATCTGGTGCCTTGATGAATTTCATTAATGTCAAACCTCTGATCGCTTTGCGTTTTCTTTGGAGTAAAAGAGGAAGCCGGGGGTGGGGGGGATTTTTGCCATCCTGATTGCAGGTTTTCCGTCCCGTGGGAAAAAGCCTGGGGCAAATTTAGACATCTGTTAACCTCCTAATCGGAATGGACAATCCAAAACTCTTCACCGAATTTGAAGCGTCTTGGGCAAATGATCACTTTGGATGCTGGAAAGGTTTTGTTTTTCTTTTCCCCTGACAATTTGCTCAGGTGAGAAGGGGAGAAACCCCTCTTTGGAGAAAAGAAAAAAAAATGGTGGAGAGAAAAGATGGTAGACAACAAATTCAAGATGGCGGCCTTGAGGCATCACAAAA
The DNA here is from genome assembly GCA_009733165.1 of Naja naja. Classification (NCBI taxonomy): domain Eukaryota; kingdom Metazoa; phylum Chordata; class Lepidosauria; order Squamata; family Elapidae; genus Naja; species Naja naja. Next base: position 12,711,830 of record CM019164.1, read on the forward strand.
ATAACCTGACAGAGCTTTGGTAGTGATATTATGGCCATTATATTTGTTAAGTTTGCATGAAGAGACAGACGTGGAGTGCTTCAAGCTCTTAGTTTATTAGTGACTACAGCTCAGAATGGACCCAATTTGGCTGGGCTGCGGCTGCTACTTATAGCCAGCAGCCGCAGTTGCCAGCCAATCAGAGTGCAGGGTTTTCCCGCACTTTTTAAACCAATCATTTCCAACATTTTACAAGAACAGTTCAAATTAAACCAATGACTTCAAACCTACATACATAACAATATTGATTTTAAAACCATATCCTGTGGACCAATCTGAGACAGAGAGAGGGAGAGAAAAGAGAGAGACAGACAGACACACGCACAGAGAGAGACAAATACACACATACACACAGAGAGAGAGAGACAGAGACTGAGAGACAGAGAGAGAGAGAGAGAGAGAGAGAGATGGAGACAGAGACAGAGAGACAGAGAGAGAGAGAGAGAGAGACAGACAGACAGAGAGACACACACAGAGAGACACAGAGAGAGAGAGACAGAGACAGAGACAGAGAGACAGAAAGAGAGACAGAGACAGAGAGACACACACACACACAGAGAGAGACAGACAGAGACAGAGACAGACAGAGACAGAGAGAAGGGCAAAGAGAGACAAATGGTAAAAAGAGAAGAGAAGAGGAAAAAATGTGTGTGTTTTTCCTTATTTTTACCCAGTAGGATATGGCTTACGCTGATACATTTCCTCTTAAAAGGAAAACTCCTTTGAAACGAAGCCCTCCAAACTTCTTCCCTCATTTTAATTCAGAGTTTACAGGTTGTCCTTGACTTACTGCCATCCATTTAGCGACTGTTCAAAGTTACAACAGCAAGGGACTTACAACCAGTCCTCTCACACCCATCACAGCATTCCCAGAGCCATGGGATCAAAATTTGGGCGCTTGGCAACTGCCATGTATTTACAGCAGATGCAGTGTCTCAAAGTTGTGTGATCATCATTTTCGACCAAGCAAAGTCAGTGAGGAAAACCGGATTTGCTTAACAGCTGCATGGTTCACTTAAAGAACTAAAGTGGTTTACTTAACAACCATGGCAAAGAAAATGTTTTAAAATCAGGGACTCACCTAACAATCTCTGTGCTTAGCAATGGAAATTCCATTTGTGGTCATAAGTCAAGAACTGCCTATATCTCTCTCACATTAAGTGAGAAGTTGTATTTATCCTCCATCACCCTCAGTCTTTTGCTCAACCCACAGTGAAGGTAGGAACATTTATAGAACTATTTTAGGAAATTGAACCCTTTGCTACTGACCCAAACCCTTTTCCAGTAAGACAAACAATAACCAAAGGGAACAGAAACCTTTTAATGAGTCTTACGAATCCCTGGTTAAAAGGCTGCTGCAACTAATTAACTGTGATAAGCACAAACCTTGCCAAAACTGTATGAGACTGCCAAGAATCACAGATAAGAAATATTTCACAACACAAGAGTCTTCAAATACCAACTTAAAATACTGTAATGTCCACAAGGCTGAGTTTCAAAACGTCTTTGCTTCCTGCAAAGAAGGTTTGTTTCACAGCTGGCTTTTATCTTCTTGAGGGAGGGGCCATTACCTTGCAGCCTTACTCCCAAGTCACCCATGCTGTTGTAGCTGCTCTTTCCTGAGAGCAATCCTGTGCGCATGTGCACTTGGCACAGGCTCCTTGGGAACTTCCTCATCGCTGCTGCCAGCCCCCACAATCTCTGAAGGCAGCAGGCCACTCCCTAATGGTCCTGGCCTCTCATCTGAGTCCTCGCTCTCCTCAGCCGTCCACACCTGCTGCTGGCTAACCACAACAGCTTCACAGTTTTCACTTTCTTCAGTTATATTCCCATACATCTCTCTCTCGCTTTCTTTCTGTTTCTCTTCATTTTCTACAGTTTTATAACACATAGATGCCTCAATTAAAACATTTGCTACAGGAAACCATCTTGATTGGAGTGCAGATCCCATCATTTCTATTGTTTTATAGAAGCCTTTCCGAGAATCTAGATATCTAAAAAAGCCTCTTGATAGCTATTAATCAAGGCAGTTCAACTCAAATGATCACCTGTAACAATGATTACATTTAGCGGCTATTGTAAGAGAAATGTCACCTGATTCATCCTTGGGAAGGGGAAATCTGGTTTCATACACATAATAGACACCACACCTCATGAAGTTTACAAATTGAATTATGTGGATTTGCATAAAATGCTTTCTCAAAGAGTGGACCAATCCTAAAAGCAACAATTCTGTAATAGAATGTGAGAATGACCTTGGGACCAGGGGTGGGATTCACATGTCTTAACAACCGGTTCTGTGGGTGTAGACTAATTTGTGGGTGTGGGTTGGTGGTCATGTAACTGGGTGGGTGTGGCTTGTATGTAAATATTGTAAATATTTATGTAAATATTGATTTTTTTATTTTATAAAGAGCAACTTTTACCTAAAATCAGGCAAAGCAGGCAGGCAGATTGAGTTGCTCACAGAATCACAGATTCACTTAGAGATCTACCTTTCTGCAATCTATTGCCTGAGTCTGTCACATAAAATTTGCTTGCAAGCAAAGTCATAAAATTTGCTAGCAAGCAAACTCACAAAAATAACTCACAACACACCATGTATGTAAATATTGAAATTTTTATTTTAAAAAAGAGCAACTTTTCCCCAAAACCAGGCAAAGCAGGCAGGCAGATTGAGTTGCTCACAGAACCACAGATTCACTTGGAAATCTATGATTTTGCAACCTGAGTCTGCACTGAAATATAGAAGCTTCAGTCCTAAGGAAGGTTCAGCTCTGCTTTTAGATTAGCTAGAAAGCAAGAAATGCAATGATTTCCTGCTTTGTAGCTAATCTCCCAGCACAGAAGAACAGCTGATGGTCGGGAAGAAAAAAAGGAAAAATAGCAACTTAGCGGACAAGTTCACCAGATAAGGAGTGAGTGGGCGGGGCGGGGAGGAGCGGGTCCGCAGCATTTGAAAATCCTCTTCTTTCCTGCTTTTTCAACCTCAGCTGTGCTGCACAAAACAGCTGAGGTTGAACAAGCAGGAAATAAAGGACAGCCAAGAGCCCGGGCGGGTGGGCGAACTGGTTCGGTGTCAGCTGCTCTTCGGAACTACCGGTTCTATAGAACCGGGCCAAACTGGTAGCATCTCACCCCTGCTTGGGACACAAAGGGAAGAAATGTTGTTAAGGGAAGAGAAGGGAAAGTTAAGGAAAGGAAGGAGAAGAGGGGAGGAGAGGAAAGGAGAGGGGAGAGAGAAGAGAACAAGAAAAGAGGAAGAGAAGAGAAAATATCTTAGCAAATGACAAAGGGCAGGACAAGAGAAGAGACCAAAGAGTCCCCAGTGCCTTAATGGTTAGGAGAAGACACTTAGGAAAGGATCCACACTAAATTGATCAGGCTTTAAAAAGTAACAGTGGGGAATTTGTACTTTCAGACTTGCAAGATTCTGTTACTGTAGCCTTAAAATACTTAGCTCATCTGGTTGTGTTTCCTGTCTCGTCTGCCCAGGAGGGCTGATCAATGTCAAATGTTATTTCATTTCAATATGGACCATAACATAGACTAGCCTCCTCATGGTGCACCCTGGGCATCATGACTTTGTCATGGTTAAATAATCTACACATTTCAGCTGTTGGACCTCACAAGAGTCTTCCAGCAAGCAGCACAAGCATGAATACTGAAGATGCTGTTTCCTGCTACGCCATACAAAATAAATCAATAACATGGAATCATCTTACATTTTTCAAGTTTCTGATTTGGAAGCCTCCAAACTTCTCAATCCAGAATCCCATCCTTCTGTGACAGAATGCTTTGTTCAGTAACGGTGAAACTTTTCATTGGCAACATTTCAAGCTGGGTTTTCTTGATGAGATACCCTGCATGTCTGAAGTGCAATCCAATTGGCCCAGAAGGAGGAGAAGAAATCAGCTTCTCCTTCAAGGACCCTTGAAGGACTTCCTGAAAACAGAAAGTGCTGAATGACAGAGATGACAATCTGCAGGTCAAGAGGAAACTCCTAGCCACATGTAGAGTGACAATTCTCCCTCCCTCCCTCTCTCTCTCCCTCTTTCTCTCTCTCTCTCTCTCCCTGTCTCTCTTTTTTTCTCTTTCTCTCTCTCCCTTTCTCTCCCTCTATTTCTTTCTCTTTCTCTCTCCCTCTCTTTCTTTCTTTCTCTATCTCTTTTTCTCTCTTTCTCCCTCTCTCTATTTCTCTCTTTCCCTCTCTCTCCCTCTATTTCTCTCTCTCCCTCCCTCTCTCTCTGTCTCTCCCTCTCTCTCCCCCTCTCTTTCTTTTTCTCTTTCTCTCTCCCTCTCTCCCTCTCTTTCCCTCTCTCTATTTCTTTCTCTCTCTCTCTCTCTCTTCCAACTGATCGTATGATTCAAAGATGCGAAGGAGCTTTACAAGATGCATATTTAAAGAACAAGCCGGAGAAACACAACAGCAAGAAATAAGTCACGGGAGCTTCAACTAGCTTCTTTATTTTTTTTTTTTGGATTTAATTATCTTCCAAGTAATTATCTCTGGAGGAAGATAACTTGGCCCTCTCATTATGATACAACAGCCTTGTTTGCCCCTTCACAGAAGAGACAAAGCTGGATGGAATCTTAATGCAAAGGAGCTTGTTTGGTGAGCTGGGAAGAATGTTAAAAATGCTCGCAATTATAAAGGGCAACTTGGTGGAAGAAAAAGGCTGTGTTTTTTTTTTCTTTTTTTCCTAGGCACACCCACCTTTAGACTTAAATAAATTGAAGGGATTTAACCGAACTTTCTTCTCTGGAAATGTGTTTATTATTTATTTACTTATATTTATTTATTTATTTATTTTTATTACATTTATATGCCGCCCTTCTCCGGAGACTCAGGGCGGCTTACAATTTTTGGGATACAACCCAATGCGCTCAGCAATAGCCTTCATTCCATTGTATATGCCTGCTTATTACTAAGCGGCATTTTTACAAAGTCAGCTTATTGCCCCCAACAATCTTGGGTCCTCAATTTACCTACCCCGAGAGGATGGAAGGCTGAGTCAACCTTGAGCCTGGTGGGATTCGAGCCTGCACTAATTGCAGGCAGCTGGAACTTAAATACTAGGTGTTTAACAGCCTGCACCACCAAGGCTCTTTAGGACTGCAAGCCTAAAGCAGTTCGTGGTCCAAGTACAGTACCTGCAACTGACTAGATTATCATACTCTACTAAGCTACAGATTAATTAGAAAAAAACTAACTAACTGAATAAGAGTCAGTTTTGAATCTTTTGAGAGCAAATCCTGTTCCTTACTATCACTGATGATGTTATCTAGTTTGGGTAATGAAACATCTGCAAGAAAATTACCAAGCTGAGAGAACCAAGGACGCTTCCCCTTTCTCCTCCTCTTCTTCTCCTCCTCCTTCTTCTTCCCTTTCTTCCTCCTCCTCCTCCTCCTCCTCCTCCTCCTCCTCTTTTCTTCTTCTTCCTCCTCCTCCTCCTCCCCCCTCCCTCCCTCCCTTTTTCTCCATTCCACAAACCCCACTACCTTCTACCCAGTGGTGAAATGCTACTGGTTTGGCCCGGTTGCTACCAGTTTGGCCGAACCTGTAGTAAAAAAAACCCTCTGATGATCAGCTAAGAGGAGAAAGAAGAGGATCCGCCCTCCCACCGGCCCCTGAGCTTTTCTGTTCTTTATCCTCTCAGCCGATTGGCACAGCAGAGCCTCAGCTACTGTTTGGAAAGCTGCACACAGGTGCATTAGGTGCACGCGCACACACACACAAAGTGTGCAATCACTGAAATCGTAGGGAAACTGGTAGAATCCCACCACTCCTTCTACCACGGATGATGTTACCTAGTTGGGTCATGAAACATCTGCAAGAAAAACCACCGAGCTCAGAGAGCACTGAGGACCCCTCATTTCGACTACAAATATTCTCCTTCATCAGTAAAGATACTGCAGAGCTAATGGCTTCACGCCTGGACTACCCCGCAAAGCTGGCACATAGGTACTTCAGTCAGCAATTAGTGGGCTAGAAGAGAAGAAAAAGTGACCCAGCGAGCTTTGTTGTGAAGTGACACCAGCTGCAATTGGTGGTCTAAAACACCCCAAGGGGATCTCGTTCCCCTCTCTCCTAAGCCCTCCCTCCTAACCTCGGTGCCCCTGAGTTTTAATACACACCTGTGGTGCTGTTCTGTGTCAAAGGTTAATGCCCCAGTGAAAATAAATCATACACAAAGACAGGTGCAGGGGTGCCAGGCAGGGATGGGATTCTACCAGTCCGCACCAATTCACTAGAAGCGGTTGTTAACATTCTAAGCAGTTCGGAGAACCGGTTGTTAGAAGAAATTACTGGCCTAATCCTGTAAGGAAGGCAGGAAGGAAACATTCTGGTGTTGCTTACAGAAACTGCCTCTCCCTTAACCCTTATTACATTCTTGGCAGGACTAGACTTCCTGTCTCAGGAACATCTCTGGAGTTTGTTTCCCCTCCTTTGCTGGTACTTTGCTTGTGTGGAGTAACCATTCAAAGTTACAATGGCACTGAAAAAAGTGACTTATGACCGTTTTTCACACTTACGACTGTTGCAGCATCCCCACAGTCATGAGAGGCCAGGCGAGGAGATGCGTGCCTCGATGTGAGTGACATTGAGTCGGCCACACCCAGCCAATAACATGACCACCAAGCCACGCCCACCCAGTCACATGACCACCAAGCCACGCCCACCACTTAAGCCACGCCCACAGAACCGGTTGTTAAAAAATTTGAATCCCACCCCTGGTGCCAGAGCTGGTGCCCCCACCCCAAGCATAACTTACCTTAACAATGACAAGCAGAGAACAAAGCAGTGTTGCAACTTTAGTATCACACTCCATTTCCTACAAGAAATATGCTAATGCTGCTCTTTATTTACACGTTATTTCCTCCTTTAAAAAAAAATACAGGCTATCCATTTTCCTGCCACCCAGGCCGCCCGGTCAATGCTCCCATTTGCAATTATTAAATCACTACCCTGTTGAAATAACGAAGGGGAGGAGGCTAATATGCTCCCTTGCAAAAGGTGGGGTTGTAAATAGCAAGCAGGCACCACCTAGTTAGGAAGGAGGGGTGACCGGGCAGGCTCCAGATCCCAAATATGAAAGGAATACAGTCCAGGTTTTACTGGGAATAATGTGCAGTAGAAGGACTTGGTTATCTTGACGTTCTTCCTGCTTGGTGTCCTTCTCACTACAGGTAGTCCTGACTTATGAACGTAAGGTAAATGACCGTTTGGATTAGGGGTTGAAAGGGGTCCAGCAAAAGGATCCTAAAGTGGCAGGCTAATCCAGCTAAGGTAAAAGGTAAGGTTCCCCTCGCACATCTGTGCTAGTCATTTCTGGCTCTAGGGGGCGGTGCTCATCTCCGTTACAAAGCTGAAGAACCAGCGTTGTCCGAAGACGTCTCCGTGGTCATGTGGCCGGCATGACTAAATGCCAAAGGCACACAGAACGCTGTTACCTTCCCACCAAAGGTGGTCCCTATTTTTCTACTTGCATTTAATTAATTAATTAATTAATTGGTCTTATATGCCACCCTCTCTCCCGAAGGACTCAGGGCGGCTCACATAAAAACAACCATACAAATACAAAAGTTAAAAAGGAATTAAACCAAATTCGACAAATAATCATTAAAACTCATTTACAAACATTTAATATTTTAAAACAACCCCCCCCCCCACTTAGTCCAGGCCGGCCTGTTCGAATAACCAAGTGTTTAGGCTGCGATGAAAGGAGCGAAGGTCGGGGGCCAGTCGTAGCTCCAAGGGAAGCTGGTTCCACAAAGTGGGCGCCCCCACAGAGAAGGCCCTCCCCCTAGGGACTGCCAGCCGACATTGTCTAGCCGACGGTACCCCAAGGAGGTCCTGTCTGTGGGCGCGCACCGGGCGATTGGTATTCGATGCTGGCAGGAGACGTTCCTGCAAGCACCCCGGCCCCAAGCCATGGAGAGCTTTGTAGGTAAGCACCAACACCTTGAATCTCACATGGAGGGCAGCCGGCAACCAATGCAGCTCGCACAGGAGGGGTGTAATATGGGAATATCGGGACATCCCCATCACAACCTGCACAGCAGCATTCTGCACCATTTTTACATGCTTTCGAACTGCTAGGTTGGCAGAAGCTGGGACAAGTAACGGGAGCTCACTCCGTTACACGGCACTAGGGATTCGAACCGCCAAACTGCCGACCTTTCTGATCGACAAGTTCAGCATCTTAGCCACTGAGCCACCGCGTCCCGTAGTCCAGCTAAACTGGGGCCTATTCTGGGGAGCAAGTGCTTGTCCATTCTGGTTGGTGTCAAGAACACATACTAACAAAAGGTCAGGATGCTGTTTTCTTTTGATCCAAAGGCTGTTTTTAATACCTTTAGTTTTATTTACTCTTTGGGATAGTCAACCTTTTTAAAGAGAAATGATAGCATCGGCATCGCCTCTGTCAAAGCACACATTTTTTTGTTTTTCATAGATCAGTGAGTGGGGGGCGGGGAATATTGATGCTCTATTTTTTCTGTGAAGAAGTGACCCTTGGTAGCTGGTGACTGATTTTAGATGAGTGATTTCCCATCATCCTTTCTCAACTCCCCCATCCCTAAGAAAGAAGAGAAATGCTCAATTAATTGTCCCCGCTACAGCCGGAAGCATTGGTCAAAACCAGAATGACAGCTCATTAATTAGCAGATCAAGTTTTGCTTAACACACACACACACACACACAGAAGGCTGGTAAGAAGGTGTCCAATTTCTCAGACGCTGTGCCATCAGAGAAAGAGAAAACAGAAGAAGGACCTGCAGGAAGGAAAAAAATGGGTAGGTCTAAAATACTCTCAATTTTCTTTGTGTTGGTTTATAACATAAACTACAAAAATACAAAAGCAAATAACAGGAAAAATAGGGGAGGGAAAAGGGAAGGTCCAAAATGCAAGGACTGCGCAGAGACAGCACTTAGATTTATATACTGCTTTACAGTGCTTTACAGCCCCCTCTAAGCAGTTTACAGAGATGATGGAACAGAAGTTGCTTTCGGAAACTGTCGGAGCTTCATCCCTGCAGGCTTTCAAGAAGAGACTGGACTGCCATTTGTCAGAAATGGTGTAGGGTCTCCTGCTTGGGTGGGGGGCAGGGTTGGACTAGATGACCTACACGGTCCCTTCCAACTCTGTTCACCTGTAATCTGTAAGCCTGTAATGTATGCAGCAAAGCACTCTTGTCCAAGAGAGATGCCAGTCAATCCCACAGATGATCCTGTTGGTTCTTTAAAGCCAACTGTTTTGTTAGCCTTATTTCCTGAAGGACTAGAAGTTGGCTTTCATTTTATCGCCACCTCAACATCTCCGCAAGGGTTGCGTTGTCGTGGCTGAGAATGTACTCTTGAACCTGGATCTCCCCTGCTTTATTATGACCCAGAAGGTCCCTTCCAACCCTGTTAATCTGTTAAACTTCATCCTTCTGTTTTGTATTTTTATCACGTTTCAAATGACTCCGTAACTTGGCTGTGAAGCTTGAAAAGACATTTTTGACCGGGGTTCAGCCTGCCTTGAAATCCCAAAGATGATTTTCTTTTTTTGCAAGAGGCAACTGGACTTTCTGGTTTTTCTCTGAAGGTGTTTCAACAAGCTTCTTCAGCTCTGAACTCTGAAAGAAAAACAAGTTTTTTTTCCAGTTGTCTCCTATAAAAAGAAAGCACCTTTGGAACTACCATGACTTGGATGACTGGGAACCTCCATAGACATTTAACCAGCCAGCCTTGAAAGAGTCCATGGTGCTTTCTCAAGAAGCCACTGCAGGACCACTTACAATACATCCATCCTCCAACCTTCCCTTTTTAGGGATGGCTGTTAGGAAGGTGGCCAGGTTGAACCTTCAGAAGATCCAGTGGAAGTGGATTACCTTGATCTCTTTCGGTTGGATTTCAGAATAGAATCAGAGATGATATTCAGCAGATTCTGACCAGTTCTGGAGAACCGATAGCGGAAATTTTGAGTAGTTTGGAGACCAGCCAATCCCACCTCTGACTGGCCCCACCCCCATCTATTCTCTGCCTCCTGAGTCCCAGCTGATCGGCTGGGTCTCCTTTGGTTGCCCTGCACAGGAGAACTGAGCTGGAAAGCAGGTTAGTGGAGTGGGGAGGGAATGGGAATTTTGCAGTATCCTTCCCCAATACTGAATTATGAACAGGCAAAAGGATTCCTTGAGCCCTGCGGTACCACACACGCCTCTCCAAATTCATGATGGTGTGTGATTGTCTCTGCTTGTCACTAGACAGATAGGTTTTGGCTGGTTTCAGATGCATCAATTCACAAACACATAATGGAGATCATAACTTGGCTTCCCTAAGTTTATGGTCAGAGGTGGTCTTCAGCAGGTTCTGACCAGTTCTGGAGAACCACTAGCAGAAATTTTGAGTAGTTTGGAGAACCAGCAAAAACCGCCTCTGGCTGGCCCCACCAACCCCATCTCTTCTCTGCCTCCTATTGAGTCTCAGCTGATTGGCTGGGTCTTGTTTGGTTGCCCTGCACAGGAGAATGGAGCTGGAAAGCAGGTTAGTGGGGTCGGGAGGGAAGGGGATTTTGCAGTAACCTTCCCCTGCCACACCTACAAAACCACGCCCACCAAGCCACACCCACAGAACTGGTAGTAAAAAAAATTGAATCTCACCACTGGATAGAACATAGTACAATAATGTCATTGATCGACTTGTTAATGACTTTTGGTGGAACCAGGAAGTTGGTGTTGGAAAAAAAGAAGATAAAAGAATGCAAATGACCAGCAAGGAGTATAAATCCTTCCATTCCCCACCATCCAGTCAAGAGCTGAAGAAACTTCTTGGATGAGAAGCGAAATGTCTTCAAAGACAAAAACCAGAAAGTCCAGTTGTCTCCTGAACAAAAAACAAACACCTTTCAGACAAGAAGACAACTACATGTATACAACACACTCAGTTAGTCAATGGCGATCCTAGCATTTTCATTTGCACAATCAATGAACTTGATTAGTCTTTAGGTAGCCCTGGAATTTCTTTTTTAACAGCTTGGTGTTATTACGGGAATCTAAACATTATGTTTGGTTTACAGATGTGATGGCATGTTGTAAGGAAGTGGGCTCCCAGAAGGGAGGGGGTGTAGTCCAAAGTGGCAACTCAGGCCAGATCTTGTAGCAAGTAGAGTCCACAGTTTGGCAAGGATCATCAGGTCCCAAACCAAGAATGACACCTGGTGATTATTCGAAGCTGGGTTCTTGATTGTTTTTCACACTAAATCTCGCCAGACTGAAGATTCTACTGCCTGCATCTACAATATACTCTGAAAACTATGAAGGAGAGGCTGTCTTCACTTCCTGTCAGCTTTGGAAGCCATATTAGCACCAGAAAGCTTCCATGCTGCTACTTTCTTGAGCCTGGGAAAATGGGAGGGGGGAATTTTGTGGCGCGTATGTGGTTAGACATAATAGCATTCTTCTTCAAAGCCAAGGTCATGTTATTCTTGCACCTGGCTGAGGAGTAGTAGAGGGGATATCTCAAGTTGGAACGGGTAGTGATTGGAGCATGTGATGGAATGATGGGTGCAGGGGGTGGATTTGTAATTTTTTTTACTTATTGGAGGAAAACCCAGAACTTTCAGATTCAGGTTTTCCCAGATGTGCTAGTATAACTACTCTAATAAAAGGAAACTGAGAAAATGTCTGTCTCGGAGTTATTTATTGGAATTGAGGTTTTCTGGAACACTGACACCTTCTTTCTCTCACACGTAACATCCAGCTGAGTTGCCCCTTACTCTTCTGGACTGTGTTTCCTTTCTCCTGGGGACCCACCTCCTCCCGACATTTCATCATAACTGATCATTATGTAGAAAAGTGGTCAATTCAAGTAAGGGTATTGTGTGACCACAGCTATGTGGATTGAAGGCACAGTGGCTAGAATGCAGTATTGCAGGCTGGCTCTGCCCACTGCCAGGAGTTTGATCCTGATCGGCTCAAGGTTGACCCATCCTTCCATCCTTCTGAGGTCACTAAAATGAGGACCCAGATTGTTGGGGGCAACAAGCTGACTCTGTAAACTGCCTAGAGAGGACTGTAAAGGCTATGGGGTAGTACATAAGTCTAAGTGTTATTGCTAATTGGGTATAGCTTCACAGGAGACTTTGCATAAATGAAGCCTCACCTGAAGGATTCCAACAAAGGGAAGCTGACCCTTTACCAGCCCTTTGCTCCAGAAAAGGGGGCTATTTTGTATGCTCCCAGAGTTGGTCCACTTAAAACAAGGTAGCTGGTTGAAGTGGAGCAAACCAGATTCAGTCCATTCCCTCAACCCCACCCCAAGTATAAACCTATAATCTTGGCAAGTCAAGCCATAACTCCCTGGATATAATATGTTAGGTATTCTAATTAATTTGCTAAATTTGTTGTTTTGTTGTTGCATTTGAGGACATCTTTTATGCCAACCGTTGTGACACAGTAAAGAGCCACTAATTTGCTTTACCCCTGGGTTTGTTCTTACAGGATGAGTGGTGTCAGAAATTAATCAACCCATGCAAACTGTCTGCAGAAGCGAAGAGGGGACTGGTCACAAAAAGGAGAGATAAATTAATGAAAGATAGCCCTAAAGCTATAACTTGGAGATGTCTCAATGAATTGGTCGGGTGTCTAGCAGCATGAAGCCATTGTAGGAGGTGACCAGGCTGAGCCGGAAGGAGGAGTCAAACATGTCAGCAGTCTCGAGTCCCTTTGCACCCACAAGAGACCTAAGTCCAGCCCACCTTGAATTCCGTTGGCTCTTAGTAAAGATAAAGGTTCCCCTCGCTAGTTGTTTCTGGCTCTAGTGGGCGGTGCTCATCTCCATTACAAAGCTGAAGAGCCAGTGCTGTCCGAAGATGTCTCCATGGTCATGTGGCCCGCATGACTAAATGCTGAAGGCACACAGAAAGCTATTACCTTCCCATCAAAGTGGTCCCTATTTTTCTATTTGCATTTTTTACATGCAGAAGCGGGGACAAGTAACGGGAGCTCACTCCGTTACGTGGCGCTAGGGATTCGAACTGCCAAACTGCCAACCTTTCTGATCAACAAGCTCAGCGTCTTAGCCACAGAGCCACCTCATCCCTCTTATCTACCACCAATTTGCTTTGTCTCTTAGCAATTCCTGTAGAGAGCTTAAGCTTGCAGTAATAAACATTTATATTCATTTGAACTGCCTGGATTTCTGAATTTCTTGGGCTTCACAGCCACAGCCAGCCTGATGTGGCTCCATTTAGGTCTACCAGCTTCTTCCCAGATCACCACTGGCAGGAGAACATATTGGACAAGGTGAAGCATCTGCCCGAAGATACAAAGGATTGTTGAGACCACATGAACAGTCTCGCATCTCCCAAGACCATCTGTTCTCCTCTCAGATGCTTCCCTGCTGGCCCTGGAGGAAAATTCAAATTCAAGCAGACTTGTGCAATGGCTTGTCTCAGCTGTTCAGCTTCTCTAAAGTCCTTCATGCTATTTGAAGACAGGGCTATTATTAAGTCAATAAGGTAATTGGTAATTTTGATGATAATTCCTCTTGACTGCCAAACAGCTATACACCAACGGGACAGGCATGGGCACATACCTACACATGAGATGGACTAGCAGGTGAGAAAGCGCATCATTGCTTGGAGGAAGTCTGCAGGCTCAACGCCAAGTTCAATCACGATGTTCCTCAAGAAATAGCCCAGGGAGAGGCAAAGGAATTTAATAACTGGATCAGATGAACCAGTTGGATAACAGCTCTGCCTCCAAGCCTCCTTAGATAATACCAGCCATTAGAAGTGTTGGAATCTCCGTTCCTCATCTAAAAGACTTCCCAAGTCTTTATGTAACACCCCTCCTAATTGATAGAGAGAGAGAGAGAGAGATTTGAAGGGTTTTCATCATGTTCTTCTCCTCTCAAGGCAATCCTCTTTGTTGTCTATCTTTGACCTGTGTACATTTCATGCACTTATCTGACTCAATCACTCTCTCCATAATGGAAGAAAAGGATGCTCCAGGCTCTTAGCTACAACTTCAATAATTCTGGCATTCCATGTATCACCATGTTACGCAAGGCTTATCTTTGCTCTTCCTTCCATGATAGCTGCAGCCTCAAGTGTACTGTCTTGGAAAAAGGAGACTCCAAACTTTAAGCTTTCTTTCCAGGAGCATTCTTGCCACGCTGACAAGCTATCAGCAAGCCAACAAAAGGCAGTTTCTCTACGTGCCCAGAAGCTATGACAACTGTTGGACAAGGCCTTTACGGCAACTCAGCTGCTCAGCTGCAGCTTGGAAGCAAAGGGGTCACATCGTTTGCTGTAATGAGACTCCCTCGTGCTGATCTACAACCAGCGTCTATCAAAGCAGACTCCCATCTCTGCTTTTTAATTCAGGTTGTTTCTTTCTGTAGGCTGTGGAGGGAATCCAGAGGTCATCTTGTGCTTCAAGCAGCAAAACATCTTCAGCTTCTGAAGAAGAAAAAAAAAACCCATTCAAGAAGAAGAAAATAAGACAAGGAAAGAATGGCAACGACCTTAATTCTAGCTCTTCTGAACCATTTAGCCAGGAATAAGAAACCAGAAGTCCTTTCTATAACCAGAAACCTATCTAATCAGCAAAAGCCAAAATCAAAGTTTCGTTTCCCCCCACCCCACCCCACCCCAAGCATTTCCCCTGGAATGGATGAATAGGAATGGATTTCTAGAGTTAAAATGGCAGACTACAGGAACCAGGAGCACTAACTCAGGTGACTCTGAGGACACAGATAAACCTCCAAGTGGCCTCAACAGCCCTCTGAAAGGATGCAAATGACCAGCTCTGTCTGCAAGGAATATCAATCCTTCCTTTCCCCACCATCCTGTCAGAACTGAAGAAACTTCTTGGAGGAGAAGCAAAACGTCTTCAAAAGGAAAAACAAGAAAGTCCAGTTGTCTCCTGAAAAAAGCACCTTTGGGACAACCATGATCTGGAGGCCCAAGAATCTCTATAGACTATTGGCAGAAGTTGCCAAGAGATGTCTAAGGAGGCGATCTCCCCTTTTCCTCATCCATTCACATGTCTGGGCACCTCCATAAAGCACCTCCAAAGTACAGGATATTTTTAGATCAATTAATTTTGCCTTAAGGCAGGATTGTAGCCTTCTCCTCCTCCTGCTGCTGCTGATGCATATGGACGCTTTTGTTGTTTTGAAAATCCAAATAACTCCACAGCTGACACACTTTAATCTCTCCTCAGCCAAGATACCTGGAGGCACAATTTTTTTTTCGGGGTGAGCTCCTAGAATGGAGTCGGTTGCTACAAGAACAGGCACGTTATGGGGAGAATCCATTAGCGTCTGTATGAAAATACTTCCCGAGAATTTATTGTGTGTGGGGGGGAGATTTTAAGAGAACAAGCTTGGTGTATTTAATTTAAAAAAAAAACCTACCAGCTGTTGTACCCAGCTGTTTGTGTGAGTGTGTGAGTGTGTATGTGTGTGTGTGTGTGTGGCATGGAAGGCTCACCCTTTTACCATTGCTGTGAGCAAATTCTCCTTGCGTTTCAGATCTGTTGAAAGACGTTTCTGGCTGATTAATTGATGAAATGTTGCAGTCTTTATTTTTAGTACAGAAATTGGCCCCAAGGAGAAGATGGCAAACACTTCTGTCTGTTACATATGCATGTGCAAAAGGAGACGAGAAAGGCTTCCTTCAAGGTGAAACCATTCCCGTGTTCACAAAACACACCAACCCGGAGTTGATGTAATGATGCTGAGTCGAATCGTACTGAATTATGCTCGCCCTGTACTGTAAGGTAACCGCAACACAGCTGTAAATGAATCAGATCTTGTTTTATCCCGGAGGAGAGATTTTAACAGATAACAGATAATCAGGGTTGGAAGGGACCTTGTAGGTCATCTAGTCCAACCCGCCGCCCAATTGGGAGACCCTACACCATTTCTGACAAGTGGCAGTCCAATTTCTTCTTGAAAGTCTCAAGTGATGAAGCTCCCACAACTTCCGAGGGCAACTTCTGTTCCATGGGTTGATTGTTCTCACTGCCAGAAAGTTTCTTCTTATTCCCAGGTTGAATCTCTCCTTGTTCAGTTTCCATCCATTATGCCTCATCTGGGTGTTCTGGAGAATAGCTTGACCCCTTCCTCCTCTCTGTGGCAGCCCCTCAAATATTAGAAGACTGCTATCCTGTCTCCCCTGGTCATTCTCTTCCCTAGACTAGCCATGCCCAATTCCTGCAACCATTCTTCATATGTTTTAGTCTCCAGTCCCATAATCTTCCTGGTTACTCTTCTCTGCACTCTTTCTAGAGTCTCAACATATTTTTATAGTGTCGTGACCAAAACTGGATGCAGTACTCCAGGTGTGGTCTTACTAAGGCTTTATAGAGTGGTATTAGTACCTCACTTGATCTCGACTGTATCCTCTGTTAATGCAACTTAGGATTGCATTGGCTTTTTTGGCTGCTGCTGCACATTGCTGGCTCCTATTTAACTGCTTGTCTAATAAGACTCCCTCTCACAGTTACTGCTATTGAGCCTGGTTTCACCTGGGCTCAATAGCAGTTTTCAAACTTGGTCACTTCAAAATGGGTGGATTTCAACTCCCAGAATTCCCTAGCCCACTGCTTCAGCAGAAGACCCTATACCATTTCAAACAAATTTGTTGTCCAGTATCTTTTCAAAAGCCTCTCGGGCAGGGGTGTCAAATTTGCAGCCTGCACTGGCCACGCCCATGCCCGATTTAGTGAAGGGGGAAAAAGTTGTGATACATCATGTGACGCCACTGTGATGATACAAGTTTGATACCCCTGCTGGGATTTCTGGGCATATGGAATTAAACCAGAATTCTCTGCCATTCAAACAGGCCACTATTGTTACCCACAATTTTCATCCCTATAGTATGTCAAACTTCCTCCCAGGCAGTGCACAACTTGGAACACTACCTAATGTTCAGCACATTTTTCACAATTACCCGCCTGATTGTATCAAAGGGTCAAAAGATATTCAGGCAGACTAGGGTGGAAGAAATCCATTAATAAGGGGGAAACCTATTAATAAAGATAATTAAGGATCCCACCTGAGAGATTTACTCTCAAACCCCACCGCCAGAAAGGTTTCAAAGCAATTAACTGCTAAACTTTCTTTGAAAAAAAAAAGGTTAGAAACAGCTCTGCGCTTTGATCCACTTAAATCAAAAAAGATGCTATCTGCTTAAAAGAATTCTTTTAAGAATTATATCTCTGGTTATTAGCCATGTGGGCGGAATGTACTGAATCTCTCAGGAAACCTAAAGCAGAAAGAGAGAGAGAGAGAGAAAGATGAAGAGCAAGTTTAAAGAGAATGAACACGTTTGGAGTCTATTTTGAATCGGTAAGACTTTTTTCGAAAGTTTGCGGCGTTGTGATTAGACTACAGCTAGTTGTGAGCGAATTTGGGACCAGAATTTCCATGGCTAAAGAGGGTAAGTGGCAAGTGGCAACAAGGCAGGGCACAAGGTAACAGACACAACTGCATGATTAAACCTCAATCATGTTTACCTGGATACCTGCCTCCACAACACAGATTAAAAAGGGCCAGGATTGTGACTGCCCGGTTAAGGCCACTATGTCACAGTGCACACAGACTATGTGAGACAACCTAGGAGCAAATACAGTAAACAGAGATTAGTATTTAAATAGTGGTTTTATCTACAACAATACATACATACATGTACTTTAGCCAGACCTCAAACAAACAGCAATCAGCAATTACAGCATGGAAGCACACACGGAGAGAGAGATACGCCCCAACAGGGCCTCTTCTTATTACAGGCTCTTAAAGTGATATCAGCCAAAAAAAGCCTTGGCTGACTCATTCCTAGCATTACATCATCGTAGCAGCTGGTCAGCTCTTAAATCGTTACCATGTGTTCTCACTCAAACCTTGTTCCAAGGAAACCAACATGAAACAGAGGTAACAGCAAAACCTTTTAATGATTCTTTACGAATTCCTTTCCTTCCCGGTTAAAAGGCTGCTTCAAACTAATTGTCTCTGATAAGAACGAGACTTGCCAAGATTGTGCAAGGCTGCCAAGAACACTAGATAAAGTTACTAAGAAATATTTCAAACACAAAGAGTCTCCAAACACCAACCAAGATATTCCAAACATGTCCAAATATGGACAGCAAAAGTCCTGGTGAAGAATAATCTTTAATAAATAACCTTTTATTGTCAATGTCCCCCTTTTTTTTCTTTTAAATTTCTCCAACTGGGTGCAGAAGTCTTTTTAAGTCTTAAAGGCAGCAGCTGTAGTTTCTGTGTCGATTTGCAAAAAAACAGAAAAAAACAACAACAGGGAACTTCAAGAATTTAGTTGCTGCTTCTCTTATTTGCATCAGATTGCTTGGAAATAGAGAAATTTCCCTAATTTTATTTGCCAAAAAGGAAAGTAAAAAACGATGGTCTGTTCAACATGGTCAGTTCAGCCACTGCCCCTCCCGTTGCCTTAATCTCGTCTCCTAGAATTCCACAGCCATTTTCTGGATCTACTAAGAATGATGGGGGTGGTAGTCTGCAAACTGGGCAAATGGAGCAGGACCCAAAGGACAGGAATGAAGTCAAATTCTGATACTTTCTAGGAACATCCAGGTAGTTGCCTTGGTGACGATATGGATTTCAGATGTTAATTCAAGTTTCTCATCTAACTTACCAAATTAAGGTTGGCTGGGAATCTCTGATCTAGTCCTCTTCAGGCCAGATCTTGCTGTTTTTGCAAAGCTCCATAAAGGTCAATTAGATTTAGTGACTTAAATCAGGGGTCCCCAGTAGGGGTGACATGACAGCGGTATTCCAGTATTTGAGGGGCTGCCCCAAAGAAGAGGGAGTCAAGCTATTCTCCAAAGCACCAGAAGGCAGGACAAGAAGCAATGGGTGGAAACTAATCAAGGAGAGAAGCAACCTTGAATTAAGGAGAAATTTCATAACAGTAAGGACAATTAACCAGTGGAACGACCTGCCTTCAGAAATCATGGGTGCTCCATCACTGGAGGTTTTTAAGAAGAGACTGGACAGTCACTCGTCTGAACTGGTTTAGGTTGTCCTGCTTCAGGAGGGGGCTGGATTAGAAGACCTCCAAGGTCCCTTCTAGCTCTATTCTATTCTATTCTATAATATTCTATTCCATAATATTCTATTCTGTTGTTGTTATTGTTGTTGTTGTTAGTTGCGAAGTCGTGTCTGACCCTTCGTGACCCCATGGACAATGTTCCTCCAGGTCTTCCTGTCTCTACCATCCTTCAGAGTCCTATTCTACTCTACCCTACCCTACCCTACCCTACCCTACCCTACCCTACCCTACCCTACCTATTCTTAATAGATTCTATTCTATTCTATTCTATTCTATTCTATTCTTAATAGATTCTATTCTACTCTACTCTTTTGTTCTTCAGGACCATGGACAGAGGGAAGTGCTCAGAATCCCTTTCTAGGTCACAGAAATGTCTTTTGAGACAACTCAGGTGTGACTTTTTGGACTGGGCATCGTTTCCTCTCTGCTAGCCATTCAGGTGACTTTTGACAAGCTAATTGTTCCCAATTCACCACTGAGTGTGGATAGTTGTGATGTTTCTACTACCCTATGGCTTTTCAAATACTGCTTCCTCTTGACAGTGCTTGAAGGATTTCATTTTTAAGGCAGTTGGGCAGTTGGGAGTCCTTAAATCCAAAAGCTAAAAAGGAAAGAAAAAGACCAAACCACCTCCCAGCTAACAGGCCACACCCAGATAAGCAAAGATTAACACCGGGGTTAAGATCAAACCAATATTCAAGCTGCAGATGCTCCAATCAAGAAACTACCAACTGAAACAAGCAAGCTAACAGCCTCATCAAGGAACCACCAAAAACACTTCCACCAACACTGGCAAAGACAGCCACTTGTATATAGACAAGAAAGCAAACCCCACTCCCTTCTAGCACTGATGATGTTCCCTAGTTGGGTAATAAAACGTCTGCAAGAAAACAACCAAGCTCAGAGACCACAAAGGATGCCACACTTCTCCTTCTCCACTTTGCCATCCCAACTCCCTTCTAGTACTGATGATGTTAACTAGGTGGATCATAAAATGTCTGCAAGAAAATAACCAAGTTCAGAGAGCAACAAAGACCCCACAGTCCTCCTCTTCCTCCCCCCAAATCCCCCTCCTTTCTGACACTGATGATGGGTCGTGAATAGTTGGGTCATGAAACATCTGTAAGAAAACAACCCAAGCTCAGAGAGTACCAAGAACCCCACAATCCTCCTCCTCCTCTTCACAAATGCCATTCCCTTCTAGCACTGACGATGTTACTAAGATAGGTCAGGGAATGTCTGCAAGAAAATAACCAAACTCAGAGAGCACCAAGGACCCCATAGTTCTCCTCCTCCTCCCCCAACTGTTTTATAAGAGTCAAAACACCGGGCAAATGGGAAATAAATGCAGTTTAGTAAATCAAAAATTTAATTTCATGCAAGCCCATCCGACATTCACTAACCAACCCCTTGTAATTAGGCAATGATGTCAAGCTGTAGCTGGTGCTATCTATAATCCTCGTCCTTCTGCAACAGAACTTCCTGTAGAATTTATAAGGCATTTATCTTCCTGTAAGTCAGTGTTTTCCAGCAGGAACACTGCAAACATCAATTTAGGCAGCTGTTTTTTTTCCCCATCAGTCAAGCCGCATTTGTATTCCAGATGTGTGCACGGTTCAAAAACAACCACCACCACCACCAAAACCTTCAGCGTAGCATCTGGGATGCTGATTGTCATTGGACCAAACAATGAATGCATCATGTAGGCCTGTGATTATGTCTGTATGCATAAAATGCACAGATACGTTTTCCCCTCATTTAAGTGACATTAGGAATTAATGATCTGCGGGAAATTGAGGTGGGGCAGGAGGAGGAAAAAAGAAACACGGGGCAGAAGGAGAAGAGGCTCCGATATATCGTGTTGCTGACTGATGTAGGGAAACTGGAGTGAGGATTAGTTTCTCAGGAAGCAAAGTTAAATACATGTAAACCAGAGAGAAGCCAGCTTTACGGCTTGTTGGATGTTCTCTGCCTTCATTCCCAATGTGGCTCACGTCGACGGCTAGATTAAACCATGAGCCTGCAATAAAGTAGGCTTTTAAAGCAATTACTTGCCAAGGGTTTGACATAAAAATGACTTACATCCAGGAGCAGCTGCTCATTCCGAGCCAATTTTACTTCTAATGCAGAGGTGTCTGGAACAACAACAGTCCTTGGGAAGAACCCCTCCAATGTAGCAAGATTGGGGGTAACCCCTTTGTACTAATAACAGGTGTGGGTCTAGTGTTTATTTGTCACACTGGTGGCTAATGGAAAGGCATGTGGGAAGGGGATTCAGTCGGGTTCCTCACTCCCCAACTGTCATGGATGACCGTGCGTCAGTCACTAAGTCTCCCCCTGTTGGACAGCAATTGCCTCCAATAGGGAGGAGCGGTTAAAATGGAGAATTAGCATGGAGTCATTACATAAACACAAGAGGTCAAGGTCCTACCCCCACCCCCAAGGTTTTTGAACCTTATCTGGTCTTTCCCAGGCAAATCTGCCACTCGGGAAGGGAAGGGAAGGGAAAAGGAAAGAGGAGAGAGGAGAGGGGAGGGAAGGAAAGGAAACAAGATGAAGGGAGGGAAGGGGACAGTGAATGGAAAAAGAGAGGAGAGGAGAGAAGAGGAGTGGAAAAGAAGAGGAGAGGGTAAATGGAAAAGAAAATGAGAGGGAGGAAGGGAGTGGATGAATGGAAAAAGAAGAGAACTTACTTCCAATTTTTGGCAAAACTGGGCCACAGCAAACAAAGGATTCACTTAATGATCATGATGTTCATGCTTACGACTGCCCTGTCGCTTAGCCTAGTTGTGACCAATCCACTTTATGACTGTTAGGACTTACACCCATAACGAGCAGGCTCCGTTGCAGTCCAGGACTTCCTGTATAGGGGGAAAAGGAAGGAGACTCCCTCCACACACACCCTTGGTAGACGAAATGCAAAACAGTTCTCTGGCCTTACTATGCCCAAATGCGTGAGAAGAATCCCTTTGCTGACACATATTTCCAAAGAGTAAATGGTGTTGAGGATACAGCCATTTTTTTTTTCTCCAAGCGTAATTATCTCCCTAACCCTTTACTGCAGGAGACTGGTGGAAAGCTGCAAATTCACATGGCATTGGCAATTAGGAGAAGAGTCTAAACGTTCACCCTCAAAAAGGAATCGCATCTGTAATAGCTACTCAGCCAGCTTTTTTTTTCTCTCTCTTTTGCTCAGGAATGAAAGTCATCTAGAAAAATTATCCTGCAAATTGTTGTTTTCCCCTTCTCCGAAGGACAAAGAATAATGGAGAATTTTCATGGCAGGAGTGGTGGAATTTCTAAACGCGCTTTAAGTGAGCCAAATGTTTGTAACCAAAGCAGGCGGCTTCACACATCACGTTTTCCCATGCTGCTCACATCACTGTTCTGGACCGCATGGAAACAGCTCACATATATAATAATAATAAGGAACAAACGTTGGGTGCAGCATTGCTGGTACTAAGAAGAAGAAAAAGGTAAGGATGCAACAGGACGGAAGCGATTTGTCTTCGTGCTTCAGGATGCTTTTCAACTTCCTGGTCTGGTGAATTTTTAGTGTTTCTCAGTCTTGACTGCTTTTTAAAATGTGTGGACTTCAACTCCCAGAATTCTCCAGCCAGCATAGCTGGTTGGGGAATTCTGGGAGCTGAAATCCACATATCGTAAAACAGCAAAGGTTGAGAAACACTGTTTGACACGGTCTTCTATATAGACATAACCAGGATTATACATGATTTTATCCAGTGGTGGGATTCAAAAAAATTTACTACCAGTCCTGCGGGCATGGCTTGATGGGCGTGGAGTGGCTTGGTTTGCATAGCAGGGGAAGGATGTTGTAAAATCCCCATTCCCTCCCCACCCCACTAACCTGCTTTCCTGCTCCATTCTCCTGTGCAGGGCAACCAAAGGAGACCCAGCCGATCAGCTGGGACTCAATGGGAGGCAGAGAATAGATGGGGATGGGGCCAGTCAGAGGTGGGATTGGCCGGTTCTCCAAACTAGTCAAAATTTCCACTACCGGTTCTCCAGAACTGGTCAGAACCTGCCTAATACCACCTCTGGTTTTATCCATTCAGAAAGTTTTTAACAGATTAGAAAAGGTTCGGAGGAGGGCAGAGAAGATGATACGAGGACTTGAACACAGGGCCTACAAAAGGACATTGAAAAAAACCTGAGAATATTCTAGAGCAGTGTTTCAAACTAAGCAAAAGTTTGGAGATGGGTAGACTTCAACTCCCAGTTGGGTGGACTTCAACTCCCAGTTGGGTGGACTTCAACTCCCTGAAGGGTGGACTTCAGCTCCCATGTCTTTGAGAGTTTAAGTCCACACATCTTAAAGTTAAAAATAAATGAGAAAATCCCGTTCTAGGTAGTCTCTCATTCAATTACAACCAGGGTGGTTAACATACCGAATACTCCTTCTTCCTATTTTCCCAACAACAACCTTGTGAGGTAGGTTGGATTTAGAGAGGGTGACTGGCCCAAGCTTACCCATCCAACCTTCATGCCTAAGGTGGGACTAGAATTCACTGCCTTCTGGTTTCTAGGCCAACGTTTTCATCTTCATTGAGTTGGCTGTCAAAATTGATCAATCATTCCCAATTAAGGACATAGATTCTTGGTAGAATATTTTGGGTGATATTGCTTTTCCCGAGCAGGAATCTTTGGGAGATACCTCCTTCAAAACACTGTCGAATCCTGAAGGTGAGTGCGCCCAAAGAATTAAATCCATATTGACCAGCTGAATTGCTGTCTTGTAGATTTTTCTTGACTGGCTCTAATGAGAGTCAATTGTCCTTTATCCTTCGTTCTCCCATCTACAGTTTCAGGCAGATCAATTGCCCGTGGGAAAACGAAGTACTTACCAGCAGAAAAGGAATCAGATATTATGCAAAGGAAAAGCAAAGAGACCTTTAATTCACTCTCATTCTCTTTTTGGCCTGCCCAATATTTTCACTCATCCTTGTACGAAATAGACTCTTACCCTCTTGGTAGCTACATAGCTCATACGCTACTATGACCATTTCTATCGGATCGCCCATCAAACGGAGGAGGAGCTGTTCGATCCCATCATTAGCAGCTCATTGATCCAATTATCAGGCCTTTCCGTTCCATTTCAAACTTACAACCTTGTTACCACCTTGATGGGAATGGATTGGATTGCAGATTTCAGCAATAGCTTGGGTATCACCACCCCAATTCTGTATTTATTGTACAGTCAAACGTTCTTCTAGAGGTGTCTCTCTGATTGATTTAAAAGTTGTTGGGGAATTAAATGCACTTTCCCAGGGGTCTTCCTTCCCTCTTCCTTCCCTTCCTCCTCATCCCTTCCCTCCCTCCATCCTTCCTTCTCTCCCTCCCTTTCTCTTTCCTTCCTTCCTTCCTTCCTTCCTTCCTTCCTTCCTTCCTTCCTTCCTTCCTTCCTTCCTCCTCTCTCTCCTTCTCTCTCTCTCTTTCTTCTCCCTGCAATGATGAAGTTGCATTAGCCTGGGCAATTGTGGAGGATTTATTTATTTATTGAATTTATTTATTGAATTTACCTTCTTGCTTGCTACTAATAGCTGCCAATTCTAAGCTAGAGTGAGTTGAGGCAAACCAGGAATACATGTTATAAACCATGGAATGGAAGTCACTAATATCAAAAACTGGGGAGGAAAAACATAGCAGCCATAAGAATTAGCCGAAGTCTGATTTCAAACTTGAAACTCTTTTAGCGTATTTCTTGTCAGGCCCCCGGGAACCAAGAAAGACATGTGGAATTACTTCTGAGCACTTTCCTTTATTGTTCCTCACCTACAGGGAGAAATCTTGCCAAACTCAAGGAACTATTTTTATCGCTGTAGATATACTCTGAGAACCTCTAGGGAGCAGCCTTCTTAACTCTCTTCCTCCCAACCAAACTATCTAAGCCTCACTGCCTCTTTGCTTTCTGGAAAGCAGTCCTTCCCTCCTGGGAATCCAGACTGCACTCCACCACAGTTATTGTCTAAGGGGTGTGTGTGTCTAAGTGCAGCCCAAATGGGTGTGAACAAACTAGAGCCCTTAACAGCCACTTGTAATGGTCTGTGAGAAAGACCTTGACGGAGGGAGCAAAGGAATGCAAACCATTAGTTAAGAGACAGCGCAGCCCTCAGCTGCATAATGAGAGGAGGTCCTTCAGAGGGAACCTCCCTAGTTGCTCAGGCTGTAAAGGAGACGGCAAGAGATTTCTACTTTCAGACTTGCAAGGTTCTGTTAATGTAGCCTTACAAGAAACAGGTAGTCCTCAACATACAACAGTTTGTTTAGGGATCGTCTGAAGTTACAACAGTGTCAGCCTTGGAAACCATATTATACTTGGAAACTTTGAGGCTGCCACATTTATTTATTTGATTTATTTATTTGATTTGTCAATCACTTACAAGATAATAGGTATAAGTATAAACATAGTTATGAATACATGGAATGGATACATATAAGAAAAATAAAAAGAATCAATAGGACAGGGATGGAAGGCACTTTGGTGCACTTATGCATGCCCCCTACAGGCCTCTTAGGAAAGGGGTGAGGTCAATAGTAGACAGTCTAAGGTTAAATTTTTTGGGGTTTGGGGAAGAAACCACAGAGTTGGGTAGAGTATTCCAGACATTGACCACTCTGTTGCTGAAGTCGTATTTCCTGCAATCAAGTTTGGTGTGGTTTACCTTGAGTTTGTATCTATTGTGTGCTCTTGTATTGTTGTGGTTGAAGCTGAAGTATTCATTGACAGGTAGGACATTGCAATGTATGATTTTATATACTATACTTAGATCGGACCGAAGGCAGCGTAGTTCTAGGTTTTCTAGGTCTAGAATTTCAAGTCTGGTGGCATAAGGTATTCTGCAACGAGTAGAGGAGTGGAGAACTCTTCTTGTGAAATATTTCTGGACTTTCCCAACTGTGTTAATATCAGATATGTAATATGGGTTCCAGACTGATGAGTGCCTTGGAATTTGGGAAGGGGGATTTCATAGTGAAATAGAAGATTAGACTCAACAACATTCTTTCTCAGAGAGTCAAGGGCATGTTGCCCTGCACCTGGATGGGAGTGACTGGGGGGGATGTCTCCAGTTGGGACAAAGATTTGATTGGTTCATGTGATGGACTGATAGGTTCAGGGGATGGATCTTGGGTTTCTCTTTTGGGAAGGGAAAACCCGGCACTCTCAGATTCAGGTTTTCCCAGATGTGCCAATATGACAACTCTAATAAAATGGAACTTTGAGGAACTGCTTGTCTCAGAGTTTATCGGTTTGAAGTTGGTTAGTTGGAACGCTGACAAACAGCCCTGGAAAAAAGTGACTTGTGACTTTTTCACACTTATGACCATTGCATCATCATCCCCATGGTTCCGTGACCAAAATTCAGATGCTTGGCAACTGACTCATATTTATGACACCTTCGGTGTCCTATCAGGACACTTTCCCAGGGTCATCTGATCACCATTGGGACCTTCTGACAAGCAAAATCAATGGGGAAGCCAGATTCACTTAACAACTATGTGACTAACTTAATCCCTGCAGTGATTCCCTTCACAACGGTGGCAAGAAAGGTCGTAAAATGTGCAAAAGTCACTTAACAAATGTCTCGGTTAACAGCATAAATTTTGGTCGTAAGCCGATGATTACCTGTAGTAGAATGAGCCTATTTCAGAGGTGGTATTCAGCGGGTTCTGATCAGTTCTGAAGAACCATTAGTGGAAATTTTGAGTAGTTCGGAGAACTGGCAAATCCCATCTCTGATTGGCCCTGCCAACCCCATCTCTTCTCTGCCTCCCATTGAATCCCAGCTGATCGGCTGGGTCTTCTTTGGTTGCCCTGCACAGGAGAAGGGAGCTGGAAAGCAGGTTAGTGGGGTGGGGAGGGAATGGGGATTTTGCAGTATCCTTCCCCAATACTGAATTATGAACAGGCAAAAGGATTTCTTGAGACCTGTGATACCACACACGCCTCTCCAAATTCATGATGCTGTGTGATTGTCTCTGCCTGTCACTTGACAAATAGCTTTTGGCTGGTTTCAGATGCATCAGTTCACAAACCCATAATGGAGATCACAATTTAGCTTTTCTAAGTTTATGGTCAGAGGTGGTGTTCAGCAGGTTCTGACCAGTTCTGGAGAATTGGTAGCAGAAATTTTGAGTAGTTTGAGTAGAACCGGCCAATACCACCTCTGACTGGCCCCCATCTCTTCTCTGCCTCCCATTGAGTCCCAGCTGATCAGCTGGGTCTTCTTCGGTTGCCCTGCACAGGAGAACAGAGCTGGAAGGCAGGCTAGTGGGGCAGGGAGGGAATGGGGATTTTGTAGTAACCTTCCCCTGGAGTGGGGAGGGAATGAGATTTTGCAGTATCCTTCCCCTGCCATGCCCACCAAGCCACACCTACCAAGCCACACCATGCCCACCAAACCATGCCCACCAAACCATGCCCACAGAACCAGTAGTAAAAAAATTTGAACACCACCACTGGCCCTATTTCCTGTCTGGTTTACCTGGGAAACACTGACACTGTTCCCTACCAAGCTGGCTTGATTCTCCCGGGGTCTTATTAATCCGATTTATTGAAAGCGAGAAAAACCAGAGGTTAGGTTCCATCCTCTTGAAAACTGAATGAGGGTCTCCTTTAGCACTGCATTTATCAATAAGCTCATTAGATGGAAAGCTTTCTTCTTGCCAAAGGCTGCTTGAAAGAGCAAAAAGGTTTTTTTTTTACTTCCTTCCCCGATACGCAAATCTTGACAAACCGCTATCCGCTTTCCCAGGCTCCGAGGTGTTCGTCACAAAAGACTACATTGGGGTAGGTTTAATGAGTAAAATAAAAATGTAGATGGCTGATTTAGGAGATGCTCCCTTATCCCCTGATTGGTCTATTTGTTTCTCTGGCACAGGACATGAAATATGCAGCCCATTGTAAGAAACTGGAGTCCTTCTTCCTTCCTTCCTTCCTTCCTTCCTTCCTTCCTTCCTTCCTTCCTTCCTTCCCACCCTCCCTTTTTCCTTTTCCCTCTTCCCATTTCCCTCTTCTCCTCCTTCCCTTCCTTTGGCAGATTCTTCACTTTTCCATGTCTTTAAAAACTGAGGTTAAAAAAATGATCCTTCACAACAATCAATGCGAACAGTTTGTTAAGGAATGACAGAACAGCAAGTCTTCAGGAAGAAATAGGTGATCTCTGAAGTGTATTAAGAAGGAAAAACAGTTCCCTTCCAAATGAGTTTCTCCCTACTCAGGGCAAATTGCAATGACCACTCCAGCTTTTTAAGTGGGCGAAGGCTTCAAGCATCACTCCATAATCTGGTTTTTTGAGGAGGTGGAATAGAAAGGAGGCAAAACATGAAAAAACCATTTTGCCAAGCAAGCCTGAATTTTGATCATGGGGATTCTGTAATGGTTGTAACTGGGAAAAGCCATCATAAGTCACTTTTTTCAGCAATGTTATAACTTCAAGCAGTCACTAAATGAACTGTTGTAAGTCAAGGACTACCTCTACCCTCCAATCTGACCGTTTGTTCCCCCCTTCTTACCATTTATGGTAGGCATGTGATAAAGGAAAAAAATAAAAAAATAAAATTGCAGCATGATTCATAATTTAATACAGAGCATTTTGAAAATGGAGATTAAAAATGAAACCAGAACTTTTTTCTTTTGGGTTTAATGGGGGGGAAATTGGGGGAATTGGAACTTTGTTATTGTACATGTTGACAGCAAGACTATTGTAGGCACAAAAATGGAAGGACATTTCGATTCCTACAATGGAGGAATGCCTGCAGAAGTTGATGGAGTTGGCAGATATGGCAAAACTGACCACTTTGATGAAAGAAAAGAACATAAGTACTTTTGTTTCCATAGGGCACTGGTGGTTAACCTTTTTCATCTCCTGTGCCAAAAATTATGTGCATGCACTCGCGTGTCAGCACTCAGAAGGCAATGTGCATGCCCCCCCATGCCCCTGCGCATGCGTGCACGACTCCCCCAGAAGTGACAAAACGGGCCCATTTTTCAGCCAGCAAAGGCTGCAGAGGCTTTCCTCAAGCCTCTGAGAGGCCGAAAATCAGCTGGGAGGTGCAGTGCAGGTAAGGGGGTGGCGGCGGGAGGGAGGATTGTGCACGCATGCACAGGGGGCATGGGGGGCCCAATCGCATTGCCTTCTGGGTGCTGGCATGTGAGCACACACGCGCAAGTGCGCGCACAATTTTTGGCACAGGAGCCCTAAAAGGTTAGCCACCACTGCGATAGATGATTTAATTGAGTAGGATGGTCAAAACAGGTGTAACAAAACCAATATTGTACAAATAACATGAATGTTAATTGTTTAGCAATATCCTAGTATGTATGGCAGAGTAGTGCCAGGACAGTTGCACTGCGTTTGATATTTACATAGGGTCAATGAAAGTCTTGACAGCTACATTCTCAAATGCTAAACTTGTGTAGTTGTGTTGTGTTTGTTTTATCAGGATGGTGTCCCATTCAACCTCTTTGCTTTCTCTGAGCATTGTGCAAACTCAGAAAATAGATTAACTCAGCAATCAGATTAAGTGACTCTTGCCCCTTGTGTGAGAAAAGCACTGTGCAGCATGGACTCAAGCAGACTTAATCCAAATTTAGCCAATAATATAATTACCAAGGAGATCAAACTTTGGAGGGAGGGTGGAAAACCCTCTCAAATGAAGATGACTAATAAAGGATGCGAGGCATTGAAGATCAATAAATTAGACACTTCATTCTTTCTATCATTGTATCAATATTCTGTACTTAATTTGTAATTAGCTCAGTTCATTTTAGACTGCATGGAATTTTATTCAGTCTTCTTTGCTTATAATAACCATTCATTTCAGCTCCAAAGTAATTAAAAGGGTGATATGACTATCACAAGAATATAACCAAGCATCTGGGTGCTTTGCCCAATCTGAAAAGCTCAGGAAAATCAGATCTGGTTTCTACCTGGATGGGAAACCCTCAAGAATCCTGAAATCTATGGATTACCTTGGGAAATCAGAAACCATAATCTGTGCAAGAGCAAAAGCAAACACTTCTATCTATCAGGTGTGAAGGATCAGGACCACACGTTAAGTTCCAGTGAAGCTGATTTATTCATGCCTATACACAAGAATCTAGTCAACGAACGTTCAGCACTATGTTGGTGCTAGATAAGAGTCAGCAGAATTCAAGAGGGATTGGACTTGAACTGCTTGGGGAATGTAATGACTCCAGGCTAATGAGTCACTTAACTCAGGTACTTGCAAGAATGGGGTACTTGCAAGAACGTCTCCTTCCATTGACGAATACCAATCGCCCAGTGCACTCTCACAGGGGATACCACCAGCTAAACAGTGTAGGCTGGCAGCCCCTAGGAGTAGGGCCTTCTCTGTGGGGGCACCCACCCTCTGGAATCAACTACCCCTTGAGTTGTGCCTGGCCCCTGATCTCCGCTCTTTCCATTGCAACCTCAAAACATGGTTATTCTTACAATCCGGCCTGGACTGACAGAGGATCGGGGTTTTAATTCGAAAGGTTATTTGGCATTGATTTAATACTTTTTAAATTTGTTTTTAACTTTTGTATTCTTTGTTTTTATGTACGCCGTCCTGAGTCCCTCGGGAGAGAGGGCAGCTTATAAGTCCAAATAAACCTAAACCTAAACCTAACTCCACCCTGGTTCTGCTTGCTTTTTTTCTTTCTTTTTTTCTTTTTTGTTTTCTTTCTTTCTTTCTTTCTTTCTTTCTTTCTTTCTTTTCTTTCTCTCTCTCTCTCTCTCTTTCTCTCTTCCTTCCTTCCTTCCTTCCTTCCTTCCTTCCTTCCTATCTATCTATTTATCTATCTATCCATCCATCCACCCATCCACCCATCCACCCATTCTACATTAGTGAAGTTATAATGCTGAATGCAACTCAAAGAGGCCTTTATATTAAACAGATTGGATCCGTTTTGACTGTTGCATCCCTTATTCTACAAGTTGCTTTCAAGTTCCTTTTGCTATAAAGCAACCCTTTCAAAAGTCTTCCTGATGACTCACAGGAAGTCCATGTATATTAGAAACTTACCAGGATAATAAAAAGCTGGCAGGGAGCCTCTTTTCACTAAACAGATGTGTAGCTGTATTTTTTTTTAAAAAACTTTAACTGAATAGATTTTAATGGACAGGCAGCTGTGGGATTTTTGCCCCACATATCTCAAAAAAATCTTTATTTTCTTCCCCTTTAACAACCATAGTATGATTAAGAGACCACTTATCCCACGGATTTTAATCCGTCGTTGAAAAACAAGGGTTGTTATTGAGATGGAAACCTACTGTATTAGCTTTAAAAAACCCACCAAAAGCCTACAGGGCATTTATTTTTTAAAAAAACTTCTCTCTTGTACTTTATTATAATCTTATACTTTATTATCTTGTACTTTATATAATTATGAAGCATTTAAGTTCCCACCCCCTCCATAAGTAGAAGGCCATCTTGGCACTGGGCCACCAAAAAGCTTGTAACCATTGACATGACTTCTCCTACTAAATAAATTCTTCATTGTTAACATCAGCTCTGACTGCTTCCCTAGGTGTCCAGTGCTATTAAAATTTATTACAAGCCGATTCTGAAACTGGGAGGAAGGAGGGTGGAAATGTTTCTCCACTAAAGTAATTAGGGGCAGGCAATATTGTATTAACCATCATTATGGGCATTGTAATTTCCATAAATTGAGAGTCATAAAATGTAACTCTGAGCCATGTTTCTTGCCTTAAACAGGGTCGATTTCTTTAGATCTGGTCAATCACAAGGCGGAATGGAGACAAATTAGTCGGTTGCATAGAACTGAGCCTAGGGATCTTATGGGCATCTTAACCAGTTCAATTTCCATCTCAAGTATTGGAAAGATTTCCACTGAAAGCAATATTCTGCTCCCAAACGGTTCAGAGTCATTTAAAAATATATATCTATATTAAGGCTAGCATATTGAAAGGAATGTGGGAAAAGCAAGTAAGTAAAATGGTACACTGAATTTTTTCTTTTAAATGTTATGTACTTTGACTTCCTCACTTTTGTTGTTAGGAAAACTTTAAAGCTTTAGTAACTGTAGTAATTCACTTAACATCTGTGGGGGGGGGGGAAGGTTGTAAAATGGGGCAAAACTAAATGAAAATAAAATAGAATAACAGAGTTGGAAGGGGCCTTGGAGGTCTTCTAGTCCAGCCCCCTGCTAACACAGAAAACCCTGTACCATTTCAGACAAGTGGCTGTCCAGTCTCTTCTTAAAAACCTCCAGTCATTGAGCACCCACAACTTCTGGAGGCAAAGCCATTCCACTGGTTAATTGTTCTAACAGGAAATTTCTCCTTAGTTCTGAGTTAGTTAGAAACAACTAAGCCATAGTTTTAAAGTCAGCTCTGGGCTTACAGCAGCTCAGAGCTGTATTTATGCTTATAGATAATTCCTCCCTCAATATCCGGCTACCTTTGGGAAAATTAACATCCAGAATTATCATCAAGCCTCCAACTGACCCCAAACAATATGCTGTTAGTAATAATACAACACAACAATCCACCACCAGCACCACAATCACCACCCGCAACCCATCACCAACAATGTCCCAAGTTGTCAGCCCAGTATCATTCTGACCACTGCTCCAACCACCGATTCTGAGGTCAGTAAACGTTATCCGGGTGTGCCCATGGAGTTCGCCACTAAGTAGCACCCACGCACCTCATCACACATTGCCTCTGGGGATGCATGCCAGGCAAGCCACGGCAGAAGTGAACAGTCTAGCACCCTTCGGAGCAAGACAACCAGTCCAACACACTTCAGAGCAGGGCAACCCGGCGCAACTGGGCTCGGAGGAAGCTCACGCGAGTAGTTAGTGTCATGCGACATCGAAGGGGCATGGGGGTGAGACACTCCCTCCGTTACGCGGCGCTAGGGATTTGAACCGCCGAACTGCCAACCTTTCTGATCAACAAGCTCAGCGTCTTAGCCACTGAGCCACCACATCCCTTGGGATACAACTCTAATAAATAACTACATAAATAATTACAGTCCCTGGAAATGGTCACAATGGATATGTTAACATTCTCTCTAACCCTAACTTCAGATTGCCCTTCCAATTCCCCTGGTTTCTACCTGGTTTGTTTCAATGCAAGCCAGGGCATTGTATTCAAAACATCAAAACTCTCTCCCCAAAAAAGATTTGGAACATGCTGATATTTACAAATGCCTCCCAAATGAAAAGGCTACATCTAGATTACGGGTGGTTGGGAAATGGGGGCGGGTGGGGAAGAAACGAAGATAGTTTTAATTGATTTTATTACTTGCAGGAAAATAGAGCGAGGCAGGGCATTTGTGTTTGGAAGGATAAAAACAAAATTATCGGCTGAATACGGCTGAATTAAGCATTTCAAAGTTCAGCCTTTCCAGATTGCTGACGACGCAAACTCAGATCAATAGAGAAACAATTTACAGCGTGGAAACCTGGTCTCTAGCTATTAACTACTAATTATGCCAAGCTTGCACTGGGATTGATTTAACTCTTTCTAAAGCATGGGATGGGGAGGGGAGATTAGGGGCCCAATGTGTGACCCACCCTTAAAGAAGGACACCAACACCTCATTTTGCAGAGCTGTGATTGCAAAGGTGTGAAAGGCAGCAATGTGTGGAGATGATCGAAGAGGCAGCGGAGATCTTTCCAAGCAGTAGCAGGAACTGTCAAGAAGCAGGCTGTGTATTTTTTTAAAAAGGGCCTTTTATCCAGCCAGCAGTACATATTCAGGATTTCAAACAAAAAACAAAACAGGGCCTTTTCCACCACTCAAAGCATCATCTTTTAAACTGGAGCCTTGGGGGTACATGAGCCTTTGGCCCTGCTTCTGTCAGCTTTCAACTTTATTTCATAAGAATGGTGAATGCCATCTACTGCATGGGAGGGGTGAGGAGAGCATTTTGAGAAGGGAAAGGGAGAGGGAGAGGCAGAGGGAGAAGGGGGAGGGGAGAAGAGAGGAGAGAGGAAAGGAAAAAGGAAAGGAAAGGAAAGGAAAGGAAAGGAAAAAGGAAAGGAAAGGAAAAAGGAAAGGAAAGGAAATGAATCTTGGATCTCATTTAAGAATTTTTCTACATAAAACAACTGAACACCTGAAAAATGAAGAATTGACTAACTTGGAAGGAAGCAGAAAAATATTAAATAAGAGATAGATAGATAGATAGATAGATAGATAGATAGATAGATAGATAGAGATAGAGATAGAGATAGAGATATGATGGTTGGATTGTATTGTATACTGTATTGTATACTTGGACTTGTATGCCGCCCTCTCTCCAAAAGGACTCGGGGTGGCTCACAACTAAAAACCAACAATAAATTAATTACTTTAAAAAATATTTAATACTAACAAGCCCAATTACTATAAAACCCCAATGTACATTATACAATTTAAAAATTTAAAACCACCCCCCAAGAGGTCAGCACAGCCCGGCCTGTTCAAATAACCAAGTCTTCAAGTCGTGACGGAAGGTGCGAAGGTCAGGGGCCAAACAGAGCCACAGGGGTAACTGATTCCATAAGGCGGGAACCGCCACAGAGTAGGCCCGTCCCCGCAGCACTGCCAGCCGGCACTGGCTCGCAGACGGCACCCTGAGGAGCCCGTGCCTGTGCACTCATACAGGGCGGTTGGCACTCGATATCGGCAGGAGACGCTCCCGTAAATATCCCGGACCCATGCCTTGTAGGACGATTGGTGGATATTCTTTTTCTTTACTATATTCTTAATTTTTCTTTCTTTTCTATTTTCCATTCTTTTCTTATTTGTATCTTTTTAATTCTCATGCTTAATAAAATTGTTATAGTTTTACAAAGTTGCCTTTTAGCATTCGGAAGATTTCCTTTTTCATGCGTGTAAGTCTCCCATTAGGAATTCCAGGCCATTCAGCTATGTAATCTTCTCCCCGAGATAGGTCATTTAATAATGCTGACAGATCAAACCAGCTGATGAGGGGCCCAGAAAAATAGCTATCTGAGCATTGGGATAGTCTAAATATTTAATTCTAATCATCAACTTTCATTAGCATTGCGCGGAAATCTTGACTGGAGACCATTTGTGACTCTGGCGTTCCACGTTTATAAAGAAATGACAAATTCCATCAAGTAGCACCTTGTTTTTAACCTACGCCTTCTTCTCCAACCTAGTCAGATAATGTTTCTCTTCCCTTCCTCCTCTGGATTTACCAGAGGTTGGAAGAATTACATAAATCCCGTGTCACATAATGATTTTTAAGGCATTTTTTTAGGGCCAGGATTATAGACTTTTGACATTTGTAAAGCTCACAGCAAGGGCAAGGGCAAAATGTTTGACAGATGCATTAAACCAAAATAAAGTTGTATCTATTGTGCATTGTATTAGACATTTGACTTCATCAAAAAGTACATCCTGCTGTTGTAGAGAGTAAATTAACCGAGCTAATTGTTAGAGGGAAAAACAGTACCTTGGACAGTTCCAGAGGTAAGAATTTGCCTGGACAAGGAACGTTATTATGATAGTAAAGAATAGAATAGAATAGAATAGAATAGAATAGAATAGAATAGAATAGAATAGAATCTATTAAGAATAGAATAGAATAGAATCTATTAAGAATAGAATAGAATAGAATAGAATAGAATAGAATAGAATCTATTAAGAATAGAATAGAATAGAATAGAATAGAATAGAATAGAATAGAATAGAATAGAATAGAAGCTGGAAGGGGCCTTTGAGGTCTTCTAGTCCAGCCCCCTGCTGAAGCAGGAGAACCTATACTGTTTCAGATACAGTAAGTGTAGTCTCTTCTTAAAAACTTCCAGTGATGGAGCACCCATGATTTCTGAAGGCAAGTCGTTCCACTGGTTAATTGTCCACACTGTTAGGAAGTTTCTCCTTAATTCTGGGTTGCTTCTCTCTTTGATTAGTTTCCATCCATTGTTTCTTGTCCTGCCCTCTGGTGCTTTGAAGAATGATTTCTTCTTTGTGGCAGCTCCACAAATACTAGAATACTGCTATTATGTCCCCCCTAATTCTTCTTTTCTTTAGACCAGCCACACCCAAATCCTGCAGCCGTTCTTCATACGTTTTAGTCTCCAGGCCTTTGATCATCTTGGTTGCTCTTCTCTGAACTTTTTCCAAAGTCTCAACTTCTTTTTTGTTGTATGGTGACCAAAATTGGTTGCAGTACTCCAATGATTTATCATTGTGCCCTATGTGTAAATCAGACCTAGGTAGCTTGTTCAACAAATCATAATTAAAAAAAATTATGGGGTCCTTGGTGCTCTCTGTGCTTGGTTCTTTTCTTGCTGACATTTCATTACCAAACTAGGCAACATCATCAGTGCTAGTAAGTATTGATTGCTAGTGTTGATTGCTTGTGAGGTGTTTAGGTCTTTTTGTTTCCCTTTTGATTGTCTCTATTGAATGGTATGTAGTTGTTGTTTATCTCTATGTGCCTGTTGATGGCCAATTTGTCTGAGTGCCAGGCTTCTGGGAATTCTCTAATGAAACTATGTTTGAGTCTGTCCATGTTTCTCACCAGCAATGACAAGAGATTAAATCCAAGATTAACACTTGACCAACAATCAGGAAGCAAACATGGTCCCAGTCAGGAAATTGCCAACTCAGACAAACAAGCTAAAGTTAAGAAGACCCAATCGAGGAACCACCAAGTCCATTCCTGCCAACACTGACAGGGCAAGCCACTTGTATATAAAAATAGAGTAAAACCTACTCTCTTACTAGCACTGATGATGTTACCTAGTTTGATAATGAAATGTCTACAAGAAAACAACCAAGTTCAGAGAGCACTAAGGACCCCACAGTTCTCCTCCTCCTCCATTCTGCAAACCCCACTCCCCTACTAGCACTGTTGATGTTACCTAGCTGTGTAATGAAATGTCTGGAAGAACACAACCAAGCTCAGAGAGCCCCAGAAACTCCACAATTCAACCCTTAGCTGCAAATATTCTCTTCTTTAAAATTTTTTAAGGCTTAGTATGACGCATGACTTTTAATTCATACCTTCCTTCCCTTGAGTCTTATTATTATTTCCATTTCACTTTTCCATCTGCCAAGAATGTTCAGGGTACCTATTAATAAAATATAATAAAATATCTTCCTCCCTTGGGGAATAAATGCAAGGGAATGCACTTCCCAGTTTGGGCATAAAAGCAAACTTTTATTTCTCTTAACCGTCATCTCTCAGTTTTCTGCAACTTCTCTGCCTTTGTTGGGGTTTCAGAAGAAGAAATGCAGGGGGGTTTCAAGGAGATTAGGGTGACGTCAAGATCAAATCGAGAACATTCTCAGCATTTCCTTCCTCCTCGCAGTATCAAAATAAGGTCCAGAAGAAGACCTCGCTGTGCAAAACAGGATCTACTTCTCTCTTTGAGTGACAGCACTAATGGGAGCTCATAAATAAGTAGCAACCACTTGTCAACGTAATACTGCAAACCCTTTGCACCCTTGAAGGGAGTGAGTATCCGTGGAATCAGTGGGGTTTTCTCAATAAGCCTACAGGCATTTGAGCTGCTCCAATTTTCTTTCAAGCTATCTTTGTTGACCTGGGTTGCAATGAACCCCTGTTCCTCAAAATCTCTTAGGAGGGGGAGGATGGCAAAATGGTTGGTCTCAACCAGGAATAAAACAAGAGATTGGGGAAATGCCAGCCAAGAGGACCAAAATCAGCTCCCAGGAAGGAAGTGCTTCATCATATTTGAACTGCTGGGAAAGTTTGGCATTTAGAACAATGCACTGTGGTGCAAACTGCCTGATGCTCCTACAGGGAACACAAAACTAATAACGAAGCTGTATTTCTCATTGGTGAGATGCTCACAGGGCATCTGTGGATGAAGCTATGGGACATCAGCCAGTTGCGCCTTAGTATTCCTCCCTAAGGACACATGCACACAAATGAAACTACCCTGCAAAATAATAATAATCGTCATCATCCTCTATCGCTTTTGTTTTCCCTTGTTAATTGGGTATGTCTAGTTTCATGAAAAGAAGGACTAGGGGAGACATGATAGTGGTGTTCTAATATCTAAGGGGCTACTACAAAGAAGAGGGAGTCAAGCTATTCTCCAAAGCACCTGAAGGCAGGACAAGAAGCAATGGGTGAAAACTAATCCAGGAGAGAAGCAACCTAGAACTAAGGAGAAATTTCCTGACAGTGAGAACAATTAACCAGTGGAACAGCTTGCCTCCAGAAGTTGTGAATGCTCCAAAACACTGGAAGTTTTTTAAAAAATATGTTGGATAACCCTTTGTCTGAAGTGGTGTAGGGCTTCCTGCCTAGGCAGGGCATTGGACTAGAAGACCTCCAAGGTCCCTTCCAACTCAGTTATTCTGACAAGGCTATTTCACACTGTTAGTCTTCAAACTAACCAAGGAGAGAAACCATAATTCATTGGCCAAGTCAGCAAAAAAGGAACTGGGGAAGGAGAGAGTTGTTCAAGGCGTGGAATGCGGTGGAACCAACAGCTGAAGGCATGGGACTCCTGTAGGGGGAGTAAAGAGATATTTCAGTTTATTCCATCATAAATATGAGACCGTTGCCAAACATCTGAATTCTGAGCACATGACCCTGGGAATGCTGCAACGGCCATAGGTCACTTTTTTGAATGGTCACTAAACAAATGCTTATGTTCTGATCAAGGCTTCCCGAGACCATAATTAAGCACACGCTTAGTTAAAACAACTCCCGTTTTATTTCAACACTGGGAATTATGTGCATTCCCAGCCTGTAATGAGTCCCAAACAGTCCCTCGAGATAAGCACCCACCTTTCTCTACTTTGAATTGCGGCCAACAACTAAAGTGCCAAAGTAACTATGAAGTTGAGGACTACCTGTACTGCTTTGGGCCTGTCATGAATGGTTCTGGTTGCTTGCATCTGACACATAATGCTCCAAGCCCCAAAGCAAAGTCTTCTTCAACGTAGGAAACTAACCAGTGATGGGATTACAAAATGTTTACTACTGGTTCTGTGGGTATGGATTGGTGGACATGGCAAGGGAAGGATACTGCAAAATCCCCATTCCCTCCCCACTCCTGGGGGAAGGTTACTGCAAAATCCCCATTCCCTCCCCACCCCACTAACCTGCTTTCCAGCTCTGTTCTCCTGTGCAGGGCAACCAAAGAAGACCCGGGCAATCAGCTGGGACTCAGGAGGCAGAGAATGGAGTGGGCCGGGGCTAGTCAGAGGTGGGATTTGCGGTTCTCCAAAGTACTCAAACTTTCCGATACTGGTTCTTGAGAACTGGTCAGAACCTGCTGTATACCACCTCTGAAGCTAACCACCAGAAGCACCAACTCTTGACTCAACGTAAGGCAGATCTATTGAATGAGGCATTTTTCTAGTCAACCCAGGTTTCAGAAGAAGGAAGCCCACAGAGCAATAAACTGAACAGCAAGCCCACAGAGCAATAAACTGAACACCTGAGGTAAGCTCATCCCTATTATTATGGGGAAAGGAAGGAAGATCATTAATCCATACAGCCTGGATAATTCATCCATCACTTGAGACTTGAAGCCTTGACAGGTTTCTCCTAGTTCCCCTTTTTGCAATTGAAATCGAGTCTGATAATTGCGTCAAGCTATTTGCCAAAACAATGTCAAATCTTGAAGGCATGAGAAATCAGCACAGAACCATGCAAGACAGTTTCCCATGCTCATGCTAAAATCTGAACTCGCAGTTGCTGCAAAATATGCCATGCTTACCATCTACTATTGTTCTTGCACCCTTGTCCATTTTTCCCCCTCCAAACAGCATCTTACGTGAAGACCAGGATTCAGGTGTGACCAAACCTTGAATAGCCACACTGAACAATCCAAAAGTGGA
Organism: Naja naja; assembly: GCA_009733165.1. Taxonomy (NCBI): domain Eukaryota; kingdom Metazoa; phylum Chordata; class Lepidosauria; order Squamata; family Elapidae; genus Naja; species Naja naja. Next base: position 12,751,794 of record CM019164.1, read on the forward strand.
CTGGACGAAGAGGCTCATCTCTTAAATGAACTAAAAGCTCCCTTGTTTTTCTTTTTTTCATCATTGGAGGGCTTCCGCTGCATTCCGCCAAAAGGCCATTCCACCACATATCCCTGTAAAAACTTAAGAATAATTGGAAATACATGGAATGGGATAGTAACAGGCAAAGATTTCCCTGTCCATTTGTGTCCAACTCGAGGGGACGGTGTTCATCTCCATTTCTTGGCCAAGGGAGCCAGCATTGTCCTAAGACACTTCCACAATCATGTGGCCAGCACTGTTATAGGCCAAAGGCACACAGAACACGTTATCTTCCCACCAAAGTGGTACCTATTTATCTACTTGCATTTGCATGTTGTCAGCTGTGGAAGCCATATTGAGATCAGATGCTCCCACGCTGCTACCTTTGAGCCTGGGAAAGTGGGAGAGGGGAATTTATTGGAGTATATCCAGTTAGACATAATAACATTCTTTTTCTGATTCAAGGTCAGGTTGTTTTGCACATAAGTGAGAGGAAGTCTTAACTTGGGACGGATGGTGATTGGGGCATGTGATGTGATAATGGGTGCAGGGGATGGATTTATAGTTTTTCTTATGGGAAGGAAGCCTGGAACTTTCAGATTCAGGATTCCCCAGTTGTGCCAGTTATTATCCAAATAAAAAGGAACCTTTGAGAAGATGTCTGTCTCAGAATTATTGGGTGAAATGGAGGGTTGCTGGAATGCTGACATATGCTTTCAAACTGCTAGGTGGGCAGGAGGTGGAGGAAGGAACGGGAGCTCGCCCCCATTGTGGGGCACTCGGGTCTTGAACCCTGGGCTGTCAACTTTCCAGCTCAGTATCTTTGCCTGCTGAACCATCATGTCCCTCTCGGGATAGTACCATAGCAACCTGAACCAATATCCACACGACACTTCTCCCCAATCTGTTGTCCGCTCTGAGTTGCACCCTACCTCTGCAGAAAACAAATAGCTGTGTTGAAAAAAAAATATATCCACAGAAGGGAATATATATAACTTGGGGCTGGATTGCGGAATCCTTGGTGCTCTCTGGACTTAGTGGTTTGCTTGCAGAGGTAGGTAGGTAACAACTTCAGTGTTAGAAAACGACCAGAATGTTTCCCCTCCGCCCAGATAAGCAGGGATTAACACCAGTCAAATGATCAAGCAGACAACAGGACCCTAATTAAGGGACTACCAAGTAGAAAACCATACTCTCACCAACCCTAGGAGGCCAAGCTATTGTATATAAACAGGGAAAACTCCACACTCACACTGATAGTGTTATCTAGTTGGGTAATCTGCAAGTAAACAATCAAGCTCAAAGAGCACCAAGGACTCCACAAGAAAATCTGTGTTTTGCTCCCTGCGTCTTTAATCCTAGCAAAGGTTCAAATGTATATTTTAGGCCTCCTCTCCTCTCCCCTTTCCTCCTCCCCTCCCCTCGTCTCCTCTCCTCCCGTCTTCCTCTCCTCCCCTCCACTCCCCTCCCCTCCTCTCTTCTCTGGCTGGGGAATTCTGGGACTTGAAATAAGTCCACACATCTTAAAGTTGCCAAGGTTGAAAACACTGATGCAGGTAGTTAAAAGTAGACTGTAGCATTAGAGAAGAAAAGCTGGGGCTGTCATCAGAGAAAGTAAATAACGAAGGAAGCATGCCCCCCCCAAAAGGAGCAAAGAGTACTTTTTAAAAACACACACACACACACACCCCTTTTATTTATGAAGTTGAATTTGTAGGCACAGCAGCTGTGATGTTTGGAAGGCAGGCGAAACCCCAGTGTGATCCATCAGCCTGATGTTTTCCTCATACTTTATCATCTCACTGACATTCACGCTCGTCCAATTCAGGAAGCTTCAGTCTCTTCTGCTGGGCTTCCATTTTAATTTTCTACAACGTTAAAAGTTGCCAAGACTGGGCACTCCTGTTCTAAGCAGTTTGCTTTATTCTACATCCCCTATACCCAGAATTCTTGCCAAATGAAAGCAGACTACTTGCACCATTAAACGCATCCTCTGAGAACTTCTAGGGGGGAGCAGTCTTCACTCTCTGCTTCCCATCTAAGCTCTCTAAGCTTGCTGTCTTGTGCTCCTCTGGAATGCAGCCCCTCCCACCTGGGAATCCAGACTACGTTCCATACCACATCAAGGAAATATTTCACTCTCTATGGTAAGGGTTCTCCAACCTCCAGGCTCGGTGTTGGGCTGCAGCCTATTTAGAACTGGGCTGCTCAAGCAGGAAACTCCGTTTGTGCAAGTGGCAGCCACAGACAGACAAACGTACAAACACAGACAGACAGACAGACAGACATACAGTCCTTCCCCCACCCCATCTGCAAAGCCAGAAAGGTTGGAGAGCAGAGGTGGTAGTTCTGGAGAACCGGGAGTGGAAATTTTGAGTAGTTCAGAGAGCCAGCAAATCCCACCTCTGACTGGCGCCGCGGCCATCTATTCTCTGCCTCCCATTGAGTCCCAGCTGATCGGCTGGGTCTCCTTTTGTTGCCCTGCACAGGAGAACGGAGATGGAAAGCAGGTTAGTGGGGTGGGGAGGGAATGGGGATTTTGCAGTATCCTTCCCCTGCCACGCCCACCAAGCCATGGAAAGAGGAGAGCAGGAAGAAGGACAACAGAATTTCTCCCAAGAATTTCCTTCACAGGGTTCGGAAGGTCTCGGCCACCAGATGCACTAGTAAGAGGTCCAGTGCTTTCTTTGAACCACAGACTGTATTTAAGGAAGTGCAACCAGCAAAATCCAGAAGCCACCTGCTACTTTCTAAGACCAACTACGATCCATCTTTCCATGCTACCTAGTCAAGGTCCATAGGACTCCATCAACTAAATTATCTCCCTGTCACTTTAATATTTTGCCATCTGCTAAATGGAAAGCTCAGCATGCCTACCAGGTCCCATAAAGACACATATTTATTACATTACACAGAGCAACACCTGCCACAGTGCATGGCTCAACTGCCCTTTCTAATTAAACAAACTAACTGGATGGATTTCAAAGATGGCCGGATTTCCTGCCCCCCCCCCACACATTTCTTTGCTAAATCCTGGTTTAAGAAAAACAAGCCGAGATGCTCTTGTGATTGAGTAATCTGCACCTTGGTGGTGCAGGCTGTTAAATGCCTAGCACTTAAGTTCCAGCTGCCTGCAATTACCCCAGGCTCGAATCCCACCAGGCTCAAGGTTGACTCAGCCTTCCATCCTCTCGGGGTAGGTAAACTGAGGACCCAAGATTGTTGGGGGCAATAAGCTGACTTTGTAAAAATGCCGCTTAGTAATAAGCAGGCATATACAATGGAAGGAAGGCTATTGCTGAGCGCATTGGGTTGTATCCCAAAAATTGTAAGCCGCCCTCCGTCTTCGGAGAAGGGCGGCATATAAATGTAATTTTAAAAAAAAAGATTCTAACAGGCTGTGCTTGAGGGACCTGGAGGGAGGCAGAAGAGTTCCTGGAAAAACTTAAGATCTCAAATTCCACCTTAGAAGAAGGATTCTCTCATGTACAAGAGAGACATGGAAAAACACTGTTCATAAAGTGGCTTGCAGCAGATATGTGTCAGTCTTTTGGAGGGTAAAGGCTCATTATCTGAGCTTATTTATTTACTCATTTACTTGTCGATAGCTTACAAGATAATAAACATTAGTATAAATGCAGGAAATGGGTATGGATAATTGGGGACAATAGGACAGGGATGGGAGGCATGATTGTGCACTTATGTACACAAATCAGATTGTGGGTTGATTTCTAAACATTTCATTCCCAGACTACGCAACATCTTCAGTAGAGTTTAGGGGATGTCAGTGTCAGTGTTCTTCTGTTGATAAGGGCCTTGGTGGCTCAGGCTGTTAATTGCCTGCACTTAAGTTCCAGTTGCCTACAACTGCTGTAGGCTCGTATCCCACCAGGCTCAAGGTTGACTCAGCCTTCCATCCTCTCAGGGTAGGTAAATTGAGGACCCAAGATTGTTGGGGGCAATAAGCTGACTTTGTAAAAATGCCGCTTAGTAATAAGCAGGCATATACAATGGAAGGAAGGCTATTGCTGAGCACATTGGGTTGTGCTCCAAAAATTGTAAGCCGCCCTGAGTCTCCGGAGAAGGGCGGCATATAAATGTAATTAAAAATAAAAAATAAAAAATAAAAAATAAGGGCTTCATGTGGTCAGTAGGTCTTGTGATGGTCATGATGGGTTTAGTGATGGGTGTCTGTGTGTCAAGTGAGAGTCGTGATGAGTTATGTGATGGCTGTTGTGTGGCTGTGTCAAATGAGGGTCTTGTGATGGGTCATGATGGATCTTGTGATGGGTGTCAGTGTGCCAAGTGAGAGTTGTGATGAGTCAGGTGATGGCTGTTGCGTGAGTATGTCAAGCGAGGGTCTTGCGATGGGGAGGTTCCATCAGGTGAGGGTCATTGGGAGGTGAAGTGAAGACGATGAGCCTTTTCTGTCGCGGCCCCTGACCTCTGGAATCAACTGCCTCTGGAGCTCCGTCTGGCCCCTGATCTCCGCACCTTCCGTCGTGAATTAAAGACCTGGTTATTTGACCAACCCGGGCTGTGACCCCTCCCTGAGGGAGGGATGGTTTTAATGTTTACTATTGCACTGTTTTAATATTTGGGCTTGTCATTTGGTTTAATGGTTTTTTAAATATTTATTGTTCTGTGTTTTTAGTTGTGAGCCGAGTCTTTGGAGATGGGCATACAAGTTCAAATATAAATAAATAAATAAATAAATAAATAAATAAATAAATAAATAAGTGCTCATTTGCAGGGGGCTTGAGTGGGTTGGTTGTTTTCTTGGCATGAAAAATAATAATAATGGGGTGATGACTTTGGAGAACTGGGTTCATACCCAACACTTTGAGGAGCAGTGAGGCATCCTGGACCTGCTCTTGGCGCACTTCGAAGAAAACATCCTGGAATTCCAGTCTGGAAACTGAATTCTTACCCAGAAGATGGTTAGCTATTCTTATGCTTTGGAATATGTTGGGGGCAATATGCTGATTCTGTAAACCTCTTAGGGAGGGCTGGAAAGCACTGGGAAGCGGTATATAAGTGTAAGAGTGCTACTGTCCTTCCTTCCTTCCTTCCTCCCTCCCTCCCTTCCATGGTGCACAGTGGGTAGAATACAGCATTGCAGACTATTGCTAAGGGCGAACTAAGGGAGTAATAGAGAGGAAACTAGAGAAGCATGCAGATAGTCCTCGACTTATGACCACAACTGAGCCCCAAATTTCTGTTGCTAAGAGAGACAGTTGCAAAGTGATTTTTGCCCCATTTTATGACCTTCCTTGCCACAGTTTTTAAGTGAATCATGGCAGCTGTTCAGTTAGTAACACGGTTGTGAAGCAAATCGGACTTCCCCATTGACTTTGCTCGTCAAGAAGGTTGCAAACAGCCATCACGTGAGCCCAGGACACCTGAAATAAAGTCCCTGAAGGTCACGTGATCGCCTTTTGCAAAGACAATGGGCAAGCCAGATGCACTTAACAACCATTTTACTGCAATGGTTCGCTTAACAGCTGGCAAGAAAGATCGCTCAATGAGGCAAAACTCACTCAACAAATAGCACTAGCACTCTTAGACTTATATACCGCTTCACAGTGTTTTCCAGCCCTCTCTAAGCAGTTTACAGAGTCAGCCTCTTGCCCCCAACAATCTGGGTCCTCATTTTACCCATGTCGGAAGGATGGAAGGCTGAGTCAACCTTGAGCCTGGTGGGATTTGAACTGCCTAATTGTAGGCAGCTGGCTGCAGAAGTAGCTTGCAGTACTGCACTCTAACCACTGCGCCACAGAGGCTCCTTATGTCTCCCTCAGCAACAGAAATTTGGGGATCGGTCGTGGTCATATGTCAAGGACTGCCTGTATAGGTGGCAAGAATAAACCCTTCGTGCTTCAAACTCTAAACTCCTGTTCCTGGTTATTTGAGGCCCACACCTGGACTGCCTTTCCCTTAAAGACTTTTTAAAAAAATTGTTGGAAGAAATAGCCTTCTGGGTTCAGTTCCAAGTGGGGAAAAAAGACACTGGAAACAGGGGGACTGCTTGGAAAGGTGATTTAATGGTGGACAGGACCACATGGCTTGGAGCTCCTGAGTGACAAACAAGGCAGAAATGCTGAGAGTCCCTGGGTTTTATGCCCTCATTTGGGATGTGAATTTGAGCTTGTATTCTGATTGGTTGTCAGGCTCCCATGGGGCCATGCAGGGGCAACTCTGTAGGCTGTCCTGAGTCCCAGGCTTGGTTGAACCTTGCTGGGTGATGATGTCATGAAAAGGCTTTGGGCAATTCCTATTATGGCTCTACCTGGAGTAGATCTTTGTTATGTAAAATAGACTGGCCCAGGCCAGAGTAATGGCTCATTAGCAAATGTGGGAGGCTCAGTTTCTACCTCTCTGAGTTTCTACTCCTCTTTTAGGGGAAATATTCTGCCTTTTTAGCATATCCTAAAATATTTCATTTTCCTAGGAGAGGGGTGGGTTTTAACAGCGGTCAGACAAGCAAGCAGAGGCAATGCCCGTTAATTTCTCGGGCCCTGTGCCATGGCAATGTAACGGATCTCCCAACAAACTAATTTTATTATTTTAATGGAAATCTGTATCCCATTCATTAGACTGACATATGACTAGCCATTAGTAACAGTCCATTTCCAAAGCCGTGGCAAATAAAGGTTGATTAAAAATTAACGAGCCCCAACCCAGCCAGCATGCAACCACATTTCCCCCCTTCCCACCCCTACCCCCACTGCCTTGTCATCTTGCTTAAACAAAAATAGAAGGATGGAAATTCTGGTATTCGGGGTGGAATTGTGGGGGTATGGCTATGCCACTGTCAGGTGCAAAGGATCAGCAATAGCCCTTGGACTTATATACCACTTCATGCTGCTTCACAGCCCTCTCTAAGCCATTTACAGAGTCAGCCTCTTTGCCCCCAGCCATCTGGCTCCTCATTTTACACACCTCAGAAGGAGGGAAGGCTGAGTCAAAACCTTGAGCCTGGTGAGAATCGAACTGCTGGCAGTGGGCAGTCAGCCTGCAATACTGCATTTTAACCACTGCGTCACCAGGAAGGAGAATGAGAAAGGGAATAAAAGAGGAAGGAAGGAAGGAAGGAAGGAAGGAAGGAAGGAAGGAAGGAAGGAAGGAAGGAAAGGCAATAGCACCCAGACTTATATACCGCTTCACAGTGCTTCTACAGCCCTCTCTGAGCAGTTTACAAGAGTCAGCCTATTGCCCCACAACAATCTGGCTCCTCATTTTACCGACCTCAGAAGGATGGAAGGCTGAGTCAACCTTGAGCCAGTTCAGGATCGAAATCTTCTAGAGAGCTAGCTATAAAATATAGACCTCAATCCAATGGGGGGGTGTAAAAGCCATCAACCATTTTACATAACGCTAAATTCCACCTCTTGGGGGTTAGGGGAAAAACAGGGCAGAATGGCAGATCCCATCTGATGAAACCCCAGGCTCTAAAATGCTCTTCAACATTTTTCCCAACGAAAGCAAGACATTTCATTTAAGGGGGAAGATGGAAGTAGGGTAGAATGAATGTTCCCATTTTCAAGAAGAGTTGGGCAAATGGCCCAAATTCTCTCTCTTTTTTAAAAAAATTACATTTATATGCTGCCCTTCTCCGAAGACTCAGGGTGGCTTACAATTTTTTGGGATACAACCCAAGGTGCTCAGCAATAGCCTTCATTCCATTGTATATGCCTGCTTATTACTAAGCGGCATTTTTACAAAGTCAGCTTATTGCCCCCAACAATCTTGGGTCCTCAATTTACCTACCCTGAGAGGATGGAAGGCTGAGTCAACCTTGAGCCTGGTGGGATTCGAGCCTACAGTAATTGTAGGCAGCTGGAACTTAAGTGCTAGGCATTTAACAGCCTGAGCCACCAATGCCCTTTGAAAGAGTCTCGGTTGGCATCAAAGCCAATGTTACACAAAATGCAGATCATTGACCTCCCAAGTGCACAACTTTAATATGTGGGGGTACCCAGCAAGGGGGCACCCCATATTGCATATACATACGAAGAAGAAGGGGTCAAATTATTCCCCAAAACACCAGAGAGCAAGGCAAGAAACAATGGATGGCAATCAGGGGTGGACTGCTGGGGGCTCGCAGCGGTTCGGGAGAGCCCCTAGCCAAGATTCTGTGCAGTTTGGAGAAGCCTCAAATCCCACCCATGGATGGCTCCACCCACCCCTCCCCTCCCCTTCCAGGAGTCCACATGCGGCCCATTTTGGATGCAGGTAAGTGCAGGGTGCGCGCGGAGGCTCAGGGAGGGTGAAAAACAGATCTCCAGGAAGCTTGGGAAGGCTGGAAACTTGCCCATTTCTGGCTTCCAGAGAGGCCGTTTTCTCCGTGGTGCAGGCCGACTAGGCCACACCCACCATGGCCACGCCCACCCAGCAACCGCCAGAGAACCCATTTGTTAAAAGTTTTGAAGCCCACCCCTGATGGAAACTAATCCAAGAGAGAAGCAACCTGGAATTAAGGAGAAAAACTTCCTAACGCTGAGGACAATTAATCAGTGGAACAGCTCACCTCCAGAAATTGTGGGTGGAGGTTTTTAAGAAGAGACCGGACAGTCACTTGTCTGAAATGGTATAAGTTCTTCTGCTTGAGCAGGGGGGCTGTTTGTTTGCTTGTTTGTTTGTTTCATTTGGACTTATAAGCCGCCCTCTCTCCCGGAGGACTCAGGGCGGCGTACATAAAAGACAGAAAGTACAAAAGTTAAAAGGAATTAAAAAGATATTAAATTATGCCAGATAAACAATCAAATTAAAAACCCCGATCCCCCGTCAGTCCAGGCCGGATTGCAAAAATAACCATGTTTTGAGGTCGCTGCGGAAGGAGCGGAGATCAGGAGCCAAGCGCAACTCAAGGGGTAGTTGGTTCCAGAGGGTGGGTGCCCCCACAGAGAAGGCCCTACTCCTAGGGGCCACCAGCCTACACTGTTTAGCTGACGGTGTCCCCAGGAGGCCCCGTCTGTGGGAGCGCACAGGGTGATTGGTGTTTGTCAGCGGAAGGAGATGTTCTTGCAAGTACCCCGGACCCAAGCCATACAGGGCTTTATAAGTTGTTACCAAAACCTTGACTCTCACACGGAGGGCAACCGGCAACCAATGCAAGTCGCGCAGGAGGGGACTAGATGACCTCCAAGGTCCCTTCCAGCTCTATTCTATTCTATAATTTAAACATAATAAAAAACAGGTGGAGGGAATCCCAGCACCAACCCCAAACCAAAATTCAACACAACACCAAAACTGGGACACTTGTTTTTTCCAATTGATTTTTGCTTAGGGAGTAAAGAAAACTGCAGAATGAAGTCCCATTGGTTTAATTTGCTTAGATATTTTGCAGGGGAAATTAAGTCCCAAGGTCCCCCGCCTCTGGTGACAATAGGACATCGTCAGCCCCGCTGTGACTGGCAGGCAGATGCTGACTCCCGTTTTGAACAACAGGTCACCAAAGAATTTTTGCTCTGTTTTGCTCAGCACATCGGAAAGCACATTGGAATTGTTTTTTCTACATTAACCCAACTGGTCTTTGTCCCCAAAGATGTTCCTGTATACAAAAACAAAACAAAATAAAATAAAGCTGGAATTCATAACTTTTTATGAACCAACAGCTACCCATTCTTTTTTTTAATAATAATTTTTATTAAAGTTTACCAATAAAAGGATAAAAAAACTAATACAAACTAAGGAGAATACAAAAAGTAAAAAATAAAAAATTGCAGAGAAAATGAATGCACACAGGAACGTGTGTGCGTACTGTATGTGTGTGTATATCTCTGTCTCTAACTTTTTTCCATCTATCTATCCATTGATCCATCTATCTATCTATCTATCTATCTATCTATCTATCTACCTCTCATCTAGAGCTGGCTATATATAGCTATATAGTCAGCAGCAACTAGCAGAGTAAAATCTTCACCTTAGTTGACTAGATTCTTGTGAATAGGAGGAATCAATAAATCATGTTAACTGGAACTCAGTATGTCATCCTGGTTCTTCATGGCCAACACCAATATTGTTAAGCATCAAAGCAGAGAGGGGGACAGAAGGAGAGAGTCCAATATTTGAGGGGCTGCCCCAGAGAGAGGAGGAGGGGTCAAGCTATTCTCCAAGGCACCCGAAGGCCAGACAAGGAATAATGGATGGAAACTGAACAAGGAGAGATTCAACCTGGAAATAAGGAGAAACTTTCTGACAGTGAGAACAATCAACCCATGGAACAGAAGTTGCCTTCGGAAGTTGTGGGAACTTCATCCCTGGAGGTTTTCAAGAAGAGACTCGGCTGCCATTTGTCAGAAATGGTGTAGGGTTTCCTGCTTGGGCAGGAGGTTGGACTAGATGACCTACAAGGTCCTTCGATTATCTGTTATCTGAGTAGGAGAGGGAGAGAGGGAGAGAGAAGAAGAGAGGAAGAGAAGAGGAGAGAGAGAGGAGGAGAAGAGGAGGAGGGAGAAAAAGGAAGGGAGAAGGAGGAGAGAGGAGAGAGAGAGAGAAAAGAGGGTTCATTTCTCAATTGTTGTTTTTTTTTTGGTTTTATTTGGAGAAGAGGGAATTTTCTGAGAGCACATAAATGTACATTAATGTACATCTCATGATCAAACAGGATAAGTTAGATTATATTTGATTGGTGCTATCAGAGCTCTCTTGACCTCAGCTGTAAAAAATACCAGCCTGTTTTCTCATTTCCAAATCTAGCTCCAGACACTGAAATCAAACTCAATGAATAGTTACGTTGCAGTGATGCTCTCAGCTTGGTGGATTGTTTCTAAATGATTGCCAGTTTTGCAAAAGGCAAGGGAAAGTGTCATAAATAATCCTGAGTGCCCAGAAGAGATTTATTTAAAAGCAAGAAGGAGTTACCAGACATTATGGAAAGTACTCGAGAGGGAGGGAAAGCCCTTTATTGTTTTAGCAGATTTATGGCTTGCTTTGTGTAGGCGGGGTAACTCTGTGAGTAAGGAGGGTAAAGATCTATGATTTGAGTTTTTAAACCATTGCATTGCTCCTTCTCAAATTTACAACCAAACTCATTTCAAAATGTTAGACTAGGACAGTGATGACGAACCTTTTCAGCACCAAGTGCCCAAACCGTAATGTGTGTGCATGTGTGCATGCTGGAACACTGGAAAACCAAAGACCAGCTGGCTGGTGTGCACATGCCTGTTTTTTTTTGCTGTTTTGGGAGCCATTTTGGCCATTTTCAGGCTGTTTTGGGGGCTGTTTTCAGGCCATTTTGAGGTGGTTTTAAGGTCATTTTGGACTAAAAATGACCTAAAAACGCCCAAGAAAATGGCTGAGAAACTGCCTGAAAATAGCCTGGTTTTGGTTGGGTTTTTTGGCCATTATTGGGGTTGTTTTCAGGCCATTTTCCAGTGGTTTTAAGGCCATTTTTTTGGCCCCAAAATGGCTTGAAAAAGCCCCGAAAATGGCCTGTTTTTGGCTGATTTTGGGGCAGTTTTCAGCACTTCAGTGCCCATGAAGACCAGCTGGCCAGCATGCCAGAAACCAGAAGAGCAACTGGCGATGGTGCGTGTGCCCACTGAAATGGCTCTGCGTGCCACCTCTGGCATGCATGCCACAGGTTCACCATCACGGGACTAAGATGACAAGCGATCCTGCTTTTAACACATGTTTCAGCAAGACGATTCCTGGGACTAGCCAGAGCACTATGTTGGTGTGACAGTAAATGCTTCATCAATGATGGTTTTGCTAATTAATCTAATAGCCTGAGTTTGCACGATGCACCAAATCAGCAAACAACCACAGATCTAGGCCTGTGTAATTCTTGGAGCTGCAAACTAAACAACCACAGTTCAGCTTCTTGAAGAATCCCAGCCTTCATTCTCAATCAATCGGAATAAAGCTGGAAGGGACCTTGGGTCTTCTAGTCCAGGAGACCTTACATCATTTCAGACAAGTGACAGTCCAGTTTCTTCTTAAAAGCCTCCAACCCAGCCTACCCAAACATGTTATTGGGAGGATAAAGTTAAATGACTAGAGTAGTGTTATGCCACTGCTGTGTACTTCTGGAAAAAGAAAGATGGTGTCAAAGATCAGGCAAAGCCTGAGGGTGGAGTCAAATGAGTAATCAGCGTGGTGTTGTTATGTTCCCACAAACTATCCAAATCTAGATAGGCTTCCCAAGATCACGAAGCTGACTCCTCATTCCGATAAAACCCCTTTTATTTAGGTTAAAGGGAATTCCTCTTCAGCAAAGTCTCAGCAAACAGTCTTTCATGAAATTTACAACTACAGACCTTTATCAGGCTTGGAGAATTGCCAGGCTGATATCTTCCAAACGCCAGGCTGTAGCAGCAATTACTTGGCAAGAAGTCAGGAACAGATCTTCACCCTAATGAATTGAACTAATTGTCTCCTGCAAACACCACTCCCCTTTCGCTCCTCTTTATTCTCTTTGGGAGGGGGTCATTCACTGTCCACCTGTGCCCTTACTCCCAAGTCGACCCATGTTCCTTAACTGTTCCCTTCTCCTGGCAGCTCTGCACATGCGCACACTGGGAACAGGCTCCAGCTGTTCTTCTGCCCCACTGATCTCCAACTCCGAAGGCAGCTGATAACTGTCAGACGGCTCTGGCCCCATCTCTGCTTCTGACACAAAGCCCTCGTCAGAGCCTTCCCCAGACTCCAGGACTGGCCCGTGTTCCTCCCCAACCTCCTCTCTGTCCAAGTCTGCCATCAGCTCCGCTGGCTGCTGGCGGGCCACAACAGGTAGGTAGGTAGGAAGGAGAACAAGCAGAGCTGGGAGTGGAGTTAAGTGAGTCATTAGCCTGGAGTCATTATGTTCCCACAAAGCCGCGATCTGAAGACCTGGCTGTTTGAACAGGCCGGGCTGGACTGACCTCTGGGGATTTTTTAAAATTATTTTAATTGGGTTTTAAGATTGGGCTTGTTCATTTAATTCTTTTTAAATATTTATTGTTTGTATTATTGTGTTTTAATTGTGAGCCACCCTGAGTCCTCGCGGAGAGGGGGCAGCATACAAGTCCAAATAATAAAAAATAAATGAATAATAAATAAATAATAAAATGGGAACGCGGGTCCAACCCCTCTTGAATTCTGTTGACTCTTCTCTAGCACCAATTTAGTGCTGACTGTTGACTAGATTTTTGTGTGTAAACACGAGCAATAAATCAGCTTAACTGAAACTTAATTCATGGTCCCAGTTCTTCACGTTGGATAGATGGGTGTTTAACAAATATATGTTTCTGTCATGGTGATGTCATCAAATCAAGGTGCTGCTTCAGAGAGGAAGATAAGACCTTCACACACAAAAACAGATGAAAACCCCTGTTCTAGACTGATTCTTAGACTTCTGCTGCTGCTCTGCATTTGAAGAAAAAAAAAAAAAAGGAAGAGCTGCCAATCACAACTTGCATTGTATCTTGTGGATTTAGGCTGGGGAGGCCAAAGTAAGAACCAATTTCCCCCCAATCGCCCGATCCATAAACTTAAATTGACCGCTTGAAGGAGAGCAATGACTGCTGGGGAAATTTTAAATGTCTCTTCAGTGGGCACCCATGGCTTAAATAAGGATTAGATAAATGGAAGAAGTGCCATTGATAAAACATCATCTCTTTAAACTTAGAACTTTTGCTGTACATAAATAAAAATGGGACAAATTAATGGAAGCAGAGATGGAGATGAGACTTGTTTCAGTAAGAGGGCCCATTTCCTCCACTTAAGTCTTTCAGAATGATTTTCTCCCCCTTTCATTTAAAGGAAGCAATAAAAAATTTGGAGGAGGCAATCAGGATGAAATCACAAGAGTACCTGCAATTTTCACCCTTGGTGTTGCTGAAGGAGCTGTACTTTAGACTCCTAAAATACGTTTAACGAGGTACCATTAAATCCAGCAGAGGAACAACGATAGATCTGCTCTTAACCATTCTGAGAAATTGACATTCACCGTAGGTTACCTAACTACTGAAAAATAATCCTTTTGGGGCAACCTCCAAATTTTGCCTTGAATTTATTCCGGAGCATGGGCCAGTAATTAAATTAACTGACTGACTGGCTTAATTGGATAGATCAATGTTTCTCAACCTTGGTAACTTGAAGAAATAGGGACTTCAACTCCCAGAATTCTAGAAGTTGAAATCCACATGACTCTTAAACTTGTCAAGGTTGAGAAGCACCAGATTAAATAAGGCGAGAAAGAGATGTAGGTAGCAGATCAAAGTCCCCACTCCCATGTCAACTTACCTGACCTTCCAATGAACTCTAGGACTGGGACCACCAAACTTGGCAACTTGAAGACTTCAAGTCCCAGAATTCGCCAGTGAACTATTGCTGGATGGAGAATTATCAACCTTGTAAGAATTCTGGTAGTTGAAGTCCACAAGTCTTAAAGTTACCAAGTTTGGAGGCCCCTGCTCTAGGACAATAGAATTGAAGGCCCAATTTGATACCTAGGCTGAATAGCAATAGTAACAGCACTTAGACTTATACACAGTGCTTTACAGCCCTCTCTAAGCAGTTTACAGAGTCAGCATGTTGCCCCCAACAATGTGGGTACTCATTTTACCCACCTCGGAAGGATGGAAAGCTGAATCAACCTTGAATCTGACAAAGCACATCTTGACATAGATTAAAATAGCAAATGTCATCAACTAAATAAAAACAATTCCCTCAAGATATTACAAGTTCTTCATTCCAACGATAGTTTTCCTCACACAATTCCCTCACTCGTGAAGTCACCACTCCGACTGACAAAAGGTGAAGATTGCAAAGTCCAGTCTTTACTTTTTGATGGCAGGGACACCAAAACTCAGATCCTGGGAATGAACATACCCTCTCTCTAGAAGAAAGTAAGATTTTGAAAGAGGTGCACGAGTTTTACTTTATTATTGAAAATGATAGAGCCCAAGCAGAACATAAAACACAGCATTTTGTGGAAGGACAACCTAGAAGGTATCTTTCAAAACAAAATCTTCAGAGAACAAGAATTAAATGATTTTTGGTGGTGGAAAACATGTCATACATGAAAATCAAATCTTAACTACCAAAAGATTTCCTCTCTTGTATTTTTTAGAGCTGAAGCCCACACCATCAAGAACAAACCAGTTGATGGGTTTTGTTTACATTCTCACCTGCAAAAATAGTAGCATAAAAAAATAATATTTAAGAAAGGCCTGGTTAACTACATCCTTGAACCCATCTCTTCAAGGCATAATTCTTCTTTGTTTCTTAACTGTCTACCAGGATTGAGTTTAACATTTTGGCAAGTCTTCCCGGCAACTTGGATGCAGAAGCACAAAACACTCGGTTGCTATGGCGATTAAGCTCGGCTTCTTCATCTTCCAAAGACAACATGGCAGTTGTATAATTATTCCTTATCTCAAAATCTGCATGCCTTGGCCAAAAGACCATCATTTTGTTAAGGTCATTTATTCATCTGAGATGGCTCAGAAGTTAATTTTTAAAATGTCTGACATTATAAACAGACTGTGTTTGGAAAATGAGATGGGAAAGGAACAAACTTTACCAGGTCAGACTGAATCTGTTTTGAAAAGAGAATCTAGAAATGACAGGCCATGAAAATGTAGGCAATGCTACAATGAATGCACCACTGAAACAAGATGATGTTCTACTAAAAGAGGGAGCTGGATAACTTTCTTATACCCGGTTATAAGTTACCCTGTAATAAGATGGGCAGCCAATAAATTTTACAATTAACCACAAACATACTGGATTTACCTATTAATGTTGTGAAAAAATTTACAAGAGGGGCCAAAAAAAAAAGAAAAGAATTCCAGGATTTTACTTGAAAGGACTGAAAGAAAGGAGATCGTTAAAAGTAAAAGGAAGGAATATTATTATTATTATTATTATTATTATTATTATTATTATTATTAATTTAGACTTGTATGCTGCCCTTCTCCCTAAGGACTCAGGGCGGCAAACATATAAAAAGGAATACATTTACAATAAAAAAATATTAAACAAATACAAGTCTATAAATTACTAAAAAACATTAAAAACAATTAAAATTACAATAGTAAGAATACAATTAAAACAACCCACCCCCGGGTCAATCCAGGCCGGCCTGCTGAAACAGCCAAGTCTTCAGGTCTCGACGAAAGGAGCGGAGATCAGGGGCCAAACGAAGATCCGCAGGGAGCTGATTCCATAGGGCGGGTGCTCCCCGCCCTATGGAATAAAATATAAAATCATTTTACTTGATCATGACTAAAATAGATAGGTTGTCATCTCTGGCAACCCACAAGGAACTTTTGCTAACTGGGACTGAAGGATGAGGCTTTAAATATTTGTTGATAGATAAGAGGTGAGATATGGGAAGAAGAGATTATTTTATTCATTTATTTATCATTTTTAAGAGAAGTTAAAAGTTACTAAAATTGTAAGGTAGGATATATACATGTATACATACATAATCTATTTTCTGCAATTTCAATTTTTCTTTTGTTTAGTTTCTACTCATTGTTATATTTTTTTAATTGTAATGCTCAATAAAATTACTATTTTTTTAAAAAAATTGAGATGGTTCCCCAGAATCATTCAATCTTGTTTGACAATTGGGGTCTTGAAGTACACAAATGCCCATCCCCCAGCCTGATCCTAAGTAGCACCAGTCTCAGTGTTTCTCAACTTTAGAAAATTGCTGGTTGGGGGATTCTGGGAGTTGAGGTCCATCCATCTTAAAAGTTTTTATTTATTTGTTTGTTTATAAAATTTACATGCCATCCATCTTACCGCAAGAGATTCTGAGGGTTGAACTCCACAAGTCTTAAAGTGGCCAAGTTTGGAGACCCCCTGCTTTTAACAGTACACTTAAATCTGAGTCAAAATTGCAATTTCTCAAAATTGCAATGTCTTCCCCTGAGTAAGAAATTCATGTGCATTTTTTCTACCCACCCTCGGGGAGTTTGAAAATTCCTTTTTAATTTCTCTCGACGCTCCATTATTGGAAGTGGCAAGGGAATGCTACCGAAAATGGAGGGATGGCAAGATTGCTTCACCACACAGCCCTCTCCTGATCCTTCCACTCCATTATTAAAACCTCACTCAGAAGGTTTTGTTTTAATGCCCAACCTGTCTTGCTTTCCTGACAGCCTTAATTTTTCACCCATGACATTTACATGCCTCCTCTGATAGCTTCCCTCAGCAAGGGGAGAAACCACGTGGCGGTATAAATACTGCATATTTTTGGAGGGGAATCATTGGCATTTTGTTTTCTTTGTATTCCTGAAAACAAAATTGCAGGGAGACTGTATTTTTTTTGTAAGATAAATGCACCCACCATTCCAGCTTTCTACTTCCCAGGCAGGTGTGCTATTCTCAAACGGCAGGGAGCTGCTCATAACTCTGATCAGTTCCTTCCAAACGACATTTGAGTATTCATAGCTGCCTCCAAACAGATTAGGCGTAGGCAGTAAATCAGAGGAGATTAACTTGGCAAAACATTGTGCCATGTGCAGCTGTTCGCATTTCCCGTGTGCGAGGGAGATTATTAAATTATAGTTCAAGGTATGGAGGCAGCGGTGTGAAGGCAGAGACGCACACAGAGGAAGGGGCTAAAGAGAATGCAACGGGAGTCAGGTTTTATGCTCAGGAACAAAATAGGCATAATAAATCCTAGCATCTACCCAAGCCATTTCCACAACTTTAGGCGTTGTCAGCCGATTTGCTGATTGGCAGCTGTCAGGCGCAAAGAATCAAAGGCCGTCTGTTAAGTTGCAGCCTAGAAGATTTCTTCATATCTATACAGGTCGACTTACGACCCACAATTAAACTTCAAATTTCTAGGTTCTATCATATCTCAAGACCTAAAATGGACACCTAACATCAAAAACGTCATCAAAAAAGCACAATGAAGAATGCTCTTTCTGCGCCAACTCAGAAAGCTCAAACTGCCCAAGGAACTACTGATCCAGTTCTACAGAGGAATTATTGAGTCTATCATCTGCACCTCTAAAACTGTCTGGTTTGGTTCTGCAACCCAACAAGGCAGACACAGACTTCAGAGAATAATTAGGACTGCAGGAAAAACAATTGCTACCAACCTGCCTTCCATGGAGGACCTGTATATACTGCACAAGTCAAAAAAAGGGCTGTGAAAATATTTACAGACCCCTCAAATCCCAGACAGAAACTGTTTCAGCTCCTACCCTCAAAACGACATTATAGAGCACTGCACACCAGAACAACTAGACACAAGGACAGTTTTTACCCCATGCCATCACTCTGCTAAACAAATAATTCCTTCAACACTGTCCAACTATTTACAAAGTCTGCACTACTATTACTATTAATCTTCTCATCACTCCTTATCACCCATCCCCTCCCACCTGTGACTGTATGACTGTAACTTTGTCGCTTGTATCCTCACCATTTATATTGACTATTTCCTAGTATGATTCAATTGCTTATTGTATCCTATGACTATCATTAAGTGTTGTACCTTATGATTCTTGACTCTAGACGAATGTACCTTTTCTTTTATGTGCACTGAGAGCATTTGCACCAAGACAAATTCCTTGTGTGTTCAATCACACTTGGCCAATAAAGAATTCTATTCTATTCTATTCTATTCTATTCTATTCTATTCTATTCTACTCTACTCTACTCTACTCTACTCTACTCTACTCTACTCTACTCCTATTCTGTTCTGTTCTGTTCTATTCTATTCTATTCTATTCTATTCTATTCTATTCTATTCTTATTGTACCCTAGGGCTATCATTAAGTGTTGTACCTTATGATTCTTGACTCTTGATGAATGTATCTTTTCTTTTATGTATACTGAGAGTATTTGCACCAAGACAAATTCCTTGTGTGTCCAATCACATTTGGCCAATAAAGAATTCTATTCTATTCTATTCTATTCTATTCTATTCTATTCTATTCTATTCTATTCTATTCTCTCTTCTCTATTCTATTCTATTTTCTATTCTATTCTCTTCATTCAATCATTCAATTGAGCCCCAAATTTCTCTGGCTAAGGGAGACTTTGGTTAGGTGAATTTGGCCCCATTTAGTGAACTTCCTTGCTACGGTTGTTAAGCGAACCACTCTGGTTGGTAAATTAGTAACACGGTCATTAAGTGAATCTGGCATCCCCTTGACTTTGCATGTCAGAAGGTGCCAAAAGGGGGAGGGGTCACGGGTCCCTGGAGGAGGGCAACTGTCATAAATAGGAGTCAGTCGCCAAAGGGCTGAATTCGGAATGCGTGACAAGGCTGCAAAATCTGTGTGAAAATTGGTCATAAGTCCCATTTTGAAGTGCCACTGTAACTTCGAACGGACACTAAATGAATGATTGTAAATCGGGGACTACCTGTAGATGGTCATAAGTTGAAGACTATTCTGTTATCCCTTCTATTTTTCATCCATTAGTTCTTCTGGAACATCCAGATAAGTGCTCTTTTCTATCATCTATCTGACAGGCCCTCAGAGATTTGAAGTTTCCTCCAAGAAACCATCCCATAATTTTTCTCCCCTCCAGGGAAGATAAAACCAGCTCCTTCTGGTTTTTTTTTAATTTTTTTCCCTCCTAACATATGGTTTTTCAGACTTCCCACCTTCCTCCATGCTTTCTATATTTAGCAACCCCGGATGGGGAAATAACAAAGACAACGAAGACACCAGAATTCTGAGGCCGAAGCAACGGGGCTATTCCAAGGAGGCTTTTTCTTGACAGTTTCCATGACAACAGCCCAAAAAGTCTATCTTCTTCAGTGGCAAGTGGCCGCTTTGGGGGGTTCAGATGATGAAGGAATTTACATTGTGGTAGCGCTAAGGGAAGCAATCCAAATAGCAATGGCACTTAGACTTATATACCGCTTCACAGTGCTTTCCAGCCCCCTCTAAGCAGTTTACAGATGATCTGGGTCATTTTACCGGATTCAGAAAAATGGAAGGCTGAGTCAGTCTTGAGCCGGTTAGGATCGAACTCCTGGCAGTGGGCAGACTTAGTCTGCAATGCTAAATTCTACCCACTGCACACCAAGGATGAATGGATGGCTGGATGGATGGATGGATGGAAGGAAGGAAGGAAGGAAGGAAGGAAGGAAGGAAGGAAGGAAGGAAGGAGGGAGGGAGGGAGGGAGGGAGGGAGGGAGGGAAGGAAGGAAGGAAAATAGCAAGAGCACTTCCTGACAGTGAGAACAATTAACCAGTGGAACTACTTGCTTCCAGAACTTGGCACTCCAACACTGGAGGTTTTTAAGAAGAGATTGGACAACCATTAGTCCAATGGCATAGGGTTTCCTGCTTGAGCAGGGAGTTGGACTAGATGACCTCCAAGGTCCCTTCCAACTCTGTTATTCTGTTATTTGGGGGTCAAATCCCACACGCTTACAGCTTGTCTTGAATTGATCCATTTTGTCCAGGCATGACAATTCTTTGATAGTTTTTGCACCAATCTACTTGCGATTAGAATGAGCATGAGTAGTGTGGTAGTAGTAAAATGAAACTTACATTGTCTCCAGTGCATGTATTATTTACTGTTGGGCTGTTAGCTTTTTACAGGCATACGAACGGCATCTTCACCAAGCTATAACATAGGCTGATAAGTCATTTTAATGAACCCATCGCTGTACAGATGGCCTATGCAAATAAATGTCACCAGTACCAAACCATGAAGACTGATGGATAGCATTTAGGGACTTTTTAAACTTATATTTGGGAGAGGTAATTGGATTTCCACCAGCCCCTCTTAATTAAAGAAAGTTGGTGGACAGTTTGATTGCTTGACAATGTCCTTCCCAATTAAAACAAACAATAAACTTCTGAAATAAAATGAAATTAGAAGATATTCTTTGCCTGAAATGTTATTTTGAGCATTGTCCAGACAGGTGGGAATCAAGGGGTGGGTTTTTTTTAAAGGAGGGGGCTAACTAGGGCTTCCTTAAAAGGTCCCAGAAATGTCCTTCTCTTGAAATAAAGAATTTATTACTTTCATTACTTCCTTGAAACGACTTGGTTGTCACCATGCTGGAGTTTTCACCAACCAGGAGGAACAGAGATCTAATTCAGGGATCTCCAAACTTGTCAGCTTTAAGACTTGTGAACTTCAACTCTCATAGCTGAGAAATTCCAGGAATTGGAAGTCCACAAGTCTTAAAGTTGACCAGTTTGGAGATCCCTGATTTAATTAATCAGTGGTTGCACTGGCAACAAGAGAAGGTCCAACAGGATTAAACTGTTTCCAGATAACTGGCTTAGGCCTTTTCCTGGGCATCTCACATGCACCTGCATCATGCATCTGAGTGACTATATCATCAAGTGTTCCACAAATTCTATGACAACTCACCGCAGCCAACTTGCCGTGGCCAATTTGCCACAGCCAACTCGCCATGGGAGAAGAATTACACTAATATCGGAAAAACAGTGGAATAGAATCATTAAAGAAAGGATGCCCAAGGAGGGACAAAATGAAATGTGAATGACAAAAATCAAAGTTATCAAAGTGAATTGTTCAATTGTGAGTTATCCTGCGGCAAATTGGCCATGGAGACCCGTCAGTTGGCTGGCATGAGTTGGTCGCAGTGAAATGGCCATGGCGAGTTGACTGTGGCAATTCGGCCATGGCAAATTGGCTGCAGCAAGTTGTCCCCCATTCCATGGGACAATTGACCATCAGTGAAGATGACCATTCGAGCCCTCCTGTCCCAGGACAAACCAGGTGGTCCCAAACAGAGCAGTTGGCGACACACTGTGGACACCGTAAGGGCAAAGAAAGGAATTCCTCAACCGGAATGTTAGATTGTTGTTATGGTTGAGCTTAGAACTTCTGAGATTCATATGGCGGCCTTGGTCGGTTGTATATATTTATGGGTGTCCATTTGCAGAGAAGCCAACCCACAATTCCCCTCCCCCCAATATATTTCGAAGGGCGTCATTTGTTTTTCTGTTTTGTATCAATAAATGGCCTTTTCCAGAACAGATTCCATTTTAGGTTTTTCACAGTTGGCTATCCACGGGTGGTGCGTTTTTCACAGTGATTCGATTCAGCTTATCCGCAAGTCAAAAGATACTACCGTATATACTCACGGATAAGTCAAACCCAATTTTGGGAGTGTATTTTGGAGCCTAACATTCTCAGCAGACTCTGCAGTTGTGTTTCACAACCCTGCTTAGCTTCATTAGAGTCAACCTGGTTAGTTATTGTGGCTGTGAGCATCGGGCAGATCTAGCCTGTTGAGTAGTTTATGGCCAAAGCTATTTTATGAAGCAACAACAGCAACAACAACAACAACAAAAAGAGGTTGTGTCAAGCTAAAAATGCGGTGATGTGTAAATGTGGCTTTTCTTAATCAAATTGTCACCATAGGTCTGTTGTGAAACCAGCCTGGATTGGAAGTGGTTAATCCTAATAACAATTCTCTCCCATTGCTTAATAAGAATGATTAAGAATGCACATAAAGGAGTAACACAATGCTCCCACCAAGGACCAGATTTTCAAATGAGAAACCTATATGAAGGCAAATTAGTACAAATAAGTTCTGATTCTCTCTTTTTATATTCCAACATGCAGGGTATCTGTGCTTCACTATGAAACTATGTGATCAGGCTTAGTTTTTGGGGAGAGAAATAAGTGGGGGAGGAAATTCTGCCTCTGCCTACCAGCACCCATCAGTATTGAGCTGGCTAGCGTCCTGTCAGTGTGTGAGAAAGTTGAGGGCTGTTTGGAAACTGAAAGAGTATTTGCTGTGTGAGCAAGAAGGAGACAACAAGGAGCCTGGGAGTGGCTTAGCTCAACTGTTCTGTACAAAAGCTGCTTGTAATGCTGTGAAACTGAAACTCCTCTGCTTGTGTTTTGCATTTGGAACAGATTTCTTTTCAGGTGGGGAGGGGGAGTAGAACTCCTTAGCATCAGAGCGTGTTAATAATAATAATATAGGAAATACTAATGCTCTGATGGTCATTTCGAAAAATCCTTTCTTAGTGAGCACCTAGAAGAAGCCAAGAGGAACATATGTGCCAAATGTCAAGTTTGTAGGCTTTACGGTTCTGGAGATTTTGTGATGATGTGTGACTACTCCTTTGAGTTTCTAGGATAGGATGTTTGCTTAATATACAAATAGGCTGTCCAAGAATAATGTAGTCTTAAGGGCTAGTGCTAGTGCTATTTAGCAACCACTTCACTTAACAACCAAGTTGCTGGTCAAAAATATTGGTTGCTAAATGAGGACTGGCTGGACTAAAGCTGGTCAGAATGCAGGATTGCAGACTAACTGGCTGCCCACTGCCAGGAGTTCGATCCTGACCGACTCAGCCTTCTGTCCTTCCGAGGTGGATAAAATGAGGACCCGGATTGCTGGGGGCAAGAGGCTGACTCTGTAAACTGCTCAGAGAGGGCTGTGAAGCACTGTGAAGCGGTATATAAGTCTAAGGGCAATTGCTATTTCCATTGACTCTGCCTTCCTACCTTCCAAGGTCAGTAAAAGGAGGAGCCAGATTGTTGTGGGCAATATACTGAGTTTGTAAACTGCTTAGAGAGGGCTGTAAGAGCATTGTGAAGCAGTATACAAGTCTACATGGTACTGCTATTGCTATCTCATCAATTCATGCACACAGGATCTGATTTCTCAAGCTAGTAGAATTTGGAGGTGGATTCGGAGTGCAAATATACTTGTGAAATGTTTTTTTTTTAAATTACATTTATATGCCGCCCTTCTCCAGAGACTCAGGGCGGCTTACAATTTTTGGGATGCAACCCAGTGTGCTCAGCAATAGCCTTCATTCCATTGTATATGCCTGCTTATTACTAAGCAGCATTTTTACAAAGTCAGCTTATTGCCCCCAACAATCTTGGGTCCTCAATTTACCTACCCCGAGAGGATGGAAGGCTGAGTCAGCCTTGAGCCTGGTGGGATTCGAGCCTACAGCAGTTGTAGGCAGCTGGAACTTAAGTGCAGGCAATTAACAGCCTGAGCCACCAAGGCTCGGTTAGATATGAAAGAAGGCTATGCCTGGCTTAACTTTAGGAGCTAGTAGTTTTGAAGGGTTTTTTCCTCCTCTCTCATCTTTTAAATTAAACCCAGCACAACATTCTCTGGAGGCTTCGGGCTGGCTGTACTTTCTAACATACTCGAGGGAGTGATAGAATGTAATATAGCAAGATCGTCTGGAACTCTATTGCATTACAAGTGGTGGCAAGACTTTCTTTCCTTTCCTTCCTTCCCTCCTTCTTTCCTTCTTTCCTGACTGCCTGTCCTCTTCCCCTTTGCTCTTTCTTTCATCCTTCTTATTCCTTCCTTCCTTCCTTCCTTCCTTTCCTTTTCTTCCTTTGCTCCTTCTTCCCTTCTTTCCTGACTGCCTGTCCCCTTCCCATTTGCTCTTTCCTTCGTCCCTCTTATTCCTTCCTTCCTCCGTTTTCTTCCTTTCTTCCCCCTTTTCCTTTCTTCTCTTGCACTTTCCTTCCTGCCTGCCTGCCTACCTGCCCATAAAACATTTTATATCTCCCCCCCCTTTTATGTTTTATAGTGTTGATGCCTACACTTCTCTTGAATATGCCCATTTGATTTTTCATGCTAGTCTGCAGTATAATAAACTTCAACCCATTTCATCTGTATCTATATAATGCAAACACACATAGCATGGACTCCTTTTAGTCTTTCCGATGGCTTTTCACACACCAGCTTGGTTCCCATTGTTATGTATGTAGGTTTGAATGTTATTGGTTTAGTTTGAATTGTTCTTGTAAAATGTCAGAAATGATTGGTTTAAAAAGTGCGGGGAAGCCCTGCACTCTGATTGGCTGCCAACTGCGGCTGCTGGCTATAAGTAGCAGCCGCAGCCCAGCCAAAACGGGTCTGATATGAGCTGTAGTCACTAATAAACTCTTCACTGAAGCACTCCGCGTCTGACTCTTCATGCAAACTTAACACCCATGCTGTCCTCAGTCACAATTTAACCACAATTTATTGAATAAGTTGCAATGCTTGCTATGTTTTACCCATGCAGAGAAGGAAGGAAGGAAGGAAGGAAGGAAGGAAGGAAGGAAGGAAGGAAGGAAGGAAGGAAGGAAGGAAGGAAGGAAGGAAAAAGATAGAAAAAAGAAAGAAAGAAAGAAGGAAAGAAGAAAGAAAGAAAGAAAGAAAGAAAGAAAGAAAGAGGAAGGGAGGAAGGAATTTAGTTATATGTATTCAAGGAAGGAAGGAATTTAGCTGGAAGGAAGGAGGAAGGAAGGAAGGATTAGAAGATACACCTTTGTATCTTTTTTCTTTCTTTCCTATTTTTCTTTTACTTTCTTCCTTTCTTGCACTTACAGATTTCTCTTCAACTTATTTTTCTTTTCTTTTTTTCACTTTATATTAGTTTATATCTTTTCAAAACATCTTTAATAAAATTATATTTTTTTAAAAAATAGAACAAGCGAACTACAGACTGCCTCTCCTCATTCAGCTTGTCCCACTTAGCTCTCTTGATAAATCTCCTATAATTTGCTTAGCCTAATCTTAGACATCAAGCTCTCCGTAAGTAAAAATTTCATTCGCCGGGTGATAGTGTTCAATGTGATGAAGCACACCTTGTAATGAAACAAAATACAGAAGGCCTTGATGGAATGGTTGCAATCACAGTTTTAGGCCAGCAAAGAAGTGACAAGAAAGTGTGAACTTACAGCAAGACTGCATACCACTTAGTGATTTACAGCCCTAAGTGGTTTAGAGACTCAGCCTCTTGCCCCCAACAATCTGGATCCTCATTTTACCCACCTCGGAAGGATGGAAGGCTGAGTCAACCTTGAGCCAGTCAGGAGTGGACAGAGTTTGCCTGCAATACTGCATTCTAACCGCCACACCACAATGGCTCTTCTATCAAGATGTATATGGAACACAGAACATAGACAACAGGGCTGGAAGGGACCTCTGAGATCTTAGTTCAATGCCCTGCTCAAGGCAGGAGCCTTATACCATCCTGGTCAAATGGTTGTTCAGTCTATTTTTGAAAATCTCCAGTGATGGAGCACTTACAACTCAAGAAGGCGAACTATTTCATTGATTAATTGTTCTCACTGTCAGAAAATCTATCTTTAATTCTAGATTGGATCTCTCTTTAATAAGATTCTGCCCATTGCTTCTTGCCCTACTTTCAAGTACTATGAAGAATGAGTCAATCCCCTCTTCCCTATGACAGCCCTCAAGTACTGGAAGACAATTATATTCCCCCAGTTTTTCTCTTGAATAGGATAGGATAGGATAGGTTAGGATAGGATAGGATAGGATAGAATAGAATAGAATAGAATAGAATAGAATAGAATAGAATAGAATAGGTTTATTGGCCAAGGGTGATTGGACACACAAGGAATTTGTCTTGGTGTAAATACTCTCAGTAGACATAAAAGAAAAGATACATTCATTAAGAGTCAAGAATCATAAGGTACAACACTTAATGATCGTCATAGGGTACAATAAGCAATCAAATCATACTAGGAAACAGTCAATATAAATCGTAAGGATACAAGTGACAAAGTTACAGTCCTACAGTCACAAGTGGGAGGGGATGGGTGATAAGGAGTGAACTAGGCTAGATATACTTATTTCCCTCAACTGTTCTTCATACGATTTAGCCTCCAGACTCCTTATCATCTTTCTTGCTCTTCTCTGCACATTTGACAAGGATGGTATAAGCATATTTTTTGTATCATGGTGACCAGAACTGGACCTAGTATTTCAAGTGTGACCTGACTAGTGCAGTATAAATCTTGAACATAAACTCAAGATGAGAAGTATTAAATAATGAACATTTTTAAGGGAAAGAGAAAACATCTACTGCACTTGAAAGTAAATGTTATTCTTGTTAATCTAACTCCATCAGCATTTTGACATCCAACCTTTCCAAAATTGGTCTTCCTATTTAAGATCAACCCTTATGAGAAGGCAAAAAGACAGAGGATTCCTGCTTAGGAGTTCAAAAGATATCTAGGAGAACAGGAAGTATGACAGATACCCATCAGGTGCACAGAATCAAGACCAGTTCAGATAATGTATTGCTCAAACCTATTCACAACAAACTGGTCAACTAAGGTTCAATATTAAACTGACATTAGATAAAGATCAACAGAATTCAGAAAGAGTTGGACTTGGACTATTTGTGGCAACATAACGACTCTAAGCTGATGACAAGCTTAACTCCACCACCCAGCTCTGCCTTCTCTTTTCCTCCAATACCTGGGAAATTGCAATCAAGGCTTACCCAGCCCACAGAAGGAAAAGAGAGCGGCTAACTCTGTATGCTGCCAGTGGACCAGACAATGAGACCACCGTGACTTTTATATTGTAGTTTATTTTACCCGGACTCTAATGTAGAAAAGGGAGAGATGAGTGAGCTGAAGATGAGTGAGCCCTGCAACTCATTTAACAAACAGACAATTCAACCTTGAAGGCGGCACGTAATGCAAAAGGGGAAAAAAAAGATTGCAGCAATTCGCTGGGTGAGAATTGCTAAAACAAAACAAAAACTTCCCCGCCTGTTGGCTTTTTAATTCCAAACATTCATGTTGATTTTCAGGCTCCCGATATCAGACACGAATCTGCCAGCCGAGTTGGAAGAGACAGGATGAAAATAAACGCATTATTTTGGCATGACTAAAATTACACTTCGGAATCGAGATAGAAGCCATTGCTTTTCTTAGAACAATTTGTGTTTGGCTTGATGCTTAGCAAGCTTCTGAATTATGCGGCATTCATCACAGGTCCAGCCTCAAAGCTCAGTAGGACTCCCTCGTGAAATGAGTTTTATGCCCCCTATTCAGTGTTGCTTCCACAAATCTCTTTCATAAATCCAGCACAGGAAACCAAGATTTAAATCTCAATCACAGTTAAAAATGCTCTTTGAGAAGACCCAACTGGACGAAGGATTTGCTCATCCTTGGCAACAGTAGTCAAAGAGGAGTTGGAGAGTGTTGACCTTCTCTTCTTTAAACAATATCCCTATTGAAAAGAGCTGCCCACACCAAATCAGATAATCATGGTAAATTAAATTCTCTGGGAAACTACAGTTCTCCAGCAACTAGGTCATTTCCAGTGAAAAACAATAAGAGGCTATTGAGATAGAGAAAAAAATGAGGCTTAGAAAAGCACATTCATCTTCATTTGTTGAAATGCCCATTTTGCAAACATAGAATAACAGGTTTGGAAAGAACCTTGGAAGTCTTCTAGTCTAACCCGCTGTTCAAACAGGAGGCACCCTATGCCATTCCGGACACATGATTGTCTTGTAGGAGGAGAACAGACAGAGCCTGGGGATGGAGTTAAGCAAGTCATCAGCTTAGAGTCATTAAGTTCCCACAAACAGTCTAAGTCCAACCCCTGTTGAATGTTGTTGACCTTTATCTGGTGCCAATTTCGTAGTGAACGTTGAGTAGATTCTTGTGTTTAGGCTTATGCAATAAATCTACTTACAGTAACTTAATGCATGGTCCTGATTCATTGTGCCTGACAGTACCTTGAAGTACCTCCCTAAGCTCCATTTAGTCTTGGCTCCAAATAACCTATCAAAATTATCCACCCAATTTGTGTAGAAGGAAAATGGGGAATTATCCGCCCAATTTCTCAGCAGAAAGCGTGCATTCTCAAATCATTAGCATGCATTCTCAAACCATTTCTCAAGGCAGGAATCCACCTCCATGGTAACAGGAGCCCTGGGGGGTGGGGGTGGAATGTGCCCTTAAATAATTTCAACACCAAGTTGAACAATGCTCCATGACCACCCAAGATAAGTTCCACCCCCAAATTCTCTTCTCCTTTGAAATACAATTCTAGAGGAAGTTCTTTTATCAGGTTTAACAAAAACTATCAAGAGGAAGAGGAAGAACTTCAGACTTCAAGTGTCAGGTACAAAGCATCAAGATCATAAGTGAAATTGCAGTTCAGATTTATTGTTTAAGCCCAAACCCAAGAATTGAGTCAACTAAGGTTCAACACTTAATTGGTGCCAGATAAAAGTCAATAGAATTCAATAGAGGTTGGACATACACCATTGTGGCAACAAAACAACTCTAAGCTAATGATGTACTTAGCTCTGCCCCCATAGCTCTGCCTGTTCTTTTCCTATACCAAGGATTTAAGCTTGCTAACCAGAGACTTTTAATGGATCAAGAACTGGGGGGGGGGAGGAACTTTGATGTTACATATGTTGATGGCAGCAAGAATACTTCATGCACAAAAGGAAGGATACTTTGATTCCCACAAAGGATGAAGGGCTGCAAAAGTTGATGGAGTTAGCAGGGATGGCTAAATTGACTGCTTTGATTAAAGAAAAGAGGACAAACAATTTTGTTTCTCCTTGGAAATCACTTTTGGACTTCGTGCTTGAGGTGGAAAAAAAACCTGAAACTTTGATTTTGGGTTTTGCTCTTTAGATAGGCTTGTTGTTGTAGAAATAGCTAGTATATATTATCATATAAAAGTAAAAACGTGAAGTTTTGTGTTATTCCTTTATTCTACTGCATCAAAAGGAGTCGGAAGTGAATGCTTCCACCCCCTTTTTTCCTTTCCCCTACATTTTTCACTCTTCTCTTTTTCTCATTTCCCCCTTATTTTCATTTTTCTTTGTACTTCTCTATTTTATATTTTGATAAACTAATTTAAAAATCCTTCCTGTGTCCTTGAGTTTGCCCTTGAAACTGATGGTCATCCAGAATGAAAGGGAACTAACCTAAGATGAATCTTAGACTGCAGATTATAATCATGGGCGTCTGTTCATGTCCCAAAGATCCCGGGTTTTAATGCACAAAGATTGGGCCAACCATCTCTTTTCTCCCACCCTTTCCAGATTGAACTCCGACATCCTGCACGTCGAGTCTTGTTGCCAGGCAAGGTGGCTTATTATTCTCCTTGAGGAAAATTGCAACGTTTCCTGAAAGCTTCCGCAGGGCTTTCCAAGAGAGACCAAAGCAAACGGAACAGACAGAGCTGTCAGTCGAAAAGGTGAGATCTAATGTACTGAAGCAAGTTCTCCAGAGCCCTCAGCTTCCCTTGACTGACAGCTAGTGAGGGGAGGGGGGAAGCAAACCACCAGCAGATAGGCCTCTAAATCAAAATTGTCCGCTTGAGCAGAAATGATGTTGGTTTTGATCACGAGGCGAATCTGTCAGTGTCTGTTTTCTGCTCTTGCTATTTTCGATGGCGGAGTTTAACTCTGTCTTCCTGACATCCCATTACTGGGGGGAAAAAAGCCTTCTATGGCTGCACAATAGCCCTGTGGAATGCAGACGGGGATTTTACAGAGCACACGCTGGGCTGGGAAGCTTTGGGTAGAGCTGAATTTTCATTTAGAGAGGGCTAGATCTCAACTGCTTGGCTTTGCCTTGGGCATATAATGTGCAGAGAGAGTATCCCCTGCACCTTAAACTGAAAAAAATGTTCTCTCGACATGGAAAAGAAGCAGGGTGATTTTCCTCCCTTACAAGATGGATTTGTAAGCTTATTTGCTTTTCTTTAAATAAAAAAATTGGGTTTCTATATCAGCTGCGACATTCCATCTGAAGCAGTTGCAATAGCAATAGCCCTTAGACTTATATACCTCTTCCCAGTGCTTTCCAGCCCTCTCTAAGTGGTTTACAGAGTCAGCTTGTTGCCCCACAACAATCTGGGTCCTCATTTTACCAACCTCAGAAGGACAGGAGGCTGAGTCAACCTTGAGCTGGTGAGATTTGAACTGCTGAACTGCTGGCTACTGGCAGTCGGTAGAAGTAGCCTGCAGTACTACATTCTAACCACTGCTCTTAACTCTGTTCATTGACTCAGTTATACATGTCATGGATCCATCATGTTGTCCAACATGCCCTACCATAGATCCCTAAAACTCTCTTTGGGATTGCAAGGAATATTGGGTGGAAACTGATCAAGGAGAGATTCAACCTAGAAATAAGGAGAAATTTTCTGACAGTGAGAACAATCAACCCATGGACCAGAAGTTGCCTTCAGAAGTTGTGGGAGCTTCATCCCTGGAAGCTTTCAAGAAAAGACTGGACTGCCATCTGTCAGGAATGGTGTAGGGCCTCCTTCTTGGGCAAGGGGTTGGACTAGATGACCTACAAGGTCCATTCCAATTCTGTTAATCTAAGTATTTAAGTATCCATTTCCCCTACATTGGGCGATGGGTGAATCTGAAGTATACAACTAAGAAAAACGCATCATGGTAGGTACTAATCAAGTTACTTTGAGATCATGAGCAACTTCCTTCTCGGTTGACTCAGGAGGGTTGGGTCATATGGGAGTTAGAGCAATTAAAATTCATTGAGGCTGCAAGTATTTGCACAATTTAGTCTTGAATGACTTACTTTATAGATCTACAGAGCCTAAATTGTTCGTTTATACTGCAGTCTTCTGGAAGCCCGGGAAGAAATGATCTATGTTCTTACTCAGTTCTCTCACCTGTTTCCTGCACAGAAACCTAAGGAAGTGCTGTGATAGAAATCCAGCAAGGATTTCCAATGGGAGGAGATGGACAACATCTGACCAAGTGGATGCTGCCACTTCAGCAGCTTTCAGCAGTGTCCATAAATAATCATGTCCATTAAAAAAAAAATCACGAGTGTTGAAGAGGGAAATCAAAAGCACCAGGATGGCAGCCTTCTCCATGCAACCAAAACCTCACCTGTGTTTTAACACGCATCGTGTGACAACTTGACTCAAAGGATTCTTGACTTAAATACATTGGGGTCAAATGGTATTGCCAAAAGAAAAAAGAAAAAAAAAAGAAGAGCTTTTACTCAGGTATTAGATTTCTGTGGATTGATGGATAAGAAGATTGGACAACGGAGAGCAAAAATTCATTCTCTAGTTGTTGGGTTTTTTTTTCATAAGAATTGCTCAGGTATAATCGAGGAAGGAAATAGAAGTCACACGGAGAATAGAAACCCTTTTTTTTCTGATGCAGGAGTTGATGGAGAACCAGTGTGGTGTAGTGGTTAAAGGTACCCTAGAGATTGGGAATTCTAGTCCCACCTGCGACTGGGAGTTCTAGTCCCACCTAAGAGTAATTAAAGGCACCAGCCTTGAGGCAGGGAGTTCTAGTCCCACCTGAGACTGGGAGTTCTAATCCCACCTGAGACTGGGAATTCTAGTCCCACCTGAGAGTAGTTAAAGGCACCAGCTTAGAGACTGGGAGTTCTAGTCCCACCTGAGACTGGGAATTCTAGTCCCACCTGAGAGTAGTTAAAGCCACCAGTTTAGGGACTGGGAGTTCTAGTCCCACCTAAGAGTAATTAAAGGCACCAGCCTTGAGGCAGGGAGTTCTAGTCCCACCTGAGACTGGGAGTTCTAGTCCCACCTAAGAGTAATTAAAGGCACCAGCCTTGAGGCAGGGAGTTCTAGTCCCACCTGAGACTGGGAGTTCTAGTCCCACCTAAGAGTAATTAAAGGCACCAGCTTAGAGACTGGGAGTTCTAGTCCCACCTGAGACTGGGAGTTCTAGTCCCACCTGAGAGTAGTTAAAGGCACCAGCTTAGAGACTGGGAGTTCTAGTCCCACCTGAGACTGGGAGTTCTAGTCCCACCTGAGACTGGGAATTCTAGTCCCACCTGAGAGTAGTTAAAGCCACCAGCTTAGGGACTGGGAGTTCTAGTCCCACCTAAGAGTAATTAAAGACACCAGCCTACAGGCAGGGAGTTCTAGTCCCACCTGAGACTGGGAGTTCTAATCCCACCTGAGACTGGGAATTCTAGTCCCACCTGAGAGTAGTTAAAGGCACCAGCTTAGAGACTGGGAGTTCTAGTCCCACCTGAGACTGGGAGTTCTAGTCCCACCTGAGACTGGGAATTCTAGTCCCACCTGAGAGTAGTTAAAGCCACCATCTTAGGGACTGGGAGTTCTAGTCCCACCTAAGAGTAATTAAAGGCACCAGCCTTGAGGCAGGAGTTCTAGTCCCACCTGAGACTAGGGGTTCTAATCCCACCTGAGACTGGGAATTCTAGTCCCACCTGAGAGTAGTTAAAGGCACCAGCTTGAGAGGGAGTTCTAGTCCCACCTGAGACTGGGAGTTCTAATCCCACCTGAGACTGGGAATTCTAGTCCCACCTGAGAGTAATTAAAGGCACCAGCCTTGAGGCAGGGAGTTCTAGTCCCACCTGAGACTGGGAGTTCTAGTCCCACCTAAGAGTAATTAAAGGCACCAGCCTTGAGGCAGGAGTTCTAGTCCCACCTGAGACTGGGAGTTCTAATCCCACCTGAGACTGGGAATTCTAGTCCCACCTGAGAGTAGTTAAAGGCACCAGCTTAGAGACTGGGAGTTCTAGTCCCACCTGAGACTGGGAGTTCTAGTCCCACCTGAGACTGGGAATTCTAGTCCCACCTGAGAGTAGTTAAAGCCACCAGCTTAGGGACTGGGAGTTCTAGTCCCACCTAAGAGTAATTAAAGGCACCAGCCTACAGGCAGGGAGTTCTAGTCCCACCTGAGACTGGGAGTTCTAATCCCACCTGAGACTGGGAATTCTAGTCCCACCTGAGAGTAGTTAAAGGCACCAGCTTAGAGACTGGGAGTTCTAGTCCCACCTGAGACTGGGAATTCTAGTCCTACCTGAGACTAGTTAAAGCCACCAGCTTAGGGATTGGGAGTTCTAGTCCCACCTGAGGCATGAAGCCAGTTGAGTGATCTTGGGCCAGTCAATCTCTCCCAATCCTCAGAAGCAGACAAATCATTTTTGAAAAACCTTGTCAAGAAAACTGCAGAGCGTAGTCCAAGCTTTTGTCCCAAGTTGACTTGACTCCAAGGCATCAAAAAAAATTTTTTTTAATCGAGGAAGACCATAATTACATTGTTGGTTGTGTCCCTCGATTGAAGCCAACAATTTGTATTGTAGGATTTCCAATGAGTTTTCCTCATCAGCTTTTTGCATGGATAACGTGCATGGAGACATTCGGTAAGATGATATGGCACAGACAAAAAGCATGAAGGATAATTTCTGGTTGAACTGTGAGGAGCTGAAAATGACTTACAAATCTTGGCTTCACAGTTTACAGAGCACAATTTCATTTAAAACCTAAATCCATCATTCTGTGTGTGTGTGTGTGTGTGTGTGTGTGTGTCTGTGTCTGTGTCTGTGTGTGTGAGGGGGGATTTTTCATCAAAAGGCAACCAAACTCCAGCCTTACAGATGAACGGTGTTGAGTCAAAGGGAAACATGCAAGTAAACCGAACAAAAACAAAACTCACTATTGCAGAAATGCTGCCACCAATATTTAACCGCAAACAGCATGACTCTTGGCTATGGATGTGTCCCATTGGAGAATAAGAATTATGATACACCCAGGGGTTGGGGGGAAACCAGAGTCAAGGGCAACAATGAATTATGTGTCTCAGAGTCGGCTAGCTGTCAGGATTCCAGCAGTTACCCCAATTAAATCATGAATCTCGAGCCAAACTTCCAAAACTTCAGAAGGATTTATTGGGAGTTAACATATCCGGCACTGCCTGGGTGTGGCCGACTCTGAGACACATCATTCATTGTTATCCTTGACCCTGATTTTCTCCCATCCCCTGGGTGTATTGTAATTCATATTCTCCAATGGGACACATCCATAGCCAAGAGGCATCAATCATGTTCTCCAGTTAGATTATTGTGCAGCAGAAACTTCAGTCATCTAGTTACTATCTCTGAAAAACTATGTATGGAATGCCCTTTTGATTTCCAAGCTGCCACATTGCTCTTTCAACCCCCTTTCCCCCCCGTCTTTCTGTTGCCAACTCTAAAACAACCATAGGAATATTTTATGAGTTGACACAGTGGTGGGATTCAAAAAATTTTACTACCAGTTCTGTGGGCGTGGCTTGGTAGGCATGGCAGGGAAAGGATACTGCAAAATCCCCATTCCCTCCACACCCCACTAACCTGCTTTCCAGCTTCGTTCTCCTGTGCAGGGTAACCAAAGAAGACCCAGCCGATCAGCTGGGACTCAGTGGGAGGCAGAGAAGAGATGAGGGCGGCGCCAGTCAGAGGTAGGATTTGCCGGTTCTCCGAACTACCCAGAATTTCTACTACTGGTTCTCCAGAACCATTCAGAACCTGCTGAATACCACCTCTGACCATAAACTTAGGGAAGCTAAGTTGTGATCTCCATTTTGTGAAGTGAACTGATGCATCTCGAAACCAGCCAAAAGCTATTTGTCAAGTGACAAGCAGAGACAATCACACACCATCATGAATTTGGAGAGATGTGCATGGTACCGCAGGTCTCAAGAAATCCTTTTGCCTGTTCATAATTCAGTATTGGATTATAGGTAGTCCTCGCATTACGACCACAATGGAGACCCAAATGTACATTGCTAAGTGAAACATTGGTTAAGTGCATTTTGTGTTATGATGCTTCTTGCAGAGCTGTGTATTGTATTTATTAAGTTAGTAACACGGTCGTTGAATAAATCTGGCTTCCCCATTGACTGCTCATCAGAAGGTCACAAAAGGAGATCATGTGACTGTCATAAATACGAGTCAGTTGTGAATAATGGTCATAAGTCCCTTTTTTCAGTGCTGTTGTAACTTTGAACGGTCACTAAATGAACTGCAGTAAGTCAAGGACTTCCCATATCTTGATTAATTCTTGAGTTAAATGAAAGGTAGTTACAACCACAAGCTTATTTTTTTAAAAAAACTTTCTTCATTGCTTTTGCATTTTGGAGCATGCCGCCTCTAAACTATAATTTTTCACGTGGCAGAAGAGAAAAATGGCTACATGCACGGGGAATGAGCAGCTGAACTGCATGTAATTGACTGAACTGGCATCAATTCCAGTTAAATCAAAATGAATTCCTGAGCTTGACTCCAAAAAATCAAAACTGACTTAGTTCAAGAAAAGATGCACAATCCTGCCTTATATAGTTTAGCTGATTTTGGTCATGGACCAGCATAAAACTAATCACATGTCATCCTAAAATAGAAGTAAAAAAAAAAATCACATTGACCGAATCAAATAGGGTAGAATTAAAATTATTTAAGGAAAAATTACAAAGCACAGGAATTAAGAGACCTACCTTATACAATTATAGTTCAATTTTATTGAATTCAATCTATAGGCTGAATCCTACAGAGAATTACGATAGGATTAGGGGTAGAACAAAAGGTTCGTAAAACATGACGAGAATGTAAAGCTATGCTAATTTATATAAGAACCATCAGTCATAATCCAAGCAAAATCTAGCTGGGCTTCAAGTTCTATTTCAAATGCCATTCTTTTTCTTTTTTGCATATTCGTACTTTGCATTTGGTATGGTGGTAAATCATCTTGAGGGCTCATATAATCAGAAAAGCCAGAGTATCTAAAACATCACTTTGCTCTCCACACAAACAAGAAAATGCCTTATGTATCTCTTAAAACTGGCCCTATTCACTAACAGACGCTAATCGATTAAATCCTGTAAATGCAATCCTAGGTTGCATTAATAGAGGGACAGAAACAAGATCACGTGAAATATTAGCACTGCTTTACAAAGCACTTAATACTGCATTAAGTTTTGGTCACCATGATGTTTTTAATTACATTTATAGCCTTCTCCGAAGACTCAGGGCTGCTTACAATTTTTGGAGCACAACCCAATGTGCTCAGCAATAGCCTTCCTTCCATTGTATATGCCTGCTTATTACTGAGCGGCATTTTTACAAAGTCAGCTTATTGCCCCCAACAATCTTGGGTCCTCAATTTACCTACCCCGAGAGGATGGAAGGCTGAGTCAACCTTGAGCCTGGTGGGATTCGAGCCTGCAGTAAATGTAGACAGCTGGATCTTAAGAGCAGGCA
Source organism: Naja naja (assembly GCA_009733165.1). NCBI lineage: Eukaryota > Metazoa > Chordata > Lepidosauria > Squamata > Elapidae > Naja > Naja naja. The sequence continues at coordinate 12,788,544 of CM019164.1, forward strand.
TTTAACAGCCTGAGCCACCAAGGACTCATGTTGAGTGCAGAAAAGAGCAACAAAGATGATTAGGAGACTGGAGGTTAAATCGTATGATGAACAATTGAGGGAACTTATAGTATGAAGTGATAGTAGTAACAGAATAAGAGTTGGAAGGGACCTTGGAGGTCTTCTAGTCCAACCCCCTGCTGAGGCAGGAAACCCTATACCATTTCAGACAAACGGTTGTCCAATCTCTTCTTAAAAACGTCCAGTGTTGGAGCACCTACAGCTTCTGAAGGCCAGTTGATTGGAAGGGTTCCATTTTTTGAAATTGTTACTGCTCCCATCTCAATATCTGTACAGTTAAGGGAGAGCTAATCATCCCCAAAGTTTTGAGAACACGAAGAACCACGTTCAGCATCAACCTACCACAAATGGTGGTTAAGGGGCTTATCTCTCAACTTCTATTTAACTCCCCTTAGCAGGACATCTAGGGAAGTCACGTCATGGAACCAAGTCCAAATAAGTCTCACTTGCACCCAGATATTGGGTGGGACCAATTAAAGGTCAGCTTTGATGATTGTAGAACAATTATTATGGCTGGGTGGACCACAATGAAGAAACTGGCTCTCCATAGAAACAAGCCATATTTACTTTATAGAGAGAGATGACACCAAGAAGACCCCATGGATACATGAGTTGAGATCCACCTGGATCTGTCTTCCCAGTCATTTCTACGGCAGTGACCCAATTTCAGGCAACACCTTAGCTTCAAAGATTGAACCGGTACACTTCAATGCTTTGAGTTAATGCCTCAATCCAGCTTCTTTCTCCTTCCTACAGAAATAAACGACAAAGACACTTTTTCAGTCTGGACCAAAGTGACAAAGATATGCTGTTCTGGTGCTTTTAAGGTAAGTATCCTTTTGATGTAGGGTTAGGGATCATCTATATATATAAAAGGTGAAATACCACTCACGCATCATCACAAAATCTCCAGAACCGTAAAGCCTACAAACTTGAAATTTGGCACATATGTTCCTCTTGGCTTCTAGGTGCTCACTAAGAAAGGATTTTTCGAAATGACCATCAGAGTATTAGTATTTCCTATATTATTATTATTATTATTATTATTATTATTATTATTATTATTATTAGCACACTCTGATGCTAAGGAGTTCTACCCCCACTCCCCACCTGTAAAGAAATCTCTTCCAAAGGCAAAACACAAGCAGAGGAGTGTCAGTTTCACCAAGCAGCTTTAGTACAGAACAGTTGAGCTAAGCCACGCCCAGGCTCCTTTCTGTCTCCTTCTTGCTCACAAAGCAAATACTGCTTCACTTTCCAAACAGCCCTCAACTTTCTCACATACTTACAGGATGTTAGCCAGATGAATACCAATGGATGCTGGTAGGCAGAGGCAGAATTTTCCCCCCCCCTTATTTTCCTCCCCAAAAACTAAGCCCGATCACACAGTTTCGTAGCGAAGCACGGGTATCGAACTAGTTTAAAATAGATTTATCTTAGGGCTGTTATGAACATGAATGAGTGCACCTCTCTGATATGTGCTAAACAGTCCCCTTTTTTTCAGTTTTCACTTGAACATGGAAAAGCGAAGCATGCGCTCACTGAACCAGTTGTTAAATTGGATGCAGCCCTCCTGTGCCTTTGAGACAAACATGGCCTAAGATGATGGAGAATCTGACATTTAGATGATGCTGTCCACAGTGTATCTTCTCTACCTGATCTGGCGAGGCAGGCTGATGTTACAGGATGAAGATGGTGGGTTGCCTCTTGAAAAAGCACCTTTGGGACAACCATGGCCTGGTTGACTGAGAATCTCCAGAGACACTATGCCTCTCCAGAGGTCACCCATCCAAATCTTAACCAGACCAGGCCCTGCTTAGCTTCTGAAGCCAAACAGGGTCATCTTGTAGCCAGGTTAAAAGTCTTCTTCTTGCCCAAGATATTTGGGGGAGGGGAGGAGAGAAAAAGAAAGATAGATGTCCCCACTCCTGCCAGATAAGAAGCATCAAGATACTTCAACAGAACACAACAAAACAAAAAAAACATCCATAGGAGAAGCATTTTACTCATTGCAAAACCAATATGCTGGTTAGCCTGTCAAAACTCATATTCATTTCAAGGATGGGTGATTACGGAGAAGTCAAACAAACAGAATCATATTTAACTGAGATGCAAAGCAAAGAATGAATTTTTTTCCCCTCTTCCAATACAATACCTCAGTGGGGACAAATGTTGATTGTTGTTGTGCTTAAAACTCCAGTAGAACTTATAAAAATCTCTTGTGGCCCTTTTTTCTAATCCAAGAGGCAGAAAGAAGGGGGTGGGGAACAGGAATTACATACTGCTTGGTTTGAAATGATTCCAGCAACACAGCCCTATGCCTATAGTTAAATACTCCCATCTAAGCCAACGTCAAGAGACAGTTAAACCTAACTTGCGGTGCTGGTAGTCCTCAACTTATGACAACAATTGAGCCCAACATTTATGTTGCTAAGGGAGACAGCACGTGGGTTATGTGGTTGGCCTTTCATTGAGATGTTCCATGAAAGGTGCTTAGTTGTAGAACGAAAATTGTAATAATGTATATTAATCAGTATTCAGTGACAGGTGACTACAGTGCAGCCCAACATTTCTGTCGCTCAGTGAAACATTTGTTAAGTGAGAGTTTTGCCCCATTTTATGACCTTCCTTGCCACAGCTGTTAAGTGAATCACTGCAGTGGTCAAGTTGGACACATGGCTGGGAATGCTGCAATGGTTGTTAAGTGTGAAAAACGATCCTATGTCACTTTTTTCAGTGATGTCATAACTTCAAATGGTCACTAGTCAAGGACTACCTGTATAGGACTCCAAGTTTGATGCATACATAGAGAATACTTCACTGGGTCATTTCCTCCCCATCAGGGGTGGGATCAGGGGTGGGATTCAAATTTTTAACAACCGGTTCTGTGGGCGTGGCTTAGGTGGTGGGCATGGCTTGGTGGTTATGTGACTGGGTGGACGTGGCTTGGTGGTCATGTTATTGGCTGGGTATGGCCAACTCAATATCACTCACATTGAGGCACGCATCTCCTCCCCTGACCTCTCATGACTGTGGGGATGCTGCAACAGTCGTAAGTGTGAAAAATGGTCATAAGTCACTTTTTTCAGTGCCATTGTAACTTTGAATGGTCGCTCCACACAAGCAAAGTACCAGCAAATGAGGGGGGAAAAAAACTCCAGAGACGTTCCAGAGACAGGAAGTCTAGTCCTGCCAAGAATGTAAGAAGGGTTAATGGAGAGGCAGTTTCTGTAAGCAACACCAGAATGTTTCCTTCCTGCCTTCCTTACAGGATTAGGCCAGTAATTTCTTCTAACAACCAGTTCTCCGAACTGCTTAGAATGTTAACAACCGGTTCTAGTGAATAGATGCGAACTGGTAGAATCCCACCCCTGGATGGGATGCTACCGATTCTGCCCGGTTCTATAGAGCCGGTAGCTCTGAAGAGCAGCAGACACCAAACCGGTTCTGTGTTTGCTGCTGTTTTGGCCCAACTGCCCGCCCGAGCTCTTACCTTTCCTTTATTGCCTGCTTTTTCAACCGCAGGTGTGCAGGGCTTTTCAGCTGTCCGGGAGGCACAGCCTAAGGTTAATTTACATGCGTGCAAAACATAATCACGAACCGGTAGTAACGGCGGTTGAATCCCACCCCTGCTCCCCACCCCACTAACCTGCTTTCCAGCTCTGTTCTCCTATGCAGGGCAACACAAGAAGACCCAGCCGATCAGCTGGGACTCGGGAGGCAGAGAATAGATGGGTTGGGGGGCAGTCATTTGCCGGTTCTCCAAACTACTCAAAATTTCCACTACCGGTTCTCCAGAACTGGTCAGAACCTGCTGAATGCCACCTCTGCAACTGTCCCTGAGGTTGCAAATGACTCTTTGACACACACCAATTGGCCGAGCCATGTGAAAAACACTCTTTTTGAAGGCCAGAAGATGGGGCCCACCTTACCTCTAGGGGTAAGGTGTGTACCAAAGGGCGGGGTAAAGCAGAGGGGGGGGGTTATCTTCCTGGATCCTGGCATCAAAATTATTTATTTGATGGGTTCTACAACATGCCCGCCTGCCTGCCTGGCAGGGTGGGATGGGATGATGATTGGTCGAGTTCCTATCTCTCCTAGGGTAGGAACCTTTTGTATTTCTTCTTTCAAAGTCCACATAGAACAGGGCTGCATATGGGTGGGACTGATGTTCCTGTAAGATACCTGGAAGCTGAGCCAAGGAGATGGAAAAAAAAAAAACTCTTTGAATTGGATCCAGAAACAGCTAAATCTGCAGCTCCCAGGGAGCAAACCTCTATTTTGAATTTGAAGGAAGCTCCTGAGGGGCCTTCAAAAGCAACCCGACAGAGAACTCATCGCTGTAATCTAACCATGACAAGGCAAAGCCCAGTTTGAGAACCCACATAAATTGTGTTTCCTACCATAAACCATCATCAAACAACACACATTCTCCCAAGTGAGGTTTTTGTATGGGCTTTACCAACAGCTGAATTTATCTAGCTTCAAGGAGCAAGCAAATACACCAGGATTAAGTTGTAAAACCCAACCAAATATCATAAATGCAGGCAGGAGACTCACCAGAAGTTGCAAGGAAGCTTGTAACTTCATGTTAAACAACAAACTTCGCGTGACAGGGTGATTCCGGCAACCACACCAAGCCATACTTGTGCTTCAAAATTCAGTGGCTTCTGGCCCCACCTAAACACAGCTGGTCTTCATCAGGTGACACTGAAGGATAATAAAATGGAATGTTTGTTAGTTAATCATACCCGAACCCCTGGAGATCTTGCTATTACATTAAACAATGATTTGTAAGGTGCAACACAACAATTAACCGACTGTCAGTCTTAAGCAAGGACAAACAGTGGTCAGCAAACAGCAGATGGGTTATGTGGTTGGCCTTTCTTTGAGATGCTACGTGAAAGGTGCTGTTCTGACCAAGGCTTCCTAGACCGTAATTATGCACACGCTTATTTTAAAAACAAGACTTATTTTATTGCAATGCTGGGAATTGTTTTCATTCCCAGCCGGTAATGAATCTCAAACAGTTCCTCGAGATAAGGACCCACCTTTCTTTTCTGTGAAGTGCTGCCAATAACAGAAGTGTCCAATGAACTGGAAAAAAAATCAACTGAAGTACAAAGAGCTTCAAGAATGAATCTGAACCGAACGAACGACTTTGCTTCCTGCAAAGGTTTCATCATCTTTGCCTGTCCTTTATACCTTATGGGAGGGGTAATCACCTTCCAGCCTTACTCCTGAGTCGCCCCTTTTGTTTCAGCTGCTCTCGCCTTCTAGCAGCTCTGTGCATATGCGCACTGGGAACAGGCTCCCCTGGGTCCTCTGCCTTGCTGATGCCAGACACCGAAGGCTCCAGAGGCAGCACCCCACTCCCCACTCCCCACTCCCAGATGGTCCTGGCCCCATCTCTCTGAGTCCTCTCCAGACTCCCAGACTGATCCCCTTTCTTCCCCACTGTCCGATTCCGCTGCCGTCTGCACAGGCTTGCCTGTGAACCACAACAGGTATTTAGTTGTGGAACTAATATTGTAGCAATGTATTAATCAGTATTCAACCACAGGTGGTCCTCAAATTACGACCACAGTTCAGCCCAAAATTTCTGTTGCTCAGTGAAACATTTGTTAAGTATGTTTTGCCCCACTGTACAACCTTTCTTGCCAAACTTGTTAAGTGAATCACTGCCGTTGTTACGCAGGTAACACAAGTGGTTAAGCAAATCTGGCTTCCCCTTTGTCTTTGCTTGTCCGAAGGTCACAAAAGGGGATCGCACAACCCCAGAATGTCATAAATAGGAACCCGTGCCAAGCCTTCAAACTTTCATCACGTGATTATGGGGGTGCTGGCAAGGGTCATAAGTGTGAAAACCGGTCGTACTGTAAGTCACTTTTTTCAGTGCCTTCGTAACTTCATTCACTGAACAAACATGTCAACTCATAAAATATGTCTCTGGTCCTTTTAGAGTTGCCAACAGAAAGGGAGCGGGAGCAGTGGGCAACTTGCATTCCATAAATGTTTTCAAAGATAGTAACTAGGTGACCGAAGTTTCTGCTGTGCAAAATTCTAACTGGAGAACATGATTGATGATTCCTGGCTATGGATGTGTCCCATTGGAGAATATGAATTATGATACACCCAGGGGGTGGGGGGAAAACAGGGTCAAGGGTGACAATGAATGATGTGTCTCAGAGTCGGCTACACCCAGGCAGCACCGGCATGTTTACTGCTAATAAATCTTCTTTAAGTTTTGAAAATCCGGCTAGAGACTCATGATTTAAATGGGGGGTAACTACTGGAGCCCTGACAAAATGATTGTAAGTCAAGGATTACCTGTTAGCCATACTTTTTTTGAAAAAAAAATCTGGAAAGAGATTTTAAGCTTTCAGTTTTAGTCCGTGTCAGTTCTCCTGCATGCCTCCTCTGCCATCACAATAATAAACTTATTAATAAACTCGATACAGGCCAATTAATTTGGAAACTCTTCTCCCTTCAGGGGACTTTTTGCCCCAGGGCAACACAACTGGTTTCACATGGGGACTGTCACACTCCAGGAAAGAGCTGTCCATCACTGCAGAAAGATCAGCTTCTAAGAGGCGGATGTTAAACTCAAAAGCTCCCTTCAAAATACCGGAATGAAAAATGACATGCATCGGAGCTGTTTCCAATGCTGAGTTCTGAATTATTCAGGTGTGCTTCTCCCCACCTCTGCACCCCACCCCACCCCCAACCCCCATTTTAATTCACCTCCCTTTCAGCTTCTCATCAAAACCAACAGCAGTTTGCACAGTTTTTAAATTGTCTTGATAACCCTCCGGGAAATGTACCAGCCGGGTGGCAGCAGAATACAAATGGGAAACCGGGTTTGCATAAAACTGCCTCCATAGATCATCCTGACATACTGTTTTGGGGGGCTTTGGGAAGGATGAGTTGTGGGGCAAGGGAGGTGGGGCAAGGGGCTAGGAAAACAAAGTGGCCGGCCCATCCAATGGTCAAAGGGGATATTTGCTCTCCTCAACCTGTCAAGGCTCCTTTGGGCTCTCCAGGAATACAGAAGGTGAGACAGCTTCCTACGAGGCCTCCAGATTTGAGACAGATGCTTGGTTTGCATCATATTAATTGCAGAGGTAGTATTCAGCCAGTTCTGACCGGTTCTGGAGAACCGGTAGTGGAAATTTTGAGTAGTTCAGAGAACCAGCAAATCCCGCCTCTGACTGGCCCCGCCCCCATCTCTTCTCTGCCTCCCAAGTCCCAGCTGATTGGCTGGGTCTTCTTTGGTTGCCCTGCACAGGAGAATAGAGCTGGAAAGCAGGTTAGTAGGGTGGGGAGGGTACAGGGATTTTGCAGTAACCTTCCCTGGAGTGGGAGGGAAGGGAGATTTTGCAGTATCCTTCCCCTGCCACACCCAGCAAGCCACGCCCATCAAGCCATGCCCACAGAACTGGTAGTAAAAAAAATGTTGAATCCCACCACTGGTAGAGTGGATATTTCTAAAGGGGAATGGTGCTCAGCTAAACTTTCTCTCCATAGATAGAATATTTGTAGCTCAGGGTTGAACTGTCTTTGGCTCCTTGGAGCTGTCTGAGCTCAGTGGGTTTCTTGCAGTTGTTTTATTACCCAACTAGGTCACATTATCAGTGTGCTTCTGTCCATTTTTTTCCTTTCTTTCTTGCTGAATGCTTTTGCACCTCCGATTTCTGATCCTCAACCTACAAAAATGAAAAGCCCTTTGCAGAATATTTCCCAGTGTCATTTCTTATATCACTGCTGTGTGTCAGATTCAAATGCATTCCAAAACAGGTCCTGAAAGACACCTGTTGATCCGAGCTTGCAAGAGTGTGAACCCTTCAGTGGAAGCAAAATGTAGCAGAGCTGCACAATCTTTTGTTCTCCTTGAGTAAAGACTTCCCATCTTTTTGACACCTGTAGAATCCACTCCCAACCCCCTATCCTTCCACTCAAAGAGCAGGCAAGCTTCTCTGTTGGCCCATAGAACACATCAAGATGGCCAAGCAATTAATCAGTGGTGGTATTCAATTTTTTTTAACTACCAGTTCTGTGGCCGTGGCTTGGTAGGCGTGGCAGGGGAAGGATGCTGTAAAATCTCCAATCAGAGGTGGGATTTGCCGGTTCTCCAAACTACTCAAAATTTCCACTACCGATTCTCCAGAACTGGTCAGAACCTGCTGCACTCTACCACGCTATGTCCATCTTCTTCTCTAAGGTAATGGTGTCTTCTTCAAGTTGACTTTGTCTCTTGCTGAGTTTACCTTCTTCACAACAATATGGGCATGGTTTACCATGATCTTCTTCCACAATGCTGTTTGGATTTCCCAGCCTGACCTCTGGCCCTGGTGTTCCCAGACAAGTCTCCCATCCAAGCACTAACCAGACTTGACCCTGCTTAGCTTCTAAGCCTCAACGAAGTCCCTGAAGTGCTCCCGCCTGCTGGGACATTAGTCAGCAAAGAATAACATTTAGCGATTGCCACTTTCTGGCTGATTCCAACTGATAAAAGCAGGCAGCCTTACTGGCAAGGTCAAACACACCTGAAATTCCAATGAGGGGAAGCAAAGTGGGGCCCAGAGAGGCTTTTAAAATGTCAAGGTGTGAGGAAGATAAATGAAAGCTCTCAAAATTGAAGGCAAAACACATCAGCAGTTGTCTACAAGTCAATACTTGCTCATGAATAATATATTCGTTTTTTTGTTAGGGTAGGGTAGGGCTTTTGCAATCAGTGCTGTTTTCAATCAACATGTGCATAAACCTTAACCAGCAGCTTTTGCAGGCAGAACATGGTGCTGAGTACAGAGGGAAAGGGAGGGAGGGAGAGGGAAAGGGGGAGAGAGAGAGGGAGGGAGAGGGAGGGAGGAAGGGAGAGGGAGAGAGAACACAAGGATGTCCGCATTCACTCACAGTGACTGCAGGCGACTTACAGAAGCGAAACCCCCAATACAAAACCCAATAATTCCCAGCCCCTTAGTGATAACAATCAAACAAACCACTTGATGGACTTCGTATCACCCGGGGGGTTCCCAAGCCCACTGGCAAAACCATGTCTTCAGGACTTTTGGAAAGTATCAAGGTATTGGCCAACTGTATCTCTGCAGGGATGATGCATCTGGAAAACACCAAGTTGGGGGTGATAGATTTAGTCCAAAGGTTTACAAGAGATTTAGGAGTACCTGTGCCTTCCCCCTCCCAAGCACCCATGAAGTATGGTTTCCACAACTGGTCACCCCAGCCATGCAGTCAAATTTTAATTTTTAGCATGGAGGATAACAAAACATCCTTCAACATATTTAGAATCAGCATGCTGAACCCATGGTGGTTTCAGGTCAATTAAGTTTGAATAAAATTAAATTTTGATTTCATGCTTTAGATTTTGTCAGGCGCAAGGAATCAAGACCTCACATCAAGCTCCGTTAAGTTGATGTATTGCTCATGCTTATACACAAGAATCTAGTCAACTAAGGGTGAGCACTGAATTGACGCTGATTAAGAGTCAACGGAATTCCAGAGGGATGAATTGACTGTTTGTGGGAACTGTTTGTGTTGACTGTGGGAACGTAATGATGCCAGGCTGATTCCCCTCTTGACTCCACCCACAGACTCTGTCTGTCCTTCTCCTACAGATTACATTTAAAGGCTGAGAATCTGGAAAAAGTTTCACAAGTTAATTTTAGACCACCAAGAAAAGTCAACTGACTTCGTCCAACTGGTTCATGGGACGATCAGGTAGCCAGCTCCATCTGAATGAATGAACTATCCATAAAACTTTCCAGCACATACCCAACTTTCCATGCAGAGAATATAAATTACTTCCTCTAATTGCCTTATGCGGATGTATCACTGAACTGTTTTGACGTGCCTAGAACTCATCATCTGTCAAAAAGATATTTTGCAGCCAAGCAGATAGCTTAATTGGATATTTAATTTAACTGTGAAGCTTTGTTCTTTCCTATTTCACATTTTGTTCCTTAATTTCTTAGGGGTATTTTCCCCCCTCTTTCCTGAGCTCATCTTTTCACTCGTTGCTTTTCTACAAATGATTCCGGACTTGGATGAAAGATGCTTGCATTTCTAACTTCCGCTCTCTTCATTTCGAAGACTATAATTTTCTCCTGCCTTTCTCCAATGTATGAGACACAAATGAGAAATATCAAATTAATTAGATTTGTATTCATTAATCAGACTCTCAAATGAATCCTTAGCTTCTATGATGGGCCTGTTAAAATAATGTTAGAAGGGCGTCTCTCTTGAGGCCAATCACTCAGTTGAATGTGCAAGGCAACGAACAATATTTTAGCAAACACCTTGTAAAACGAAAGATATAAACAAGGCACTTAAAAAACCTGCTAATAATAAAACTGTTAACATTTAAAAGCCCAGCTAAATCTCATAGCTGTTCTTGTCAAAACAATAAAGTATCATCAATAAAAAGTATATAGTGATGAAAAAGGAAACAACAGATTGAAACAAAAGATCCATCAATCCTTCAGTAAAAAAAACTTTGCAACAACGCGGATTCCTAGTCAGAAGAAGTTTAAAAGTTTTAAAGAAAAATTTTAAAAATGTTGCAGAAAATACTCTGGGAGGGGTATCATAATTTAATATATTTATGTAGGCTTTCCTGGATCTTTTGGGCAGTGTTGGGTTTAGCAACAGCACTTAGACTTATATACCACTTCACAGTGCTTTCCAGCCCTTCTAAGCAGTAGTGCCTGCCAGCCTAGTTGAGAAGGACATGGGACCAGAGGTGGTATTCAGCTGGTTCAGACTGGTTCTGGCGTACCGATAGGGGAAATTTTGACTAGTTCACAGAACCAGCAAATACCACCTCTGACTGGCCCTGCCCACCCACTCCCACCATTATCTCTCCTATATCCTGTCAACTCATAAAATATCTGATCCTTTAGAGTTGCCAACAGAAAGAGAGGGGGGAGCAGTGTAGCAGCTTGCAAAAACGAAACTGCATTCATAACTGTTTTCAAAGATAGTAACTAGGTGACAGAAGTTTCTGCCACACAAAATTCTAACTAGAGAGCATGATTGATTACTCTTGGCTATGGATGTGTCCCATTGGAGACTATGAATTACAATACACCCAGGGGGTGGAAGGAAAACCAGGATCAAGGGTGACAATGAATGATGTGTCTCAGAGTCGGCTACACCGAGGCAGTGCTGGCATGTTTACTCCTAATAAATCTTCTTATAGTGTTGGAAGTTGGCTCAAGACTCATGATTTGGATGGGGGTAGCTGTCAGAGCCCTGACATGTCCCCTTGTTTTTTAGCTCAGCTGATTCGCATGGCAGAGCGCATTGCCGTGCCTCAGCTGAGGTAAAAAAATAGCTCAGCTGAGCAGCGTTCGGACAGAAGTCAGTCTTTGAGGTCTTTGTGAAGTGCGCATGCATAGAACCGCTCAGAGAACTGGTAGGAAAAAATTTGGAAACGCACCACTGCATGGGACTGTGTGCTTCTGTGTGTGTGTGTGCAGAGACGAGAAAGAACAGGTGTACATTGTCACCAGTAAAGTGTTGCTATTATTTTAAATATGAGTGTGTATCCCATTAACAGAGGGATACAATCGAGATCAAGGGAGGTACTAATACCACTCTATAAAGCCTTAGTAAGGCCACACCTAGAGTACTGCATCCAATTTTGGCTACCACATTATAAAAAAGATGTTGAGATTCTAAAAAAAGTACAGAGAACAGCAACCAGGATGATCAGGGGACTGGAGACTAAAACATATAAGGAACAGTTGCAGGAACTGGGCTCATCTAGTCTAGTGAAGAGAAGGACCAGGGGAGACAGGATAGCAGTCTTCCAATATTTGAGGGGCTGCCACAGAGAGGAAGGGGTCAAGCTATTTTCCAAAGCACCAGAAGCCAGAGAAGGAATAATGGGTGGAAACTGATCAAGGAGAGATTCAACCTGAAAATAAGAATTTTTCTGACAGTGAGAAAATCAACCAATGGAACAGAAGTTGCCCTCAGAAGTTGTGGGAGCGCCATCACTTGAGACTTTCAAGAAGAGATTGGACTGCCATCTGTTAGAAATGGTGTAAGGTCTCCCGCTTGGGCAGACGGGGGTTGGACTTGATGACTTAAAAGGTCCCTCTGATTATCTGTTATCTGTTACTATACGCTGAACCCGAGATCACAGGCAACACTAGGAAAATTAGACAGACAGTTGTCTGACGTGGCCTAATGATTCCTGCTTTGGGCATGGGGTGGACCAGAAGACTTCGGGGCCGCTCCCAATTCATTGATTTTAAAATGGCTGTTATGGGGATTTTATTTTCAGGATCTAATCTGAAGCCCATCTTCAGGGAACTGAGGATGGGTTCTAGTACCAGTCTGAAAACTCGGAAGATAAAACCTCTGGTCTCTGGTCCCGGTGACCAACCCAGTTTGGATCCTGCAACATTATCCTGGGACACGCACATTCCAGAGGTGGGTATTCAGCAGGTTCTGATCAGTTCTGGAGAATCAGTAGTGGAAATTTTGAGTAGTTCAGAGAACCGGCAAATCCCACCTCTGGCTGGCCCCGCCCCCATCTAGTCTCCGCCTCCCAAGTCCCAACTGATTGGCTGGGTCTCCTTTTGTTGCCCTGCACAGGAGAACGGAGCTGGAAAGCAGGTTAGGGGGGTGGGGAGGGAAATGGGGATTTTGCAGTATCCTTCCCCCTGGAGTGGGAAGGGAAGGGAGATTTTGCAGTATCCTTCCCCTGCCATGCCCACCAAGCCACACCCACCAAGCCATGCCCACAGAACTGGAAGTAAAAAAAATGTTGAATCCCACCACTGGCAGAGTGGATATTTCTAAAGAAGAATGGTGCTCAGCTAAACTTTCTCCCCATGGATAGAATATTTGTAGCTCAGGATTGAACTGTCCTTTTAGCCACTTTAAACTTTGTGCTCATTGTACGTAAAGTAAACCATTGATATGGGCACCCTTCTATCATGAATCTCCTCTTGATTTTCATTTTACAATCCCTTTGAGAAAATTCTACTACATGTAGGTTGGTTAACCATTATTACCTATCATTCCTCATCGATCAAGTGCTTCCTATGCATGTATCCTATGAGCTTATGTTTATTCCATAAACATGAGAGTGGGGATTTTACAATATCCTTCCCCTGCCACACCCACCAAGCCACGCCCACAGAACTGGTAGTAAAAAAAATTGAATCCCACCACTGGTACATTCCAGAGGTGGTATTCAGCAGGTTCTGACCAGTTCTGGAGAACCGGTAGTGGAAATTTTGAATAGTTCGGAGAACTGGCAAATCCCACCTCTGACTGGAGATTTGGCAGTATCCTTCCCCTGCCACGCCCACCAAGCCATGCCCACGGAACCGGTAGTAAAAAAAATTTGAATCTCACCACTGGTACATTCATTTTGTTTTCATTCTGGAGTACCAGGTATGGGTTTCCTTTGTTCTCAGAAAGCAAAATTCTCTCGTCTCAGCAATGTTTGGCTTCAAACTTAAAAGTTCAGAGACGCACAACCATTTGTTAGACAGGAGCTGTGATGAGTGTGGCGAAGAGGCAAAGTGTTTAAGAGTATATCACTCGTGGGCGGGGATACTATTTTCTGCTTGTTTGCTTCCTGGGATTTTGGTGGGAGCTTGAAGTTTTTATTTATGTTCTTTTACACCATTCAGCATATTTGGCATTCAGCACAACACATTGTGTGTGTGTGTGTGTGTGTGTGTGTCTCCTGACTCAAACACGATGGGAAACCGCAAAACTGATTTTCAAGCCATGAGAATTGAGAAGAAATCCTGGAGCCACTAAAGAAGAAATAGCTTCAAGGTTGACTAGGTCTGTTATAAATATCCCCATCAATGCTGGGGCTAGATTTTAATCTATTTTATTGCATGTATGTGAGATCAGCACATTGTCAACTGAGGAAAACACACGGAATGTACACAGGACATTTATATCCCGTGGCATATGGCAAACGGGATAAAGAGCATATGAAATGGAATAAATTACATCAAATGGGGTACTTGCGGTTTTATTGCCAACCTCCTCATAAAGCAGCTGCTCCTCTTTGAAGTCACATGACCGCCCACAACATCCCCATTTGCCATCTGATCTGCACACAACCCAGGGCTTTCCATTGTGTAGCCGATTCAGTATTTGTCTACTCGTATTCTCTGACATGGTCCTCTTACAACTTGGTTGTTTGCTTGCAGACCTTTCATTACCCCCTACTAGGTACCTTCATCAGTGCTAGAAGGGAGTGGGATATTGGGGGGGGGAGGAGGAGGAGGAGGAGGAGGAGGAGGAGGAGGAGGAGGAGGAATGTGGGGTCCTCAATGCTCTCTGAACTTGGTTGTTTTCTTGCAGATGTTTCATTACCCAACAAGACAACATCATCAGTACTTGAAGGGAGCAACCCCAATGATTAGTAACCCTACTGATAATGTTCCCTAGTTGGGTAATGAAACATCTGCAAGAAAACAACCAAGGTTGGAGAGCATCAAGGACTCCACAGTTCAACTCTGAGCTACAAATATTCTCTTTTACTGATATGGTATTCTTGGTCAGAGACTAATGCTGAGCAGCAAAAAAATCTTATGTGACAACCAGATGCCTTAATGATGGAAATTCCAGTCCCGCTTACTGTCGTTAACTAGGCAACTACTTGTCAACCAAAGACTTAGTTGTCCCAAAGGTGCTTTCTTCAAGAGGCAACTGGACTTTCTTGTTTTTTCTTTGAGAACATTTCACTTCTCATCCAAGAAGTTTCTTCAGCTCTGAGGACTTGGTCTCAATTGTCCCAGAGAGAGAGTAAAGGCCATGAAATAATATATTTAAGTTATAGGAAGGCCCAGCCATCTTTGGATATGAAAACAACATATCCTAATGGGAAAAGAACTTTGGACTGTGGACCTGAAAGAGGTGATGAAATCCCTCATGTTGAGTGTATCCATGGATTGGCTGGGAAACCATCGGTTGGGAATATTTTCACTGCGATTCCTTCCTGGAGAAACTGGTTGGATTTGAAGACCTCAGTGGCCCAAACCCTATGATATGAAGAGTTCTGTAACAGAATAGCAGAGATAGAAGAGACCTGGAAGGTCTTCTAATCCAACCCCCTGCTCAAGCACGATGCCATTTCAGACAAATGGTTGTTCAATCTCTTCTTAACAACCTCCAGTGATGGAGCAATGGAACTGCTTACCCTGGGAAGTTGTGGGAGTGTCATCTCTTGAGACTTTCCAGAAGAGAGTGGACTGCCATTTGTCAGAAATGGTGTGGGGTCTCCAGCTTGGGCAGGGGGTTGGACTAGATGACTTACAAGGTCCCTTCCAACTCTGTTAATCTGTTATCTGTTACAACTTCTGGAGGAAAGCCATTCCACTGAATAATTGTCCCAATAGGAAATTTCTCCTTAGTTCTAGGCTAGATCCCATCCTTAGTTAGTTTCCACTCATTGCTTCTTGTCCTGCCTTCAGATGCTTTGAAGAATAGCTTGACTCCCTCTTCTTTGGGGCAGCCCCTGAGATATTGGAACACTGCTATCATGTCTTTTCATTAGACTAGACATACCCAGTTCTTGCAACCGTTCTTCATAGATTTTAGCCTCCAGTCCCCCAATCATCTTTGTTGCTCTTCTCTGCACTCTTCCTAGAGTCTCAAAATCTTTTTTGTATTGTGGCAAACCAAACCGGATGCAATATTCTTGGTGGTCTCACCAAGGCATTATAAAGTGGCACTAACAGGTGGCACTACGTTCCATATTAAGCAAATATCAAAAGATCAAATTTGGCTGAGTGGAGAAACTCACCAACCCTTCAGTTGTAACCAGAAAACCAGGAAGTACTATTCTAAATGGATCCTTTACAATAAGTGGCACTTCATCTTTTTTTTTTTTAAACAGCTCAAGCACTTCATTTCAAGCCACAACTGGGTTATTAAAAGGCAGGTCAGGAGAAGACTTTGTTTATGTTCACCCTTGCCATGTGCCGTAATCCTCTGACCCACCGCCACGATTCGATATTTATAGCAGTCGCCTCTCTTGGTTAATATTCATGGCTGCCCATTTTCTCGAAGCGTTTCACGATTCAACACACCAATCCAGCACGTGTCGGTTTGCATCTCATCTATATTTTAGCATGAACAAATAGCATCGCGTCTGAATTTTAAGCCTCAATCCAAACATTAGGGGAAAAAAAAAGAAGCGGTTTTGGATGGAAGCTCAAACGTTGTTTCGGATCGTTGGCATGGAATTCGAAGTCTCTCATAAAGCCAACTTTGTTTTTTTTTTAGCTTATTTTGTTTAAGCCTTGAGAGATGGAAGCCTCCTTTCAGCAGAGAGCAGTCTGAAAATTTATTTGTTTATCCAAAGAAGGAATCCAGAAGAGATTTTTGCCCAGGGAAACCATAAGGGCTTATAGATAATTCAGTTCATGATGCATCCAAAACATTCTGAGAAGAAAGAAAAGCAACGAAGAAAAGAGGATGATAAAGATGATTGATGATGATGATGATGATAATGATGATGATGAACTAGAATGTTTCATAGGAACAATTTCATCAGCATTGGAAGGAGTTATGATTGTTAGAATGCAGTATTTGCAGGCTACTTCTGTTGACTGCCGGCTGCCAGCAGTTCAGTCCTGACCAGCTCAAGGTTGACTCAGCCTTCCATTCTTCTGAGGTGGGTAAAATGAGGACCCAGATTGTTGTGGGCAAAGAGGCTGACTCTGTAAACCGCTTAGAGAGGGCTGGAAAGCACTGTGAACTCTAAGGGCTATTGCTATTGCCCTTCCTTCCTTCCTTCCTTCCTTCCTTCCTTCCTTCCTTCCTTCCTTCCTTCCATCTATCCATCCATCCATCCATCCATCCATAGTGCACAGTGGTTAGAATGCAGTATTGCAGGATAATTCTGCCAACGGCCAGCAGTTCGATCCTGACCAGCTCAAGGTTGACTCAGCCTTCCATTCTTCTGAGGTGGGTAAAATGAGGACACAGATTGTTGTGGGCAAAGAGGCTGACTCTGTAAACCGCTTAGAGAGGGCTGGAAAGCACTGTGAACTCTAAGGGCTATTGCTATTGCCCTTCCTTCCTTCCTTCCTTCCTTCCTTCCTTCCTTCCTTCCTTCCATCTATCCATCCATCCATCCATCCATCCATAGTGCACAGTGGTTAGAATGCAGTATTGCAGGATAATTCTGCCGACGGCCAGCAGTTCGATCCTGACCAGCTCAAGGTTGACTCAGCCTTCCATCCTTCCGAAGCTGGTAAAATGAGGACCCAGAGTGTTGGGGGCAAAGAGGCTGACTCTGTAAAGTGCTTAGAGAGGACTGTGAAGCATTGTGAAGTGGTATATAAGGTTAGATTCTAGGTTCTAGGTTAGATCTCTCCTTGATTAGTTTCCATCTGTTGCTTCTTGTCCTGCCTTCTGGTGCTTTTAGGAAGAATAGATTGACACCCCCTCGTCCTCGTGGCAGCCCCTTTAGATATTGCAACACTGGTATCATTTCTCCCTCCTCCCCTCCCCCAATTTCCTAGGACCCCCCCAAATGTCAACACTAATTGATTCCCTAAATGATGTCAGAATTAAGATGCCATTTTAAGCCTGGCCAATTTACAACAACTGAATGCAAATTGAATCACAATGGTGGGAATGGCAATTATGATTTTTCACAAGGGCAGAGAAGAGTGGATGAAACTCAAAGCAGATAAAATCCTTTCACTGTCCGCACTTCTTACCATCAATTGGCATTGACATTGATTTCAGCTCTCAGGGTTGAGGGCTGCAAAAAAATAAATCTACATTGTTAAACCTTTGCACGGATTCAAGTCCGCCAACCATTATTTAGGAAGAAGTAGTCTCGCCCAAAACTAAAGGCAATCTCAGAAATAGGGTGTATTTGTCTTTCTAGCTCTTTTGTTTTGTTTTGTTTTGTTTCAGACTTGCAAATATTCCAAGCCTGCAGCTTCTTGGACTGCAAAAAAAAAAAAAAGACATTAATTTGTTTACAAATAAGATAAATCATAACAAGGAGAGCAGAGAAATCGGAGTCTGTTCTGCTGGAGGATAATTAACGGGGATTTCATTCAGACAAGCTTTAGAGAAACAATAAAATCTGCACAGCCTGGATTAAAAGCAATTATGAGGCAAATTGGTTTTGCTGGCGATCGAGCTAATTAATCCACACCCTTAACTCAAATTGGTTGACTTTTTAATTACTAGATAATCTCACCCACAAGGCAAGTGTTTCTTATTCATCCTTGTCTTTGACAGCCATGTCTGTTTAGAGCAAAAATAAGAGACCCGATGCCCTCCAGATGTTTAGACTACAGCTCCCATAGTCCTTTGATCATCAGCTTTGATTTGAACTGCAGGCCAAAATATCTAGAAGGCGATTTAGGTCTTGTAAAGGGATTCTGTTGTAATTCTGTGTCATGGATAAGCCACTGAAAAAAATGTTGCTTGAAAGTCTCCAGTGATGGGCACTCATAATTCTAGGAACTAAGCTGTTCCATTGCTTCATTCCTCCCCTGGCCAGAAAATTCCTCCTTATTACAAGTTTGGATCTGCGTTTGTAAACTTTCCACCCAATGAGTCTTGTCCTACCCTTGGGAGCTGCAGAAAAATAATCCACATCCTGTCCTCTGTGATAACCCTTCAAGTATTAGGAGCCAATGATCAACCAGAATGGGTGGAATTATTCTGGAAACTAATCATGATTTAATGTGTCACATGAACACAACCAGTTCCTGGATTTTTCCCCCCAGCACATCATGGTTGAATAAATTGGAGAGCCAATATGGTGTATAGGTTCATTTGTTGGACTAAAGCTGCTAGGAGCCCAGCTGTCAAGCCCAAAATTGACATATGTGTAGCCATTTTATTTAGCCTTATTATATATTCCTTTTCTTTCTTTCTCTTTGCTGGTTATGAGGAGAAGGGTTTCGGGATTGCCACATTCCTAAGGTGGGGAGGAGTGGAGATAGAGAGAGTTGTTTAGGCTAAGTAGTTCTTCTTCCCGTGGGAACAAAAGCTGACCATGCTGAGACCTGGAGGTGGAGATTGATGACATCAGGAAACTGTGATTTACTTCTATTGGGGAATGTGACTTTTGGGGGCTGTTTCTAACTTCGAATATTATGTGGTGTAATTCTGGGTGGTGTCAGATCCGGAATTACAACAGGCTTTGCCAATTCGATGCTTTTCTAAATAAAATTTATTTATTTATTTTATTTAATTACACTTATATGCCGCCCTTCTCCGGAGACTCAGGGCGGCTTACAATTTTTGGGATACAACCCAATGTGCTCAGCAATAGCCTTCATTCCATTGTATATGCCTGCTTATTACTAAGTGGCATTTTTACAAGGTCAAAATTGTTTTGGAAGATGGACTTTGCTCTTTTCTTTCTAAATGGATTTCATCACCTGGAAACCTGACACCAGCTCAATTTCACCTTCCAAGCTCAAAATCATCCATTCTAATTTAACCAGCCAGTCTACTTTGCAGAGTTGTCATTTTGGGATTAACATAGAGACCTCTCCTCTTCCCTTGTGAACCACTACGAGTTCCTTAAGCTACAATTCTATACATAATACATCAACAGCATGATCTGTTAATGAACCAAGCCATGGGGACTTAACGGACCTAATGCTGTTGCTTAACTCAAATTCCAATTTCTAAATAACACCATCAAAGTCTATGAACAAACTAAACCAAGAAGCTGAAGAGCAGCCCAACATTCACCCTCTAGAGTAAGCAAGGCTGGAAGTCAAATGCAAGTTTGGATACAACAGGTAAGACAACCTGCACTAAAAACTACCAGAAGATCCACTCAAGAGCCTTGGTGGCTCAGGCTGTAAATGCCTGCTCTTAAGATCCAGCTGTCTACAATTACTGTAGGCTCGAATCCCACCAGGCTCAAGGTTGACTCAGCCTTCCATCCTCTCGGGGTAGGTAAATTGAGGACCCAAGATTGTTGGGGGCAATTAGCTGACCTTGTAAAAATGCTGCTTAGTAATAAGCAGGCATATACAATGGAAGGAAGGCTATTGCTGAGCACATTGGGTTGTATCCCAAAAATTGTAAGCCGCCCTGAGTCTTCAGAGAAGGGCGGCATATAAATGTAATTAAAAATAAATAAATAAAAAAATAAAATAAAGATCAAAGACAGAATTCAGCTGATTCTTAAGGATTCTTAATAACAGCACATGCTGAACTGTAAACTATAAGCTAAACCAGGGGTTGCCAACCTTTTGGACCTCAGGGACCAACAAACTCATAATTTTAAATCCCACGGACCACTAATATGAATTTTGACTGACAGTGGCTTGCTGAAGTTTGTTGAGAAAGTCGGACCCCTATTCCAGAGCTGCAGTAGTACAGGACTGGCCCTTTGGTCATCCCGGAGCAGCTGCTCCTCCACCTGGGTGTACCGGCCTGCCATGGACAGGGGCAGTTGCTCCAGGATGACCAAAGGGCCAGTCCTGTGACTACTGCAGCTCTGGAATAGGGGACCGACTTTCCCACCAATGTCAACAAGTCACCCCAGGGTGGATTTCCCTTCCATGCTGTTGGTCTTACTTTCCAATTCCAGCTCATGTGGCTCTATTCAAGGTCAGGTTTGTGCTTGGCCAAAGGGTGGGAGCCAGCAGGTGGGCGGGCCATGTGGGCAGCACAGCCTTGTGTTCCCACACAACCTGGATTAATTGCTTTGGGGGGGAGTGCTTTGTGGGGGACATTTCTCTGCAGACCATCAAAATTTTCTTGCGGCCCACCAATGGTCCCCGGCCCACCAGTTGGCGACCACTGAGCTAAACTATTATCTCTGGGTTTCTGCAATGCTCTAATACATCATGAGAAATCAGTTAGTGCTGATCCTGGGTTACAGTTCCCCTTACTTCCCAACACTACAGTAGCTAACAATAGCATGTAACCGATTCCTCATTTCTTCTCCTTCCAAGATTCAGTACCGAAAGGTTCAGTATTTAACACGCACACCTTAAATTACGAAATCTCTCAAAACGGATAACCTTCCTTGAGAGCAGAGTTGTGTCACACCATCTCCATGGCCAGCCGAGATCATAAATCAATGTAATGTTTTTCCTCCTCCAGCAGACAGCGGAGATCATAAGCCAATACGCACACGTTGAACGGAATGGTTTTTTTTGTTTTTGGCAACACAACAATGGCATAAATTGATCTGATTCAGCCAAATCCCCAGCAGTGTCAAAACCAAGACAGGATTAATAGCCAAAGATTTGGGGACAGCAACAAACTTAGCTAGAGGAATTTATCTCTGTTGAAGTTCTTCTTCCATTTAGAAGACAAATGCTCTGCTTTCAAAATTGGATGGTCTCACTTCTCTGCAGCCAACTTAAAGCTTTTAATATTTCCCCAGTGTGATGTTCTGTTGAATTGCCAGTACAGTTGGCTGGATGCATCTACTCATTTCCACAGCCAATAAAAAAAAATACACAGCAGGGTTAATCATTCATTTCTCTGTCCCCTGCCCCCCTCAAAAAAAAACTCACTTTGCCAAGATACAATCTGGAGCAGAGCAGCACCCCATGCAAGCAAGAGATGGAAGAAGCTCACCAAGGAAGGCCCTCATCAGCAAAACAGACTCTTTATGGATCAGGATTTGCTGTGCTCAATTGTTCAGTCCCTGCTCATCTCATGGTTGGACTATTGTAATGCTCTCTACATGGGGCTACCTTTGAAGACCATCTGAAAGCTACAGTTAGTTAGTTAGTTAGCTTTATTGTCATTGCACCTCATACAACGAAATTAAATGCCATCTTCAGTGTGTTGTTGTTAATTGCGAAGTCATGTCCAACCCATCGCAATCTCATGGACAACATTCCTCCAGGTCTTCCTGTCCTCTACCATCCTCCAGACATTCCTTGCCCACATGTCCTTAGATGTTTTAATGTTTTATTTATTTATTTTACTTATTTTTATTTTATTTATTTATTTATGTGCATATATAAATTCATTTTTTGGTGACTGTAAGATGCCTAAGGTTACCGTTAAGATAGGCAGGCAGTAAATCTTTAGATAGATAGATGATGGGTGGGTGGGTGGATGGATGGATGGATGGATGGATGGATGGATGGGCGGACAGAAAGACAGACAGATATACATGAAGATAGATGATAGATAGATAGATAGATAGATAGATAGATAGATAGATAGACAGACAGACAGACAGACAGACAGACAAAATGAAGACAGATAGATATGAAGATAGATATGAAGATAGATGATAGATGGACAGATAGACAGACAGACAAATATACATGGCTAGGATGGATGGACGGATGGATGGATGGATGGATGGATAGGCAGGCAGGCAGGCAGGCAGATATACATGGATAAATGATAGATAGATAGATAGATAGATAGATAGATAGATAGATAGATAGATAGATAGATAGACAGACAGACAGACAGACAGACAGACAAGGAGGGAGGGAAGGAAGGAAGGAAGGAAGGAAGGAAGGAAGGAAGGAAGGAAGGAAGGAAGGAAGGAAAAAAAGATGGATGACAGAGGACTTCCTGTATTCCCCGCACTTTTAGCAGGCCATCCAACTCAGGTTTAGCAGTTATTTCAGTTTTCAGTGCGATGTCTGCCACCAACCCACCTCTCCCTCTCCCAGCTGACTGCTAGGGTCGCCCATTATATGTTTATTTTAGACTCTGGATGAATCATTTATTAACGCTCTGCCAACCAACTCTCATTTTTAGCATCACCCGGAGAGTCCAACTCTATCCCTGTAACTAAATGAAGAAAAGGGCAGAATCCGAAATGGCAGGCTTAACTAAAATTAGCACCCTCGTTATATTTTATCTGGGCATACATCCAATCAAAATCAATAGCGAGTGGCACATTTATGGCTAGGACATTTAATGCGAGCTAGTAATCTCTCCCTTTTGCAACTCGTAATATTTATTTATTTATTACCTTCAGGGGTTATTGATGAGGGAACCGCAAAACCTTCCACCACCATGACTACCCATTCTGAACAGTTTTCGCTGTTTTGATTCTCACGCAATAAGGGAACATAAACCGAGTCTCATTGTATTGGAAGTTCTATAGCGAGTGGTAGAGCAGCCAAAGATGGGATATAGGTTGTGTTCCTCCTGGCAGCCACACAGCACGTTACACGTTGTTGTGTAATTGCTACCAACCTGCCTTCCATGGAGGACCTGTACCCTGCACGAACCAAAAAGAGGGTTGTGAAAATATCTACAGATCCCTCACGTCCCGGACATAAACTGTTTCAACTTCTACCCTCAAAACGACGCTCTAGGGCACTGCACACCAGAACAACTAGACACAAGGACTTGTGGTGGGATTCAAAATTTTTACTACCATTCTGTGGGTGTGGCTTGGTGGGCGTGACTTGGTGGGCGTGGCAGGGGAAGGAAATGGTATAGAGTCAAGATCGAACTCTTCCATCCATCCATCCATCCATGGTGCGCAGTGGGTAGAATGCAGCATTGCAGACTAAGTCTGCCCACTGCCAGGAGTTCGATCTTGACCAGCTCCTTCCATCCTTCCGAGATGGTAAAAATGAGGACCCAGATTGTTGTATTTTCTATTGGAGCAAAAACTTTGAATGGCTTTTAAAAAAAAATATTATTATTATTATTATATAATTATATAATATTATATAATATTATTATACAATATTATATAATAATAATAATAATTTGCAAGCTGGACAGGAACCAGAATACTTTGTTAGCCAGCAGAACCGATAGATTCATAAAGATCAATGTATAACGGTTGATTGCATTTTTGACCTTTTAGAGTTGCTCCAGTTTGAGGAACCATCGTCAAGAGCGGATCGTTAAAATCGGTCCTGGGACTCGAATCAATGACCGGATCCGTTTTTCCAATCTGAAAGAAAAGGCAGGGAAGACCGATAGATTTAACGATGTTTCATCCCACGCGAGCTTCATCCGCTGCCCTCAACTTTTTACCTCCTTTCGTGTAATCCTCTGATGAGCCAGCCATTGCCGTCAAAGCCCAGTGATTTAATTTGTATTCCATTGTAAATTGTCCATGTGTAAAATGGCAGCTTAATTCTGACATAATTGAATGAGTCAAATTAGTACTGGCATCTTCCCCTGGTTGGGGAAATTCAGGGGGGGGTGGGAGAAGAGAGGGAAAACAAATACAAGTCGTCCTGGACTTACAACGGTTCATTGAGTGGCCGTAAAAAGTTACCATGGCACTGGAAAAAGTGACTTGGTGTCAGCGTTCCAGAAAACCTCCACTCCAACCAATAACTCCGAGACAGGCATCTTCTCAAAAGTTCTTTTTATTTGGATAATAAACTGGCACAACTGGGAGAATCCCTAATCTGAACGTTCCAGGTTTCCTAGCAATAAGTAAAAACTACAAATCCATCCCCTGCACCCAACATCACATCACATGGCCCAATCACCATCCGTCCTAACTTTGTTGTGGTTCGCCGGCAGCAGGTGCAGATGGCTGAGGCCTCAGAGAGCGAAGACTCAGATGAGGCATCTGCATGTGATGCAGGGATGGGGCCAGGACCATCAGGGAGTGGAGTGCTGCCTTTGGAGATTGTGGAGGCTGGCAGCAGTGAGGAAGAGGCCCCCGAGGAGCCTGTGCCCAGTGCGCATGCATGCAGGGCTGCTCGAAAGAAAGAGCAGCTGCAGCAGCACGGGTGACTTGGGAGTAAGGCTGCAAGGTGATGGCCCCTCCCTTAAGAGATAAAAGCCAGCTGAGAAACCGGAGTTCTTTGCAGGAAGCAAAGAAGTTTTTGTACTCAAGCCTTGTGAATGTTTGGAATATCCGAGTTGGTGTTTGGAGACTCTTTGATTTATTGTTTAGGAACTTTATCTGTTGTTCTTGGCAGCCTTGCAAAAAACTTGGCAAGGCTCTTCCTTATCGGAACTGGTTAGTTGGAAGTAGCCTTTTATCTGTGAAGAAACAGGATTCGTAAATGAAACAGTAAAAGGTTGCGCTGTTAACCTTTGTCTTGTGTTTACTCTCTTGGAACCAGGTTTGGGTCACCTCCCCTCACTTACGGGCAAAATAACATGACCTTGAATTAGAAAAAAAATGTTATTATGTCTAACTACACACACTCCAAGAAATTCCCCCCTCCCATTTTCCCAGGCTCAAAATGTAGCCGTATGGAAGCGTCTGGTCTCAATATGGCCTTGGTGGCTCAGGCTGTTAATTGCCTGCACTTAAGTTCCAGCTGCCTACAACTGCTGTAGGCTCGAATCCCACCAGGCTCAAGGTTGACTCAGCCTTCCATCCTCTCGGGGTAGGTAAATTGAGGACCCAAGATTGTTGGGGGCAATAAGCTGATTGTAAAAATGCCACTTAGTAATAAGCAGGCATATACAATGGAAGGAAGGCTATTGCTGAGCACATTGGGTTGTATCCCAAAAATTGTAAGCCGCCCTGAGTCTCCGGAGAAGGGCGGCATATAAATGTAATTTTTTAAAAAATGGCTTCCAAAGCTGACACTTAGGAGTGTTTTTCACAGTTTTGACTGCTGCAGCATCCCAGTGATGACGTGATCAAAATTCAGATGCTTGGCAACTGACTCACATTTATGACGGTTGTAGTGTCCCAGGATCACGTGATCCCTTTTGGCGACCCTCTGGCAAGCCAAGTCAAATGGGGAGGCCAGATTCACTTAACGACCAGGTTACTGACTTAACCACTGCAGTGATTCACTTAACCAGCGGGGCAAGAAAAATGGGTGAAACTCACTTAACGAATGTCTCGCTTAGCAACATAAATTTTTGGGCTCAATCGTGGTCATAAGTGGAGGACTATCTGTACTTTATCTGATTACAATTTTTGTTTTCAAAAGCCGTACGCCCGAATGCCTGTTAAAGAAAACAATATGCTTCATGTTCTCAAATGATGATGAAATCTGGCCGAGAAGCCGGAATTTGCTGAAAACTGGACACTGCATTTAAAATTTCCATTTCTTGGTGAGAAAAACAGCTCCATTCTTTTTTTGGGGGGGGCTCCACAGAAGAAGACACAGCCAAATCGAAAGAAGAAGATTTACAAATGCAGAGAATGTCCCAGGTGTTACTCAGTGCCCACATATCTGACACACGAAAAGCTCTCCGTTCCATAATTCATCTTTCAGCCTCCAGGAAAATGATCCAAGACTGGAATTTTGCATCTTGGGGAAGAGAGCCTCAGAGAATGATTAATTTAAAAAAAAAAAATCATTTGCAGAAAGCAGACATGGTATTAAATCTAGTCTCAGTGGCATGGCATCAGGAGAGACTGTAGATTTTTTTTTTAATGCAAACAGAATAACAGAGTTCGAAAGAACCTTGGAGGTTTTCTAGTCTATTTTAAATGTGAAAAAATGTTTTTTTTTACAAAAAATCCAAACTGCAATGGTTCCAAACACCAACCCACCCCTTTTGCAATATCCGTCTATCTGCAAAGCCAGCGCTTTGAAAATTTGTTCCATTATCCCAAAACTCTTATTCAGAAAGTCTCTTATCAGAATGACCATTGCAACGTCCCCATGGTCACGTGATCAAAAATCAGGTGCTTGGTGTTCTGACTCAGCTCCTCAAATATGACAAACCCTCTGTAATTAAATCAATGATTCCTTTATTAAGAACGCCAGCAGCCTTGAAGCAAAGTATCTCTCTCAACGCAGGCTAACAAGTCTGTCTGGCAGGGAGATGAATAGTTGCCTACCACATGTATTCATCTCTGCCCCCTGCCTTTTATCCCCAGAATTAGGGTGGGGCTCTGCTAGTAGCGGTGGCTCTTCTGTCCCAAGGATCAGCCCACAGATTTCCACTGCTCTCCTCTCCTCTGCCTGAGTTGGCGCAGAAAGAATGCTCTTTCTGCACCAACTCAGGAAGCTCAAACTGCCCAAGGAGCTGCTGATCCAGTTCTACAGAGGAATTATTGAGCCTATCATCTGCACTTCTAGAACCATCTGGTTTGGTTCTGCAACCCAACAGGACAGACACAGACTTCAGAGGATAATTAGGACTGCAGAAGAAACAATTACTACCCACCTGCCTTCAGTCGAGGACCTGCATACTGCACGAGTCAAAAAGAGGGCTGTGGAAATATTTACAGACCCCTCACATCCCGGACATCAACTGTTTCAACTCCTCCCCTCAAAACGACACTATAGAACATTGCACACCAGAACAACTAGACACAAGGAGTTTTTATCCGAACGCCATCACTCTGCTAAACAAATAATTCCCTCAACACTGTTCAACTATTACAAAGTCTGCACTACTATTACTATTAATCTTCTCATCGTTCCTGATCACCCATCCCCTCCAACTTATGACTGTAGGACTGTAACTTTGTCGCTTGTATCCTAATCATTTATATTGACTGTTTCCTAGTATGATTTGATTGCTTATTGTACCCTATGACTATCATTAAGTGTTGGATGTTATGATCCTTGATTCCTAACGAATGTATTTTTTCTTTTATGTATACTGAGAGTATTTACACCAAGACAAATTCCTTGTGTGTCCAATCACACTTGGCCAATTCAATTCTGCGTATCCGCACGTCAGGCACCGGACCCAGCTGTTCCTCCTCTTCCTCATCAGCCACCTCCAGACCTGGGCGCTGTTGACTCTCCATCTGAGAACGGCCCAGGTTCTGCCTCTGTCTCTGCCTCTCTCTCTCTCTCTCTCTGCCAGCTCCATCCCCCCTTCCCCCTCAGAGCTCCCAGGTTGCCTTGATGCTGACAGTACTCCCATGCCTCCTCCTCCTCATCTGATTCGGCTGCTGGAGGGCCCAGCAGCTGACGGGCCACAACACATGTACTTATGACAGTTGCAGTCTCCAGGGTCATGTGACCATCATTTGTGACCTTCTGCCGAGCAAAATCAATGGGGAAACTGGAGTACTCAATTACAACTGAGGCAAGAGAGGTTGTATAATGGGACAAAAACTCCCTTAAACACCTATATATATCTATGGTTAGACTTAAGCGTAGCACACAAAATTATCTGCTGCAATATCCTACCAGTCAATGACTACTTCAGCTTCAACCACAATAATACAAGAGCACACAACTCAATGTGTACAAGCTCAATGTAAACCACTTCAAACTTGATTGCAGAAAGTATGACTTCAGCAACAGAGTGGACTCTGTTGTTACATCCTCTAACGCCCCCTCATTCCTTTAACCTCAAACTAACCACCATTGACCTCACCCCATTCCTAAGAGGTCTGTAAGGGGCGTGCATAAGCGCACCATCGTGCCTACCGTCCCTGTCCTATTGTCCCCATTTATTCGTACCTATTTCCTGTATTCTTACTCATGTTTATACTTATATCTGTTATCTTTCTAAGCAATTGACAAATCAAATAAATAAATAAATAAATAAAATATATAAATTTGATAAATAAACAAATCAAGCCAGCAAGTTCACTGCCATGGTGAGTCAGGGAACAGCAACAGCTCTGGCCAAGACTGTAAAATAAGCTTAGCATCATTTGGGGGCGGGGGGGAAGATGTCTGTAGCAGAGATCAAGAACGGCTTTTGATCCCCAGAGGTTTTACAAGAGCAGCAACAAATAGGATTTCTTTCCTTTCCACCATTAAGCTAGTAGAATCCCTGGACTGCTGCAGTCAATAATAAATTTGTCCATTCACAGATTGGTTATTCTGGTGTTTGGAGCTGAGCCGAGCAAGAGATCATCTGCTTAAACACACACACACACACACACACCCCAAATCCAATCGTTTTTTATGGGCCTTGATCAGCATAGGATGTCATGATCTCAAGGGGAATCTCCCTCCAGAAAGCAAGTGCTGCAACAAAGAAGGAACATTTCATAGATCCCAAAATATGACATTGTCTGATCAAGGGGGTGTGGGGTAGGAGAGAGACTATCTGAGCCAGGGGAAGGAGTCAAGCAAGGAATCGGTTTAGAGTCTTTACATAGTCAGGAATGGAATGGAATCAGAGGTGGTATTCAGCCGGTTCTGACCAGTTCTGGAAAACCGGTAGCAGAAATTTTGAGTAGTTTGGAGAACCGGTAAATCCCACCTCTGACTGGCCCTGCCAACCCCATCTGTTATGTATGTAGGTTTGAATGTTATTGGTTTATTTGAACTGTTCTTGTAAAATGTTAAATGGTATTGGTTTAAATAGTGCGGGAAGAAACCCTGCACTCCCATTGGCTGGCAACTACGGCTGCTGGCTATAAGAAGTTTATTCAGTGATACAGGGCTACGGCTGCTGGCTATAAGAAGCAGCCGTAGCCCAGCCAAGTCGGGTCCATTCGAGCTGTAGTCACTGAATAAACTCTTTACTGAAGCTCTTCGCGTTTGACTCTTCATGCAAACTTAACACCATCTCTTCTCTGCCTCCCATTGAGTCCCAGCTGATCGGCTGGGTCTCCTTTTGTTGCCCTGCACAGGAGAACGGAGCTGGAAAGCAGGTTAGTGGGGTGGGGAGGGAATGGGGATTTTGCAGTATATCCTTCTCCTGCCATGCCCACCAAGCCACGCCACACTCACCAAGCCACGCCCGCAGAACCAGTAGTAAAAAAAATCGAACCCCACCACTAATGGCGATGGCTCTGCTTTGTGATATTGCCTTTGTAAAGCAGATGGAAGGTTGCCATATTTTTCCCCCTTTTTTATCGCTGAAAGGTTGCTGAAGATAGAGGGTATATATGTGCCTCATCCTTAACATAAATTTCACTCCGTATTACTCACGGATTACAGACAGCTTAATGTCAATTCGTCATGGCCTTTAGTGGTAGCAAATTCATCTTGTCTTTGTAATTGGGGAAGCTGTAAATAATCATCATCATAAAAAAAAGAACGAATTCTGGGAGAGTGAAAAGTACACAGTTAAGGAGGAAGGCACCAACAGCATACCAGGTTATTTGTGCTGTCTGCCCAAGTGTGTGCTGTGAGTCACGGTCAACAGCTCTTTTTTGTGGAATTCATTTTAAAAAAACCTCTGTTACTACAGAATAACAGAGTTGGAAGGGATCTTGGAGGTCAACCAGTCCAGGGGTCACCAACCTTTTGGACCTCAGGGACCACCAAGCTCATAATTTTAAATCCCGTGGACCAGAGACCCTGGGAAAATCCCCAAAAAAGTCTGCAGGAAAATTCCCCACCTCCTTTTCCTACCGATCAATCATCCTTTATTTGGGATCGCAGGATATCGTCTCCAGCTCTGTTCTCAGGGGGGAGAGAGAGAGAGAGAGACTTTTGGCTTCATGCAAGGAAAGCAGCAGAAGAAGCAGAAGTCTTTCTTTCTCTCCCCCAAACTCCACCAGAAATGAGTCTTTGTGAGACTTGTCACACCGGCGCAGCCTCTTGGAGCAGGATGCCTTGCAGGGACCCAAAGACTCATTTCTGGCGGAGTTTGGGGGAGAGAAAGAAAGACTTCCACTGCTTTCCTTCCATGCAGCCAAAAGCAGAAGAAGAAAGAAGCAGAAAGGAGCAGCCCGGTGGCCAGGCCAGGCACGTGGGGAGAGTGGGGCAAGTTTCCCCCCACCACCCTTTCCACCCTCCCCTCACTACCTCGTGTTGTTTGCAATGCAAGCACCACAAGCCTTGTGTTCCCACGCAGCCTGGATTAATTGCTTTGGGGTTGACATTTCTCTGCGGACCACCAAATTTTTCTCATGGACCACCACTGGTTGGCGACCACTGTTCTGGTCTGACCCCTGCTCAGGCAGGAAACTCTATACCATTTCAGACAAATTGGTTGTCCAATCTCTATTAATCCTGCACTTCTTCACACTTTTTACCACCCCGCCCCTTGTTCATTGTTTAATGAATCTGGCTTCTCTCTTGCTTGTCTGAAGGTTGCAAAAACATGACTTTGGGACACAACAATGATCCATAAATATGAACCAGTTGCCAAGTGTCTAAATTTTGACCACAGGGTGCTGCAAAAGGTCATAATTGTGAAAAACATCCCTTTTTTCCCCACCATATTCTAAAGTTTATTCTTTGTTTCTAAAAAAAAATTTTTTTACATACAATATATCAATTCCATTTCAATCGTGTGTCGATTAGGTACATATTTCATGTACTTACAATTAATAATAATACTCTTCTTATCAATATAACAATAATCACATTCCCATATAAATAATATAAGTAATATCCAAATATATCTATTTCACCAGCTTCTCTTATTGCTTTATAACTACATCTAATCCATTTTAATTTATTTTATTTTCTAACCATTGACAAAACAAATCCCATACCATGTAATATTCAGATTCTTCTTTTTCTTTGATTTCCAATGTTAGTCTATTCATTTCTGCACATTCAAATATTTTTTCGATTACTTTTCCCTCTATCAGTATTTTATCACTTTTCCAATTCTGAGCAAATACAATTTTAGCTGCTGTTAAGATATGTATAATTATGTTTTTTCTTTACTGTAACCTTCAGGTACCATTCCTAATAAAAAATATTTCAGGTTTCAAATCTATATGTTGTTTAATCATTTTTTCCAACCATGTATGTATTTTAGTCCAATATTTTTTGGCTTCTATGCAAGTCCACCACATATGATAATATGTTCCT
This sequence comes from Naja naja, assembly GCA_009733165.1. Lineage (NCBI taxonomy): Eukaryota > Metazoa > Chordata > Lepidosauria > Squamata > Elapidae > Naja > Naja naja. The sequence goes on from CM019164.1 coordinate 12,820,184, forward strand.
GGTGTTTGATGACACTTCTAGCATTGAAAACAGCCTCTGTGGCACAGTGGTTAGAGTGCAGTAGTGCGAGCTACTTCTGCAGCCAGCTGCCTACAGTTTGGCAGTTCAAATCCCACCAGGCTTCAAGGTTGACTCAGCCTTCCATCCTTCCGAGGTGGGTAAAATGAGGACCCAAACTGTTGAGGGCAGTATGCTGACCCTGTAAACCGCTTAAAGAGGGCTGTAAAGCACTATAAAGCGGTATATAAGTCTAAGTGCTGTTGCTATTGCTATTCCTAAGTCCCTTTTGTCAGTGCCATTGCAACTTCGAACGGTCACTAAATGAACTGTTGTAAGTCGATGACTACCTGTAGAAACTTGGAAGTGTTAACATTTGAAGGCGTGGGCGGCACCGACTGGCTTAAATTTTTAAAAGGCTCCTTCTCAGAGATATGGCTGGAAGTGGACAAGCCATTTAACGTGAGCCCAAGCAAGGGAGTTGCGTTCAAAGCGGTTCTTTTCAAGAACAATTTTCCAAATTTATTTCTGGGCTGGCATTTCGTGCGTAGCCCACTCTGCTCTCTTATTAACTCACTATAAATAAAACACTTTAAAAAAAAACCCATTCCTCTGTTTTGACAATGCGTGGCTGGCCATCTATCAAAATTTGCTTGCGGAGTTATTAAAATCCATCGCAGAACCAAATATACATAAGAACCAGCCTGCTGGATCACCAAGACGCCCACCTCACAGGAACATCTGCTATACTTAGTGGTCTTATGCTCCTTCTTTTTCGATCTCTCTCTCTTCCTACATTCGTGGGTTCTATTTTCGGGCACAGCTAAAACTTTTCTTGGGTTAACCACTCCATGGCAATTCCAGAAAAAAAAGGGAGTTTACGTTGGTCAGAAGTACAACTCTTGTGTTTCTTTGGGGCACAAAGGCTCAACGGTTAAAGATGCTGAGCTTGTCAGCTTTCCAGCGTTTGAGACCCAAACACCACACGATGGGGTGAGCTCCCGTTCCTTGCTCCAACTCCTGCCCACCTAGCAGTTCAAAAGCATGCGAACACAAGTAGATGAATAGGTACCACTTTGATGGGAAGGTAACAGCGTTCCGTGGGCATATAGCCATGCTGGCCACATGACACCAGAAGTATCTTCGGACAACGTTGGCTCCCACAGCTGGGCAGAGGAAGCCTTTATCCTTTGCAACATTTCTCAGCAGTGACTTTCCATGGATTCTGAGATGGGACATTTCAGTTTCACCTGGAGAAACTTCAGGTTGAACTCAAGACCATCTGAATTCAAGGCATGTGGCTTTACTGCCCACTGACAAGCTTACAGATCTTTCTTGAGAACACAGGAACTGTTACTGGATCCAGCTCTTTATCCATTGGTAATGAAATGTCTGCAAAAACCTCCAGCAAACTCCTAGACCCCCCAAGGACCCTACAGTCCTCCCCCCCCCCCACACCCAAAGCCCATTCTCTTCCAAGACTGATTATGTTACCTACTTGGGTCATGGAACATCTGCAAGAAAACTTACCAAGCTCAGACAGCACCAAGGATCCTACATTCTTCTTCTTCTTCTTCTTCTTCTTCTTCTTCTTCTTCTTCTTCTTCTTCTTCTTCTTCTTCTTCTTCTTCCTCTTCCTCTTCCTCTTCCTCTTCCTCTTCTTCTTCTCCTTTCCACACAGCCCAATCCCTTCTTGCACTGATGATGTTACATAGTTGGATCATGAAACATCTGCAAGAAAGTCACCAAGCTCAGAGAGCACCAAGGACCCCATGGTTTTAACCTTGAGCTACAGACATTCTCTTCTGTCAATGCCACCTATAGGTATCATATGCTTCATAAAGCATGCAAATGGGAGAAATGTAGGCAAAGCTCTTTTCAGCAGCACTGATGATATTACCTAGTTGGGTCATGAAACGCCTGCAAGAAAACCACCAAGCTCAGGGAGCACCAAGGACCCCACAGTTCAACCCTAAGTTACAAAGATTCACTTCTAAAATCTAAAATGCTGCACCCAAAGGAACACCTGACACAAACATAATAACCTCTAGAATCCCTTTTGTGATACCTATTAAAAACCACAGTATTGCCCCAAATCATTAATTACCACCCAATCGTCTTAAGCTTCATTCGATTGACATCCCTCTCCCCTCTATTTATCTGGATTTTAGCTATTGGTCACATCAGACATAGGGAAATGGCCCAAAAACACTTGGAACCTGATCAAACCACCACCGAGACTGTCACAAAAATCTATCTTTGTAGGAGCCCATTATTTTTTCCCCTTCCAACTTTCTTTCTGCTTTGGCTCCAACTTTGAAAGGGGATTGGGAGGGAGAAAGAGGGAGTTGCTTTCCAACCATCCATCAATGCTCCTGAAAGAAACATCTACTAACCATCAGAAGGTATCGATCAAGCATCAATAAGTCATCAGAGCCATTGGCAAGCCATCAAATTAGGCAGGAAAGAGCTTTGACACAATGCTAAATCTATTTACGGTATGATCAAGACGTGCCTGAGGGGAAAAAATATATATAATGTTAATGGGTGTGGAAAATGTCAAACCACATTTTTGATTTTAGCAAAACAGGCTCCCTGAGTAAAGAAAATATTGGTTATTTATTGCTCTTGGAAAGTCGTTAGGCTAATTTTGTTTCAGTGACAATCCGCTGTCAGACCTCATTAAAATTGTTTATTGATATTTCTATTATGTTTCATTTTGCCCCACAGTTCACGGTGGCAGGCGTGATATATGAGGCTCCTACCTGTAGTTGAGGCTTTGTTATTTTTTATTTATTTTAGTTTTAGGGGTTGCTAAATACACTACAGTTGTTGGAGGGTGGTGGCCTCCTTAATAATATTAGATGAACATTAAATCGAGAACATTAAGAACATTCAGCAATGCAAATGTGTTTCTTTAAAAAAAAATAGGTGGTTGAGTTAGAACATCTCTGCTCCAAAACAAATAAAGCTATAAAAGCTATAAAAGTGTACAAGTGATCCTCAACTTATGACCGACATTGAGCCTGTGATGGTCACAAAGCAGATCATCACACAACTGGCCCTGCTTTATGACCTTTTTTTTTGCAGTGGTCATTAACCTACTGCAGAAGTCATTAATTGAATCCATTGTTCACTGTGGTGACATTTTTGCTAGAAACTTGGAAGCAAATACTAATTTTTGGCAAAAATGGGGGTCACAGGTAAAGGCTCCCCTTGCATATCTGTGCTAGTCATTTCCGGCTTTAGGGGGGTGGTGCTCAACTCCGTTACAAAGCCGAAGAGCCAGCGCTGTCCGAAGACGTCTCCGTGGTCATGTGGCCAGCATGACTAAACGCTGTTCCCTTCCCACCAAAATGGTCCCTATTTTTCTACTTGCATTTTTTACATGCTTTCAAACTGCTAGGTTGGCAGAAGCTGAGACAAGTAACAGGAGCTCACTCCATGACGCGGCGCTAGGCATTCGAACCGCCGAACTGCCAACCTTTCTGATCGACAAGCTCAGCATCTTAACCACTGAGCCACCGTGTCCCTAAAAATGACTATAAGTACAGGCAAATTGCTGAGCACCCAAAATGCGGTGACATGACCCACTGGGGGAGGATGGGTGACAGAATTTCAGAATTAGGTCGTAAATATTTTTGGGAGGATCCATCAGAACTTCAAACAGTCACTAAGCTATTGGTTCTTAAGTTGAGGCATACCAATACATTTAGCCGCCTAGGGTAGACCTCCGGCGAGAGAGGCAGCAAATAAACTTAACAAATAGACCATACATACATACATCATTCCCCCAAAGCCTAACTTCTTTGATCCTTAATCAAATAAATGGAATTCAGCACCTACACCAGGTGTTTACATGCCTGTGGACTGCTAGGATGTGATTCCCTGATAGGATCCAACATTTGGGCACAAAGTCATAAGCGTGGCTGAATTTAGCTGCTATTTTAATTGCCTGCCACATTTCCAAAACTGGATAACACCAAGATCTCAACGGCAATCAAAACAAGCACCAATCCGTTGGTCTCTTCTAATACCCCAGCCTGGAACGGAAGAAGGGTTTTAACCGACAGCAATCTTGTCCAGTGGAAGGATGAATAAAAATTGTGCCAACTGTTAGGTACATGGCTCCCCATCTATGCCTCTTCATCAGATAACTTGTGTGCTTCTGAACGGTGTTTTTTTTTTTAGCTCTCTGCTGATTTCCACTCTCCGCTCAGCAGTTTCCTCGCTTCCCACTTCCGTCAAAAGCCACCAGTGCTGACTGCTGCCTTCGAAAATCAGAGTCGGGCTTTATTATGATTTTTATCTGCACCTCCACTTAATATTCTGCAGCTCTTGGAGTGCTCCATATAATCTACACTGAATCCCTTCCTCAGGTGTGCTAAGAGGCATTTATATCCTCTAGTGTTCTAAGAGAGGGGTCGCCAACCTTTTGGACCTCAGGGACCACCAAACTCATAATTTTAAATCCTGCAGGCCACTAATATGAATTTTGACTGACGGTGGCTTGCGGACATTTTCCCAGGGTCTCTGAAGAAAGCAGAAAAGACCCTGGGAAAATCCAAAAAAAAGTCTGCAGGAAAATGCCTCACCCCGTTTTTCTATGGATTGATCATTCTTTATTTGGGATCCCAGGATACCGTCTCCAGCTCCATTCTCAGGGGAAGAGAGAGAGAGAGAGAGAGACTTTTGGCTTCATGCAAGGAAAGCAGCAGAAGAAGCAGAAGTCTTTCTTTCTCTCCCCCAAACTCCGCCAGAAATGAGTCTTTGTGAGACTTGTCGTGCCAGCACAGCCCCTTGGAGCAGGAGGCCTTGCAGGGTCCCAAAGACTCATTTCTGGCGGAGTTTGGGGGAGAGAAAGAAAGACTTTTGCTGCTTTCCTTGCGTGCAACCAAAAGCAGAAGAAGAAAGAAGCAGAAAGAAGCAGCCCGGTGGCCAGGTGAGGCACGTGGGGCAAATTCCACCACCCCCCCTGCCCTTTCCCCCTTTCCCTCACTACTTCTTGTTGTTTGCAATGCAAGCACCACAAGCCTTGTGTTCCTGTGGAGCTTGGATTAATTGCTTTGGGGGTGACATTTCTCTGCGGACCACCAACATTTTCTCGTGGACCACCAGTGGTCCCCTGCCCACTGGCTGGCAACCACTGTCCTAAGAGGCATTTGCAATTTAGAAAAAAAGAAATATATAGAGAGAAGGACTTTACATCCAGCTCAATAGACTGATGCTGAGTTTGATAGGATTTCCATGTCTTGAAGACAGTTAAGGAGTTGATGGTTCTAGAGCAGTGACGGGCACCAAACAAGGCCCTTCAACCCCATTTGTAACCTACTCAGCCTTCCTGGGGTAGAAGAGGCTGAAAAATCTAGATCCAATTTCTGCTTCAGCTTTGGGGTAATTTAGGGGTGAAGCTTGCTATCAGTGGGGTTTGAAAGCAGAGTTCAGAGTTCAGACCTGCCTAGATCTAAATGGCCACTAAAGGACAGCAAAGAGCTAGGGATTTCTGCATTGCTTTGCTGCCATCTGGTGGTCATAAAGAGTTTTGCAGGCCAGATTTGGCAACTCTTTCAGAAGAATGGGGGAGACTGCTTAAAAACCCCATTTGCCCATTCAAAAGTCCACAAAATAAGAAAAGAGCTCACCTTTCCCACTCAGGCAATTTGACCATATTCCCAACCTCATTGCTTTCGGCCCTCCAATTGGGGAAGAAGATGAGAGGGATCTTGGAATCTTGGTGGACAACCAGTTAAATATGAGCCAGCCGTGTGTGGCGGCAGCCAAAAAAGCCAATGCAATGCAATCCTAAATTGCATTAACAGAGAGATACAATCAAGATTAAGTAAAACCACTCTATAAAGCCTTAGTAAGACCACACCTAAAGTACTGCATCCAATTTTGGTCACAACACTATAAAACAGATGTTGAGACTCTAGAAAGAGTGCAGAGAAGAACAGCCAGGATGATGAGGGGACTGGAGACTAAAATATATGATGAACGGTTGCAGGAACTGGGCCTGGCTAGTCTAGGGAAGAGAAGGACCAGCGGTGACATGATAGAGTGTTCCAATATTTGAGGGGCTGCCACAGAGTGGAAGGGGTCAAGCTATTCTCCAAGGCCCCCAAAGGCCAGACAAGGAATAATGGATGGAAACTGAACAAGGAGAGATTCAACCTGGAAATAAGAAAAAAACTTTCTGACAGTGAGAACAATCAACCCATGGAACAGAAGTTGCCCTCAGAAGTTGTGGGAGCTTCATCCCTAGAAGCTTTCAAGAAGAGACTGGACTGCCATTTGTCAGAAATGGTGTAGGGTCTCCTGCTTGGGCGGTGGGTTGGACTTGATGACCTACAAGGTCCCTTCCAACTCTTGTTAATCTGTTAATTTAAGAAACAGGACATGGATCCTCCAGGATTCACCTTGTATCAATTGCAAACCCAGAAGAGGGTGTCAATTGCAAACATAGAAAAGGGTGCCAACTGCAAACCAAGAGAGGGTGCCAAATGCAAACCCAGAAGAAGGTGCCAATTGCAAAGCACACACCACGAACTCTGATGTGTAAAACTGAGCTCCCCAGTACTCCAGCATCCTCAAAACAGAAGGGATTAATCTTGGTGCATTTTGTTTTCATTACCAAGTAATTCAGGCGCATCATTATAAGTGCAGCCCGACGCTATGTGCGCAGGGGCCAAGCAGCACATTTCAGCTGAGATATGCTAATGACCCACTTGAGAACCAAATGTTGCTTTTCCTCCCTTATCATTTTTTTTCCCCGGCTCTCATAACTTGAATGACTCTGTGTACAAAATATTTGCAAACAGGAGGGCGAGAACTGGGAAATCACAGCGCTGGCATTCAATGCATTGTTTTCGCCTAGTTGCTGTAGTTTTTGCTTGCTTGCTTGCTTGCTTGATAAAACGTGAATCGAGCATCAGGGCTGCTAAATTAGCCATTTTGCAAATAACTGATAAAGGCAAGATAGGGATTAGCGTCTCCCTGCTAATTCTGCATTTCAAAGATAAACAAGACAATGCAAATATTACCAATTAGACAGTGTTGAAAAGTAAACACTCCTGGGTATTGAGGAATATGGAAATGAGCTCAGAACTGGAAGGAGGTGGGGTGTTTTAATCCTTTGGGATTAAAACGAAGTGTATCATGCAATATTTGTCATACTTAGAAACCCAGAAAGATTTAGACTGGGGATAATTGAGACAAGAAAATATCCCGATTGCGCTAGGATCTATCAGTCGAATGCAACAATTAAGATATTGGTGGGAACCTTCCAGCATCCAAGGGAACATTCACTAAATCATTTTTTAAAAAGCCATCCAGAGTCAGTAAAAGTGAGTGCCATATATATTACCTAAATCAAATCAAATAAAAAATGGCAACCGGCAACAAAAGTTTAGCAGAGGAAGCATGAGGTCCCTACTTAAGTATTTCATGATTGTTCAAAGTTACGATGACACTGGAGAAAAATGGCTTCTGGCAGGTTTTCATGCAACCGTTGCAGCACCTCCATAATCACGTGATCAAAATTCAGACACTTGGCAACTGACATGTACTTATGACAGTTGCAGTGTCCAATAAATGAAGACTGTGGAGTTCCTAATTTGGTTGTCGAGATTCTGTATGTTATAGCAATAGCAGTAGCACTTAGGCTTATATACCGCTTTAGCTTTCTCTAAGCAGTTTGCAAAATCAGCCTATTGCCCCCAAACAATCTGGGTCCTCATTTTTACCCATCTCGGAAGGACGGAAGGCTGAGTCAACCTTGAGCCTGCTGAGATTCGAACTGCCAAACTGCAGGCACCGGCAGTCAACAGAAATAGCCTGTAGTAACCACTGTGCCACCGGGGCTCATTACCCCTTCTTCTTGGCATTAAAAACTCATATTAATATTATGTTGAGCATCAGTTGTACAAGCCTCGTAGCCAGGTGCTCATCTGTAGCTATTATCTACTTTGAAAATACGTTTGTGTTAAATTAAATCATAATAATCTGCTTTTTAAAAGTCCACTTCTTTGCATGTGCTCCGCAATTAGGCAGCTGGATGGATGGATGGACTCCCCAAATTTCGACTTTAGCATAGCATGTTGTGGGAATGCTGCTTTAGCTTGCCGGGGGGGAAGATTTCACAGCTGCAAGGAACATTCTCTTTTCTATTTCCTATGAATTTAAAACACAATTGCTCCTCGCTCAAAAATTCATTTCCCTTCCACCCTGCCGCTGGAGTAGCTTAAGCCTGCACGCAATTTGAATGCAAGCATCAGCACATGACAAAGTAGCCAGACTGTCTTGTGATAATATTCCTGGCACCCATACACACCCACATACACACACACACACACTCACTCACACACAAACACACAAAGAGGACAGTCACTGCTGTCTGGAGATCTCTTTATCTCTCCTCTGATTTGTATATTGCATGTTTCTTTTGCATGTATAAATTACTCCCTTTTCTGCCTCTGCTTCATCCTACAAGGTCATCATGTCATTATCAAAACTGCATTCCAAGATAAAACAATTGGCAAGGGACTTCATTCATCCTTCTCCCAGCTTTGCAAACGGAGCTGGCCTCATTTGAAAACATAATTTAATACCAGGAAGGGCTCAGAAGCTGGCATTATCTTGAGCTCCACTTCTGGCTATGAATCACTGTCGTTAGCATAGATACCCCCATGTTCATGCAAAGGCCATCAATGAAATCACTTTCTAATACAATAAAGCTGGCTAAAATTATTCGGAGCAGAAAAGCCCACTGCAGTCCACGCACACAGCAAATCCACCTTCTATCTTCCCTGTTAACTATTCAGTCCTGCATGGAACCGTTTTAATTTATTCTTACCCTTCGCTTCAATCATGAATTATTTTGCAAGTAGAGGTAAATAACAGGGGAAAACAGCTTTCAAATCTCCTAATAGATTCCACCTATATGTATGTCTTTGGGGACAGAAATATTGAACGTGGCTTTTTTTTTTCTTTTTAAATGACCCATTCTACCACATTACAAAAAAAGATGTTGGGACTTTGGAAGAAGTGCAAAGAAGAGCAACTAAGAGCCTTGGTGGTGCAGGCTGTTAAATGCCTAGCACTTAGCTCCAGCTGCCTGCAATTAGTTCAGGTTCGAATCCCACCAGGCTCAAGGTTGACTCAGCCTTCCATCCTCTCGGGGTAGGTAAATTGAGGACCCAAGATTGTTGGGGGCAATAAGCTGACTTTGTGAAAATGCCGCTTAGTAATAAGCAGGCATATACAATGGAAGGAAGGCTATTGCTGAGCGCATTGGGTTGCGCTCCAAAAATTGTAAGCCACCCTGAGTCTCTGGAGAAGGGTGGCATATAAACATGATTTTTTTAAAAAAAAAAAAAAGATGATTAAGGGCCTGGAAGCTAAAACGTATAAAGAACGGTTGCTGGAATTGGATATGGCCAGTCTAGAGAAAAGACGGACTAGGGGTGACATGATAGCAGTATTCTGGTATTTGAGGAGCTGACACCAAGAAGAGGGGGGGTCAAATTATTCTCCAAAGCACCAGAGGGCAGGCAGGACAAGAAATAATGGATGGAAACTGATCAAAGAGAGAAGCAATCTGGAATTAAAGAGAAACTTCCTAACAGTCAGGATAATCAACCAGTGGAACAGCTTGCCTCCAGAAGTTGTAAGAGCTTCATCACTGAAGGTTTTTAAGAAGACTATAAGCAGTCACTTGTCTGAAATGGTATAGGGCTGTGATAGCGAACCTATGGCACATGTTCCACAGGTGGTATGCAGAGCCAACTGTGCCAGCACGCGAGCTGCAGGCAAACTTATTCTCACTGCGCATGCGTGTGCCTTTTTCGGACTCCCAAAGGCTTGAGGAAGGCTTCTGCAGGCTTTGCAGGCCGAAAACTAGCCCCATTTTGTCACTTCCTGTTTTTCTGGAAATACCGGAAGTGATGAAACCAGGCTAGTTTTCGGCCTGCAAAGCCTGCAGAAGCCTGCAGAAGCCTTCCTCAAGCCTCTGGGAGGCCGAAAATCAGCTGTGAGGTGCAGTGCAGGTAAGAGGGTGGCAGGGATGGGTGAGTGGGTGTGGATTGCACATGCATGCGTAAGGAGCATGGGGGCATGCGCATTGCCTTCTGGGTGCTGGCACGTGAGTGAGAGCGTGCAAGCGTGCGCACAATTTTTGACACAGGACCCCAGAAAGGTTAGCCACCACTGGTGTAGGGTCTCCTGCTTGAGCAGGGGGTTGGATTAGAAGACCTCCAAAGTCCTTTCCAGCTCTATTCTGATTCTAAGCTGGTTAGGAGTTGGGGTTGACGGTGACCATGAAGCTATTCATTCTCCAGGTGGTGAAGGACAGCATCTACCATGTTCCTTGTTCTCAATTGGATGGGAACATTAGATTCCACTGTGTTGCTGCTGCGTTGCCTTTCTACATGCATGCCCACCATCAAAACCCAACTACAGACGTCTTCCATTCTTTGCAAGAGTCCCAAATTTGGATGTTCCTGCTCAGCTACACACGTTTTGAAGGGTTGCAGAATACACACCAACTGCTCAATCAGGTCAGCTGATCAGGACCCCTCACCCTTAAGATGAGTTTTTAGCTTTCACCAAGTTTGTGTGCCTTTATGACTTACTGTCAGGTGACGTTGTCGCCTGGTGGTATTTCAGTGTCAGCTGGCTGTCAGGGCTACAACAAATCCACCCCCATTCAAATCATAAGACTCTAGCCGCATCTCTCAGAGTAAAAAAAAAATGTTTTATTAGGAATGGCCATGTTGGCATTAGCTGGATGCAGCCAACACTAAAATACATCATTCATTTCCCCCTTGACCCTGGTCTTCCCACCATCCTCTGGATATATATTCTCCAATGGGACACATCCATAGCTAAGAGTCATCGATCATGCTCTCCAGTAATATTCTTGCACACCAACAGCTTTGGGCTGCCAAGGCGATTATCTAAGGCATTTAAGGAATGCACTGCTTTCCTCCACTCCCTTTCTGATGGCAACTAAAACTACCAAAGGAATATTTTTTGTAGTTGACATTTATGATATTCTGCCAACCCAGGTAACCATTGATATCATTGTTGGTTCAATGTCATCACGCAAACCCAGAATATCGATTAGGTGAAGCTCCAATAGAACTATGACCAACCCAACCAACTGGGATAGCATTATTAGGTAGTCCTTGAGTTATAACCATCGGTTTAATGATGGTTGGAAGTTTTGACAGCACTAAAAAAAAAGTGACTTAGTGAATCCTTGCACTTCCACCTGTCAGTGTCCCGTTTGCCTGATCCAAATTACCTGATCAAAATTCAGGCACTTAGCAACCGGCACGTATTTATGATGCTTGCTGTATCCCAGGGTCACGTGATCCACCATTTGCAACTTTCCAACAAGCAAAGTCAATAGAGGAAGTTGGGTTCTCTTAACCAAGATTAACAGCCACAGCACAATGGGTGTAAAATTGGGTGCAACTCCCATAATGACATTGGTTAGCGATGGAAGTTCCTGTCCCAGTTGTAGTCGTAACTCAAGGACTATGTATACACAACTAAACTAACCAAGTTTAACATTTGATGCTATGCTTCAACTCCTAGTCTCAGGGTTTAGGAGTGTTGGGACCTCCAGTTTGTTGGTCTTCCCCGATCCTCCTCCCAGATATTCTGAGAAATTAAAATGACAATTATCACCGCTTATAGTTATCAAACCTCCACTACAGTAGAAACCAAAGGGAGCTGCTTTTTCAAGCCCATATTCCCTCTTTATTTCTAATCCTTTTATCCCTAATATTTTGCATATTGCTTCCTTCCCAGGAGCAAACCCTGATTTGTTTGTTTGGAATGAGCGCTCGCATTAAGAGGCGATACGATTACCGCTGCCTAAAATCCACACGAGGCTGTGAACTAAAATGGATCTGTGAATTCATTTGTTTTCATTAAAGCCAGACAGCAGGAAAGTGATGTCACAGGAGAAAGATTAATTTGCAAACTGAATAAATGGGAAAAACCGAGGGTGGGAAGAGCGGGAGAGATGAATGCTCTGATTTGACAAAGTAGCTTTGAAAAGAGGTAGTTAACTCGCTCAGATAGACCTCATCGGGATGAGAAGATGCCTTCTCTAGCCCCTCTGCTCAGACTGGACCTGTCAGTGGTCCAACTAGTGAACCCAAGAAAAGTAGACACCCTCAGGAACTTTGTAATCCCAAAAGCAAAACTTTATTGGAGACCCTGTTTCGGTACAGAAGAATCAAAACCAACTCTGGTTTTTCCCGCGCAATGCATGTGTAGTTAATAGCAATAGCATTGAGACTTATATACTGCTTCAAAGTGCTTTTCAGCCCTCTCTAAGCAGTTTACAGAGTCAGCCTCTTGCCCCCAACAATCTGGGTCCTCATTTTACCCACCTCAGAAGGTTGGAAGGCTGAGTCAACCTTGAGCCTGGTGTGATTTGAACTGCCAAATTGCAGGCAGCCGGCAGTCAGCAAAAGTAGCCTGCAGTACTGCATTCTAACTACTGCGCCACCATGGCTCACAAACAATAGCTTCACTTTCTCCCCATCCTTGGTTGGTCCACATTGTCCAATTATGAATTGTCCTTTTGTTTTGAGAACTGTTCCCTTTCGGTCAGACACCTGCATGAGCGGCCTTGATGGGTTCTTGGCTCTCACAGTCTGTCTCTGGTGCGCCTGCATGCTTTTTTCCTTTATTTCCCCCAGTTCTTTGGCAAGTTGAAGAGCGATAAGACCTAAACATTTCCAAAGCAGTCCAACTTTGACAGGACCACTGACATAATTAAAATCCAGAAATCGTCCTTCAAGACTGGAGTCCAGGTTCATTCAGTTACAAGTAGTCCTCACCTTACAACAGTTCATCAAGGGACCGAAGTTACAACGGTACTGAAAAAAGTGACTTACGGCCATTTTTCACACAACCTATGGTCATGTGATCAAAGTTCAGAAGCTTGGCAACTGGCTCGCATTTATGACAGTCACAGTGTCTCAGGGTCATGTTTTCCAACTTTCTAGCAATCAGAAATCAATGGGGAAGACAGATCCACTGAACAACTGTGTTGCTAATTTAGCAACTGCAGTGATTCACTTAACAACTGGGGCAAGAAGGGTCATATAATGGGGCAAAACTCACTTAACAACTGTCTTGCTTAGCAAGAGAAATTTTCGGCTGAATTGTGGTCGTATGTTGAAGACTACCTGTACATCCTTATTGCAGATCTTGAAATCCTACTATGATTACAAAGAGTGAGGTACTTCCCAAGATCATTTTATCTATTGCATGCGGCGAATAATATTCCATAGGTGGCTTTTTATGTAGAAAGAGAGGCTATACAGGTAGTCCCCGACTTACAACAGTTCATTTAGTGACTGCTCTAAGTTACAATGGCACTGTAAAAAGGGACTTATGACAATTTTATCACATTTGCAACATCACCATAGTCACAGGATCAAAATTAAGACGCTTGATGACTGACTCGTATTTGTGATGGTTCGAGTGTCCTGGGGTTACATGATCCCTGTTTGCAACAAACAACGTCAATGGGGAAACCAAACTCACTTAATAACCGTGTTACTAATTCAACACCCTGCAGTGATTCACTTAACAGCTGTGGCACAAAGTCGTAAAATGGGGCAAAACTCAATAAACCAGCAAGAAAAATTTTGGGCTCCATTGTGGTCATAAGTCGAGGACTACCTGTCATGCCGTCAAGAGTCTGAATCTGAGGAGGAAGACGAAGAAGCTTACAGGGAGTGGGAATGGGGCTCCATTGGCTGTGGAAGAGCGAAGTCCGGTTGAGCAGAGCAGGGGAGAGATAGAACAAGAGAGGAGTTCAGGGGAAGATCCAGGCCCATCCCCTCTTCATCCTAGGGCACGCAGGGAGGAACAGAGAACAACATGGGTTGCGTGGCTGATGGGGGAGGAAAGGGCCCTGATTCCCTTCATTAGCCGTACCTGGGAATGAAAGTTTAAAAGAACTGAATGCTGACTGCGGCAGCTGCTGGGAGCAAACGTGACTTTATCCTGTGTTGTCTTTGCTTATCTGTGTTCCTGGCATCTTCCCAACCATGTGAGTTTTGCCATGCCTTCATGTCTGGAATTCTTGCTCCTGCCCTGCCAAACTAATTACCTCAGTTTGGCTTGATTGGATTTATAGTTACAGTTGGTGTTGACCATGTTTTGGCCTTAATTATCTGCAGCCAAAGGCTGTTCCTGGGAGTTTTTCTCCAGCTAGAAGGTAACCTGGATATTGGGGGCAAAGTTGGAGCTAATAAAGGGACTCTTATTGATTATCTGACTGTGTTGCCTTTGTGCCATGCTCCGGGTCATCACACTACCTGTATTCTCCAATCCTTTTCCTTAAACATCTTGGGTCAGCCCTACACCTCAATCCAGAAAAGAGGCAAACAGATTTGTTATCTCTGGGTTTGATGAATTGTATAGGAAAACTCCTTTTGAGTACGACCAACGGTTATGTTGGACTAGGATTGGGTGACTTGTTCCTGTCACGCTTTCAACCCAACAGGAGCTCTGTCATTTGTTATCAGAAGCTCCCCAGATTAAAAAACCAAAAAATACAACCTTGATCCAAAATGTCGCTCTCTGCATTTGAATATATCCACACAACCTGTCCTTGGCAGCAGTGCTGAGCTCATCGTGTCACATCATCCAAAAAATTGCTACAGCCAACCTGAACGGTCCCGAAGAATAAAACTCGTAACGGCTTCGAAAACAAAGGGCCTGTCTTGAACCTCCCAAGACAGCTGTCACATTTCAGTTCATCCGAATTTTGCAAATCGGTTTCAAGCGTGTAAGGATCATTCTGCCCATTGTAGTTGCGACAAAAGACCAAGAGGCCTCCTTCCAGTTTGCTGAGTCTATTGTTTGAATGATCTCAGCCTGTGTCGTCCAGGTTTGCAAACAGCCACCGGACGAGAGAATCATGCAAAATTTTAAAATAATATGCTTCTTCTCCGGATTGGCATTTTTGTTTTGACAGGCGTGGGGGCAACATCATCCCCAATAGATGGCAAAATAATTGTCACCATCTTCAAAAGTAAATTAATAAACACTTCCGAACTGTTCCATTATGGGTGTATAAATCCTCTGCCCACCCTTGGCTGGAGTGATTAATTCTAGCCATTTTTTTTTAAAAAAACTCCTCAAACTGCAACTTAAGAGGGATATGACGGATGCATTTCACTGGCAATAAGCAGTAACAAGCAGTGGTGGGATTCCACATTTTTTCCTACCGGTTCTATGAGAGAGCAGTTCGCAGCACCCAAAGACCACCCTCTGTATCAGTGCTGGTGAGGTGAACTGCTTTTTAGCTCAGCTGAGGCACAGCAATTCACTCTGGCACATGAATCAGCTGAGCTAAAAAAGCAAGGGGATACAGGATGGGAAAGGGTGGGGGCGGGTGGGTGGAGCCAGCCAGAGGTGGTATTTGCCGGTTCTCCGAACTACTCCAAATTTCCGCTACTGGTATGCCACAACCGGTGCGAACCGGCTGAATACCACCTCTGGTCACAAAGACTCAGGAGTCTCTCTGCTGACAGTATTTGCAGACAGAGAATGCTTGACCTTTTTCTGTAGTTCTTCGATAAAAGTTATTTCCAGAAGGGGAAATATCTAGAGGAAGTGTGAAAATATTTTGTGTAGATTAGGAAAAGGAAAGACATGAAGTGCCGGCGCTTAATATACGATCTCATTTTTTTTTGTTAAATCGGAACGTGTTGCAAAGAGTGCATGGAAGATAGAAACAAAGATATTTTATTTATTATCTTGCCTTCATTGTTTTTTATAAATAACTCAAGATGGTGAACATATGTTATACTCCTTCCTTCCTATTTTCTTCACAACCACCCTGTGAGGTGGGTTGGACTGAGACAGGGGCTGGCCCAAAGTCACCCAGCCAGCTTTCATCCCTAAAACAGGACTAGAACTCAGCATCTCCCAGTGATTGGTCCATAGTCATCCAGCCAGCTCTCATGCATAAGGTGGGACTAGAACTCACTATTTCTTGGTGATTGGCTCAGTCACCCAGCCACCTTTCATGTCTAAAGCAGGACTAGACTTCACTATTTCCTGGCGATTAGCTCAGTTACCAGCCACTTTTCAAAGCTAATTTAGGACTAGAATGCACCTTCTCCTGGTTTGTAGCTTGGTGCCTTAACCACTAGATCAAACTAGATTCACTACTTTACTTTATTAAATATTGAGGTCTCTCGACATGCAGAAATTTCTTGAAAAGAGGGAACTATGGGAAATTAGCGAATTTCTAATTGTAGCTAGGTGCCAACTCCTAGTTAAGAAAGATGGATGTGCCCATGTTTATTTTGGCCTGTTTGTGTACCAGGGCTAAATCTGAATCCAACCTAGAAATGTTGGCTTTGCATGGCGCATCTTTTCTGACCCAGCACTGACTAAATGGATTTGACTACATTTCCCAGAATTCATAGCTATTATCAATAATGATAGATGATTCTCTGCCTACAACCTAGCCCTCTATGAATGCAAATTTAAACAAGATTTTTAAATTAAAAAAAAAGAACTAGCACAAATAGGGATTTGAAAATAAAATCATAATAGGTTTTTGCTTTTAGTGCCAATTATTTTTCCCCTCCCTATTGAGGTCCAAAATACAGCTTTCCTCCACTTCTATGGACCTGCTGAACCCTGAAGTGGTTTGGCTAAGGAGTTGTCAATTAAACCTTCCATTTAATGGTAGAGGATGACTCATGCACTCCGTCTCTTCCACGTTCAATTCACATGAGCTCATTTTTCTGTAAAAGAAGAAACATCTTTGCAATTAAAGCAGGGATGTGAACTAAAGCGACTACATAAGAGCTAGGAGAAGACATGTTGATCTGTCAATTCCATTCTCATCAGAACTTACTCACTACACATAAGCCCCACCTTGTGCTTGATACATGATGGCATTGTGCAATTCTGGTTGTTCAAATCTCTTCCCACCCTACCCCACCCCACCCCAAATCCTTTTGGAGTCAGACTGGTTAAAAATGGTGTTTGTGTTAATCCTTAGAAGATTGTAAGGGTGAGCCAAAATGCCAAGCTTTATTCTAGCTTTCTCTCCACTAAGAAATTCTCCACTTCATCCACTCTATTAATCTAGGCAACCAAGTCTAATGCCACCTAGAGGCTACTTTCTAATATTACATTATCCACCTAGTCGAACAGTATAGGTGTTCTCGAATTACAACCATTCTTTAGTGACAGTTCGAAGTTTTTCAGTTCAGTTCTTGGAGGAGAAGTGAAATGTCTTCAAGGAAAAACAAAGAAAGTCCAGTTGCCTCTTGAAAAGCACCTTTGGGACAACCTTGACCTGAATGACTGAGAATCTCCATAGATATTAATTCCATGTTTCTATGGGTCCCTTCATTCCTATCGAGAATCTTTTGGTATCATCCAAACCACCTACAGTACATGTCAAGGACCTACTGCTGGCCAATACTGTAAGACACAGAGCAGCCTTCCTGTATTCTAAGTCCTCCAGGTTTGTTGGACAACCAATACGGAGGGGGTCATTGAACATCAAGGTTAGTGGAACCAATAGGAGGTGAAACCAGCACTCATGGACTCCATTAAGTTGGAGAAGGTGGGTTAGAGAATCTAGAAGTGAATCTACATGTGTGGATTCCAACTTTCAGAATCTTCGGTAACAGCCATACTAGTTGGAGAATTACAGGAGAGAGAATCCCCATATCTGGATGGTGGCCAGCTTGCAGAAGTTTGGACTGAAATGGTCATAGTGGGCTAAAATGCTATAGAACCAGATTCCTCCACTGAGCATAGAATCTGACCAGAGGATTGCCAAGGTCCCTTCCTGTGTGTACATTCCAGGATGCTACTTGCAAAAGATCAGTGCTTGGAAAGAAAAATATAAATAAGAAATGAAGCAAATCAGGAACAAGTAGCAACAAGAATGCCTGAGAATTAAGACTCGACTCAGACAAAGGTGGAGGTGAAAACAAATTTAATTGGTCGTTGTTCTTCCAAACCTGATCATAATTTATGACCCCAACACTGTCTTTTAGGACAGAGGCTTTCTCTTAAAGGGCTTCTGTGGCATTCAAGATACTCCATGTAAAAAAATCATACCCGTGACAAACCAACTCGGAGTCAAGATGTCCAGTGCAAGGAATTTCTTTGCTGTAACCCAGAGAGTCTCACTTTAGCAGGCAGGCGAAAAGAGAAGGAGGAGGAGTAAGTAAAACCAATGCATCTGAATCAGACAGCCATTCTCACGTCCGTCTCGTCTTCTGTTTCTTGGCTTGCCTCTTGATATCCTCGAGGCCTCCTGTATCAGCCCCCGCCTGCCCCAGAGCACACACCCCTTGGAGACGGCTGGTTAACTGAAGCAGCAGGGGAATCAACTGGAGGAACAGAAAACAGGCTACATTTTGGCCCAGGGAAGGGGAAATTCTAGACCAACATGATACAACATGATACAAGTTTGGCAAAATGAACACATGCATTTAAAAGCACTGGGAAAGAAGTCGTATTGCACACTCTGAGCATTAGCTGGTGCCTCTGATTGGCCAAACCCACGAAAGACAATGATCCCAACCACAGTTCATCTATCCAAACCTCAACCCCAGCATCAAAATGTTTGTAGCTTGGTGCAAAACCCAAGGGAAGCCATCCTAGCAAGATGATGTTCATTGGGCACCCAAGAAAGGGAAGCAACTCAACCCAAAGCACAGCCACAACCATACAGACATCACTACAAAACAATTCCTCTATTACCTTGTCATGGTTGTAGCCAGCTAACAAAAGCAGCAGAGTCAATGGAAGGGCGATGTAGGATCCTTGAGCAATATCCTGCTCTGGCAGTTTTCTCTGAAAAGGAAGGTAAGAGTTGTAGTCTTGGAATACTTTTGGTAGTTAAGGGCCCAGAAAAATCCCCACAGTGGTGTTACGTCGTCCCTTAGAAATCATCAAAGGCATCACATCTGCCAAGTGCAAACTATCAGGACTATCAGTTAAGGTGAAATCCAGGTTTATGGCTTAAGTCTATATACAAGAATCTATTCAACTAAAGTTCAATACTAAATTAGCACCAGATAAGGGTCAATGGAATTCAAGAGAGGGTTAGACTTGTATCATTTGTGGGAACGCAATGATTCTAGGCTGATGACAAGCTTAACTCCACCCCTCCCAGCTCTGCCTATCCTCCTCCTGCAATAGCTTATTGATTTTCTTTGCCTGAATATGCCATGGTTTGCTGTGATTAAATCTCCATTAGCTAGGTTCATCTACCACAGCAAGCCACTAATCATGGCTGCTAACCCACCAGCGAGCTCACCATGGCGTTATGCTGGGGCTGACTCCCACTCTTCTTTCTCTCTCTCTCCCTCCCTCTCTCCAGAAATTTGCAGCACCTTACCGTAGGATTAAAAACCAAGGTGATGTGCTTGTGGTATCCGATGGTAGTGAATGAGACTTGAGGTAGAGTGTAGTCATACTGGGACTTGGACAGTGTGGAATCTAAAAGCACCATGTAATTCTAGCAGGAAAAGAAGGATAGAGGGAATGGAGAAAGGAAAAATAAAAACAGAATAAAACAAAAAAGGAAAAAGAAAGCAAAACACAGGATCTGAATCACATTTGGATGTTCTTCTAGGTAGACATTTACTGCAACACCCCAGCTGATTTCACATTATTTCGACAGGTCAGTAATTTTGTTTGTTTATATCCTACTTTTATTAATTTTTACAAATAACTCAGGGCAGGGAATGTATTCAACACACCTTCTTCCTCCTATTTTTCCCACAACAGTCCTGTGAGGTGGATTGGGCTGAGAGAGGGAGGGATTGGCCCATAGTCACCCAGCTGGTTTTCATGCCTAAGGTGGGACTAGAACTCTCAATATCCTGGTGATTGGCCAAAGTCACCCACCCAGTTTTCATGCTACGGCAGGACTAGAACTCTCTGTCTCCTGGTATTTATTCCAAAGACACCCAGCTGGCTTTCACACCTAAGGCAGGACTAGAACTCTCAGTATCCTGGTGTTTATTCTAAAGACACCCAGCTGGCTTTGGTGGCTAATATTGAATTCATAGTCTCTTGCTTTCTAGCCCAGTGCCTTAACCACCAGACCAAACTGTCTCTCATTTCTATTTCTTTCCAAAATTCAGAATTGCAACGGACAGCAAAGAAAAACTCTGTCTTATCTGCAGCTGAAGGAGAAAACTCTGCGGTCTCTCTTATGGAGAGAAACCCATCCAGGTCTATACAGTGTTTCCCCCAAAAATAAGACCCAACGGAAAATAAGTCCTAGCATGATTTTTTTCAAGATGCTTGTAATATAAGCCCTACCCCCCAAAAAACAAGCCCCAGTTAAGATCATCAGCCAGACAGACACATTTAGTACTGTATTTCCCCCAAAATAAGACCTAATCGGAAAAGAAGTGGTAATCCGTCTTTTGGTCCCGGTCTTATTTTCGGGAAAACACAGTACTAAGAACTCATCTTCCCCTGAAGATGTTTTACAAGACAACTGAGTGAAAACAGAAGAAAATGATTCCTGCTCCCACTCTGCAAGGACGGGCCTATTGCTGAATAAAAACTTCTTCATACAGATTTTCTTTACGTTTGAAGATTAGTACCTCTCCATCCCGGAGCAGAGGTGGGAAATGAAAGAATAAAGACTGGCCGAGTGAGACCGTGTGAACCGGATTGTCCAAGTTTTCACTTTTGTAAAGTTTCACCTGGGGAGAAAACACAAACACACACACACACACAAAGTGGTTATTGTTAAATGAGAGGTAGAGGCAGGGATGGGCTGCTAGCGGTTTGCACTGGTTTGCTGTGGGCAGGAGGCTGACTAGGCCACGCCCACCATGGCCACACCAACCAGCAACCAGGCAGAGAACCAATTGCTAAATTTTTGAAGCCCACCCCTGGGTAGAGGGGTAGCCAAAATGCTAACAGATCAGCTGAAATGAGCATCAATACATCCATAACACACAATGTGATTATTTTGGTTGAAGATGACTACAGATAGTCCTTGACTTATGACTACAATGGAGCCCAAGATTTCTGCTGCTACATGTAAGCAGACAGCGAATGTGTTTGGTCCCATTTATGCCTTTCTTGCCACAGTTATTAAATGCACCACCACAGTTGTAAAGTAAAACTGGCTTCCCATTTGACTTGGCTTCTCAAAAGGGGATCACATAACCCGGGACTTTGCAATCGTCATAAATACGAGCCAGTTTGAATTTTGATTACTAGACCCTGGGATGCTGCAATGGTTGTAAGCATGAAAAAGCAGTCTATCACTTTTTTCCAGTGCTGCTATTGTCAATGGCTTGCACAAATCCTTCAGAAGGAGGATACCGGTCTTGATCAGTCATCCAGTATCCATTCTCACTGCTCCTTCTGAGATATCCTCCTTCTCCTCCATCTTCACTGAGTCTTTGCACCACCCAACTTACGCCAGTACTGGGGTTCAGCACCTGGGCAGCTCCCTCGGGTGCCGTAAGTATTTAAAGATTTGAGATAATGTCAGCGCTCCAGAAAACCTCAACTCCAATCAATAACTCCGAGACAGACATCTTTCAAAGGTTCCTTTATTAATGTAGTAAACTGGCACATCTGGGGAATCCTGAAACTGAAAGTTCCGACTTCTCTTGCAAATAAGTAAAAACTTACAAATCCATCCCCTGCATCCAGCACGATTATATGCCCAATAACCAACTGTCCCAACTTGAGACGCCCCTCACCCAGGTGCAGAAAGAACATGACCTTGACTTAGAAGAAAATGCTATTATGTCTAAACACATACATCTCTTCAAGAAATTCCCTCCCATTTTCCCAGGCTCAAGAAAGTGGCAGCGTGGAAGTGTCTGGTGCTAATATGGCTTCCAAATCTGACTGTCATGCCCCTGGTGAAGACTGACTCTGAGGGAAAGGAGGAACAGCCAGACAGGAGGAAAGTGTGGCTCTGGAGGTTGTGGAGGAGGCTGGGAAGGGCAGAGGCCAGCTGGGCAGTCAGAGGAGGACCCAGGCCCATCCCTCTCCATCCTAGGGCATGTAGGGAGAAGAGGATAAGGGAGAGACATGGTCTCACTGGGAGGAGAGGCCTTGATCCTCTTCATGGGCTGCAGCCATGACAACTGGATAAGAGGACAGGCATGCATATGGGCAAGTGCTGGAAACAAAGCGTGGAAATATCTCTAGTTTATTGTTCCTCTCTGAGTTTGGCGCCCTTCCCAGTGTGTGTTTTGATATCTGTGGATGTCTTCAAACCCTTATCTTGCCTGGTTTGTGTTGTTTTACTCTTTTTATAATTTAAACACATTTCCTCTCCTTCTTGTAACTGCTTGTGTGGGAGTTTTTGTCTCCAGTCAAGGATATTTGGAGCTTGGAAGCAAAGTGAAGGAATAAAAGGGCTTCACTTGTTTTTTGTGACTGTGTTTATTTTGTATCCCACCCTGTCATCACACT
>CM019164.1:12843665-12919573 GCA_009733165.1 Naja naja
GGTTTCAAGCGTGTAAGGATCATTCTGCCCATTGTAGTTGCGACAAAGACCAAGAGGCCTCCTTCCAGTTTGCTGAGTCTATTGTTTGAATGATCTCAGCCTGTGTCGTCCAGGTTTGCAAACAGCCACCGGGGAGAATCATGCAAAATTTTAAAATAATATGCTTCTTCTCGGATTGGCATTTTTGTTTTGACAGGCTGGGGGGCAACATCATCCCCAATAGATGGCAAAATAATTGTCACCATCTTCAAAAGTAAATTAATAAACACTTCCGAACTGTTCCATTATGGGTGTATAAATCCTCTGCCCACCCTTGGCTGGAGTGATTAATTCTAGCCATTTTTTTAAAAACTCCTCAAACTGCAACTTAAGAGGGATATGACGGATGCATTTCACTGGCAATAAGCAGTAACAAGCAGTGGTGGGATTCCACATTTTTCCTACGGTTCTATGAGAGAGCAGTTAGCACCCAAAGACCACCCTCTGTATCAGTGCTGGTGAGTGAACTGCTTTTAGCTCAGCTGAGGCACAGCAATTCACTCTGGCACATGAATCAGCTGAGCTAAAAAGCAAGGATACAGGATGGGAAAGGGTGGGGGCGGGTGGGTGGAGCCAGCCAGAGGTGGTATTTGCGGTTCTCGAACTACTCCAAATTTCCGCTACTGGTATGCCACAACCGGCTGCGAACCGTGAATACCACCTCTGGTCACAAAGACTCAGGAGTCTCTCTGCTGACAGTATTTGCAGACAGAGAATGCTTGACCTTTTTCTGTAGTTCTTGATAAAAGTTATTTCCAGAAGGGGAAATATCTAGAGGAAGTGTGAAAATATTTTGTGTAGATTAGGAAAAGGAAAGACATGAAGTGCCGGCGCTTAATATACGATCTCATTTTTTTTAAATGTCGGGCGTGTTGCAAAGAGTGCATGGAAGATAGAAACAAAGATATTTTATTTATTATCTTGCCTTCATTGTTTTTTATAAATAACTCAAGATGGTGAACATATGTTATACTCCTTCCTTCCTATTTTCTTCACAACCACCCTGTGAGGTGGGTTGGACTGAGACAGGGGCTGGCCCAAAGTCACCCAGCCAGCTTTCATCCCTAAAACAGGACTAGAACTCAGCATCTCCCAGTGATTGGTCCATAGTCATCCAGCCAGCTCTCATGCATAAGGTGGGACTAGAACTCACTATTTCTTGGTGATTGGCTCAGTCACCCAGCCACCTTTCATGTCTAAAGCAGGACTAGACTTCACTATTTCCTGGCGATTAGCTCAGTTACCAGCCACTTTTCAAAGCTAATTTAGGACTAGAATGCACCTTCTCCTGGTTTGTAGCTTGGTGCCTTAACCACTAGATCAAACTAGATTCACTACTTTACTTTATTAAATATTGAGGTCTCTCGACATGCAGAAATTTCTTGAAAAGAGGGAACTATGGGAAATTAGCAATTTCTAATTGTAGCTAGGTGCCAACTCCTAGTTAAGAAAGATGGATGTGCCCATGTTTATTTTGGCCTGTTTGTGTACCAGGGCTAAATCTGAATCCAACCTAGAAATGTTGGCTTTGCATGGCGATCTTTTCTGACCCAGCACTGACTAAATGGATTTGACTACATTTCCCAGAATTCATAGCTATTATCAATAATGATAGATGATTCTCTGCCTACAACCTAGCCCTCTATGAATGCAAATTTAAACAAGATTTTAAATTAAAAAAAGAACTAGCACAAATAGGGATTTGAAAATAAAATCATAATAGGTTTTTGCTTTTAGTGCCAATTATTTTTCCCCTCCCTATTGAGGTCCAAAATACAGCTTTCCTCCACTTCTATGGACCTGCTGAACCCTGAAGTGGTTTGGCTAAGGAGTTGTCAATTAAACCTTCCATTTAATGGTAGAGGATGACTCATGCACTCCGTCTCTTCCACGTTCAATTCACATGAGCTCATTTTTCTGTAAAAGAAGAAACATCTTTGCAATTAAAGCAGGGATGTGAACTAAAGCGACTACATAAGAGCTAGGAGAAGACATGTTGATCTGTCAATTCCATTCTCATCAGAACTTACTCACTACACATAAGCCCCACCTTGTGCTTGATACATGATGGCATTGTGCAATTCTGGTTGTTCAAATCTCTTCCCACCCTACCCCACCCCACCCCAAATCCTTTTGGAGTCAGACTGGTTAAAAATGGTGTTTGTGTTAATCCTTAGAAGATTGTAAGGGTGAGCCAAAATGCCAAGCTTTATTCTAGCTTTCTCTCCACTAAGAAATTCTCCACTTCATCCACTCTATTAATCTAGGCAACCAAGTCTAATGCCACCTAGAGGCTACTTTCTAATATTACATTATCCACCTAGTCGAACAGTATAGGTGTTCTCGAATTACAACCATTCTTTAGTGACAGTTCGAAGTTTTTCAGTTCAGTTCTTGGAGGAGAAGTGAAATGTCTTCAAGGAAAAACAAAGAAAGTCCAGTTGCCTCTTGAAAAGCACCTTTGGGACAACCTTGACCTGAATGACTGAGAATCTCCATAGATATTAATTCCATGTTTCTATGGGTCCCTTCATTCCTATCGCAGAATCTTTTGGTATCATCCAAACCACCTACAGTACATGTCAAGGACCTACTGCTGGCCAATACTGTAAGACACAGAGCAGCCTTCCTGTATTCTAAGTCCTCCAGGTTTGTTGGACAACCAATACGGAGGGGGGTCATTGAACATCAAGGTTAGTGGAACCAATAGGAGGTGAAACCAGCACTCATGGACTCCATTAAGTTGGAGAAGGTGGGTTAGAGAATCTAGAAGTGAATCTACATGTGTGGATTCCAACTTTCAGAATCTTCGGTAACAGCCATACTAGTTGGAGAATTACAGGAGAGAGAATCCCCATATCTGGATGGTGGCCAGCTTGCAGAAGTTTGGACTGAAATGGTCATAGTGGGCTAAAATGCTATAGAACCAGATTCCTCCACTGAGCATAGAATCTGACCAGAGGATTGCCAAGGTCCCTTCCTGTGTGTACATTCCAGGATGCTACTTGCAAAAGATCAGTGCTTGGAAAGAAAAATATAAATAAGAAATGAAGCAAATCAGGAACAAGTAGCAACAAGAATGCCTGAGAATTAAGACTCGACTCAGACAAAGGTGGAGGTGAAAACAAATTTAATTGGTCGTTGTTCTTCCAAACCTGATCATAATTTATGACCCCAACACTGTCTTTTAGGACAGAGGCTTTCTCTTAAAGGGCTTCTGTGGCATTCAAGATACTCCATGTAAAAAATCATACCGTGACAAACCAACTCGAGTCAAGATGTCCAGTGCAAGGAATTTCTTTGCTGTAACCCAGAGAGTCTCACTTTAGCAGGCAGGCGAAAAGAGAAGGAGGAGGAGTAAGTAAAACCAATGCATCTGAATCAGACAGCCATTCTCACGTCCGTCTCGTCTTCTGTTTCTTGGCTTGCCTCTTGATATCCTCGAGGCCTCCTGTATCAGCCCCGCCTGCCCCAGAGCACACACCCCTTGGAGACGGCTGGTTAACTGAAGCAGCAGGGGAATCAACTGGAGGAACAGAAAACAGGCTACATTTTGGCCCAGGGAAGGGAAATTCTAGACCAACATGATACAACATGATACAAGTTTGGCAAAATGAACACATGCATTTAAAAGCACTGGGAAAGAAGTCGTATTGCACACTCTGAGCATTAGCTGGTGCCTCTGATTGGCCAAACCCACGAAAGACAATGATCCCAACCACAGTTCATCTATCCAAACCTCAACCCCAGCATCAAAATGTTTGTAGCTTGGTGCAAAACCCAAGGGAAGCCATCCTAGCAAGATGATGTTCATTGGGCACCCAAGAAAGGGAAGCAACTCAACCCAAAGCACAGCCACAACCATACAGACATCACTACAAAACAATTCCTCTATTACCTTGTCATGGTTGTAGCCAGCTAACAAAAGCAGCAGAGTCAATGGAAGGGCGATGTAGGATCCTTGAGCAATATCCTGCTCTGGCAGTTTTCTCTGAAAAGGAAGGTAAGAGTTGTAGTCTTGGAATACTTTTGGTAGTTAAGGGCCCAGAAAAATCCCCACAGTGGTGTTACGTCGTCCCTTAGAAATCATCAAAGGCATCACATCTGCCAAGTGCAAACTATCAGGACTATCAGTTAAGGTGAAATCCAGGTTTATGGCTTAAGTCTATATACAAGAATCTATTCAACTAAAGTTCAATACTAAATTAGCACCAGATAAGGGTCAATGGAATTCAAGAGAGGGTTAGACTTGTATCATTTGTGGGAGCATAATGATTCTAGGCTGATGACAAGCTTAACTCCACCCCTCCCAGCTCTGCCTATCCTCCTCCTGCAATAGCTTATTGATTTTCTTTGCCTGAATATGCCATGGTTTGCTGTGATTAAATCTCCATTAGCTAGGTTCATCTACCACAGCAAGCCACTAATCATGGCTGCTAACCCACCAGAGCTCACCATGGCGTTATGCTGGGGCTGACTCCCACTCTTCTTTCTCTCTCTCTCCTCCCTCTCCAGAAATTTGCAGCACCTTACCGTAGGATTAAAAACCAAGGTGATGTGCTTGTGGTATCCGATGGTAGTGAATGAGACTTGAGGTAGAGTGTAGTCATACTGGGACTTGGACAGTGTGGAATCTAAAAGCACCATGTAATTCTAGCAGGAAAAGAAGGATAGAGGGAATGGAGAAAGGAAAAATAAAAACAGAATAAAACAAAAAAGAAAAAAGAAAGCAAAACACAGGATCTGAATCACATTTGGATGTTCTTCTAGGTAGACATTTACTGCAACACCCCAGCTGATTTCACATTATTTCGACAGGTCAGTAATTTTGTTTGTTTATATCCTACTTTTATTAATTTTTACAAATAACTCAGGGCAGGGAATGTATTCAACACACCTTCTTCCTCCTATTTTTCCCACAACAGTCCTGTGAGGTGGATTGGGCTGAGAGAGGGAGGGATTGGCCCATAGTCACCCAGCTGGTTTTCATGCCTAAGGTGGGACTAGAACTCTCAATATCCTGGTGATTGGCCAAAGTCACCCACCCAGTTTTCATGCTACGGCAGGACTAGAACTCTCTGTCTCCTGGTATTTATTCCAAAGACACCCAGCTGGCTTTCACACCTAAGGCAGGACTAGAACTCTCAGTATCCTGGTGTTTATTCTAAAGACACCCAGCTGGCTTTGGTGGCTAATATTGAATTCATAGTCTCTTGCTTTCTAGCCCAGTGCCTTAACCACCAGACCAAACTGTCTCTCATTTCTATTTCTTTCCAAAATTCAGAATTGCAACGGACAGCAAAGAAAAACTCTGTCTTATCTGCAGCTGAAGGAGAAAACTCTGCGGTCTCTCTTATGGAGAGAAACCCATCCAGGTCTATACAGTGTTTCCCCCAAAAATAAGACCCAACCGGAAAATAAGTCCTAGCATGATTTTTTTTCAAGATGCTTGTAATATAAGCCCTACCCCCCAAAAAACAAGCCCCAGTTAAGATCATCAGCCAGACAGACACATTTAGTACTGTATTTCCCCCAAAATAAGACCTAATCGGAAAAGAAGTGGTAATCCGTCTTTTGGTCCCGGTCTTATTTTCGGGAAAACACAGTACTAAGAACTCATCTTCCCCTGAAGATGTTTTACAAGACAACTGAGTGAAAACAGAAGAAAATGATTCCTGCTCCCACTCTGCAAGGACGGGCCTATTGCTGAATAAAAACTTCTTCATACAGATTTTCTTTACGTTTGAAGATTAGTACCTCTCCATCCCGAGCAGAGGTGGGAAATGAAAGAATAAAGACTGGCCGAGTGAGACCGTGTGAACCGGATTGTCCAAGTTTTCACTTTTGTAAAGTTTCACCTGGGGAGAAAACACAAACACACACACACACACAAAGTGGTTATTGTTAAATGAGAGGTAGAGGCAGGGATGGGCTGCTAGCGGTTTGCACTGGTTTGCTGTGGTGCAGGAGGCTGACTAGGCCACGCCCACCATGGCCACACCCACCCAGCAACCAGGCAGAGAACCAATTGCTAAATTTTTTGAAGCCCACCCCTGGGTAGAGGGGTAGCCAAATGCTAACAGATCAGCTGAAATGAGCATCAATACATCCATAACACACAATGTGATTATTTTTGGTTGAAGATGACTACAGATAGTCCTTGACTTATGACTACAATGGAGCCCAAGATTTCTGCTGCTACAGTAAGGCAGACAGCCGAATGTGTTTGGTCCCATTTTATGACCTTTCTTGCCACAGTTATTAAATGCACCACCACAGTTGTAAAGTAAAACTGGCTTCCCATTTGACTTGGCTTCTCAAAAGGGGATCACATAACCCCGGGACTTTGCAATCGTCATAAATACGAGCCAGTTGAATTTTGATTACTCGACCCTGGGGATGCTGCAATGGTTGTAAGCATGAAAAGCAGTCTATCACTTTTTTCCAGTGATGCTATTGTCAATGGCTTGCACAAATCCTTCAGAAGGAGGATACCGGGTCTTGATCAGTCATCCAGTATCCATTCTCACTGCTCCTTCTGAGATATCCTCCTTCTCCTCCATCTTCACTGAGTCTTTGCACCACCCGAACTTTACGTCAGTACTGGGGTTCAGCACCCTGGGCAGCCCCCTTTCGGGGTGCCGGTAAGTATTTAAAGATTTGAGATAATGTCAGCGTTCCAGAAAACCTCAACTCCAATCAATAACTCCGAGACAGACATCTTCTCAAAGGTTCCTTTTATTAGCGTAGTAAACTGGCACATCTGGGGAATCCTGAAACTGAAAGTTCCGGACTTCCTTGCAAATAAGTAAAAAACTTACAAATCCATCCCCTGCATCCAGCATCGCATTATATGCCCCAATAACCAACTGTCCCAACTTGAGACGTCCCCTCACCCAGGTGCAGAAAGAACATGACCTTGACTTAGAAGAAAAATGCTATTATGTCTAACCACATACACTTCAAGAAATTCCCCCCTCCCATTTTCCCAGGCTCAAGAAAGTGGCAGCGTGGAAGTGTCTGGTGCTAATATGGCTTCCAAATCTGACTGTCATGCCCCTGGTGAAGACTGACTCTGAGGGAAAGGAGGAACAGCCGACAGGGAGTGAAAGTGTGGCTCTGGAGGTTGTGGAGGAGGCTGGGGAAGGGCAGAGGCCAGCTGGGCAGTCAGAGGAGGACCCAGGCCCATCCCCTCTCAATCCTAGGGCATGTAGGGAGAAGAGGATAAGGGAGAGACATGGTCTACTGGGGAGGAGAGGGCCTTGATCCTCTTCATGGGCTGCAGCCATGACAACTGGATAAAGGGACAGGCATGCATATGGGCAAGTGCTGGAAACAAAGCGTGGAAATATCTCTAGTTTATTGTTCCTCTCTGAGTTTGGCGTCCTTCCCAGTGTGTGTTTTGATATCTGTGGATGTCTTCAAACCCTTATCTTGCCTGGTTTGTGTTGTTTTTCACTCTTTATAATTTAAACGACATTTCCTCCTTCTTGTAACTGCTTGTGTGGGAGTTTTTTGTCTCCAGTCAAGGATATTTGGGGCTTGGAAGCAAAGTGAAGGAATAAAAGGGGCTTCACTTGTTTTTTGTGACTGTGTTTATTTTGTATCCCACCCTGGGTCATCACACTGACAGTTGTAACTTCAGTCACTAAATGAATGGTTGGAAGTTGAGAACTAGCTGTTTTTGGATCTGGATCTGGCATGGTAGCCATCAGCAGTTCCTATCAGAAAGTTTTTTTTCTCTCTCTCCAATGTCTAGTAGCAATTAGCAGCTTCAGTGATTGCTCCCGTGCTGGACCAGAAGCAGCAAATAGCCGAATATTTTTATTCCCAGTTTAGTGCAGGTCCCCCCCCCCCACTTTCTGCACCCTGAAAAAAAAATTTAGACAATTCCACCAGTACTTAACTCACCCATAAGGTAGGGAGGTACTCGGAAGGGGTGATCACATTTCCGCTCAGATCGAATTGGTTGATTTGGCGGAAAGCCACGATGTTCACATTGTCGACGTCATCACTGCCGACCTACAATTTGGGGTGGAAAAAGGATGATGGTTTGAAAAGAGCCTTGGTGGTGCAGGTTGTTAAATGCCTAGCATTTAGCTCCAGCTGCCTGCAATTAGTGCAGGCTCGAATCCCACCAGGCTCAAGGTTGACTCAGCCTTCCATCCTCCCAGGGTAGATAAATTGAGGACCCAAGATTGTTGGGGGCAATAAGCTGACTTTGTAAAAATGCCGCTTAGTAATAAGCAGGCATATACAATGGAAGGAAGGCTATTGCTGAGCGCATTGGGTTGTATCCCAAATATTGTAAGCCGCCCTGAGTCTCCGGAGAAGGGCAGCATATAAATATGAATTAAAAAAAAAAAAACAGGAATGCCTTTTCTTAGGTCAACTGCCTCATCAGGTTTGCAATCAGAAAGAACATTTCCACTCCTTGGTCGGTTGTGCGGGGAAGAAAGTGATGCGTGCAATATTCTCGAGGAAGAAACTTCAGAGTTCAAGTGTCCCCGAGGTTTCAGTTTCAAAATTTGAAACAGGGGAGCCCACGCATACTCAGCTGAAGACAACCACCTCATTTAAAACAAAACTGGGTTAGCTACTCCATAAGCTTCCTCTCTCTGACCTCCCAAAGGAGAGTTTCTATTTTGGAACTAATTTCCTGTATGAAAAATTCCGGTTATTGGTAGTCCTCAGCTTACAACCTTAATGCGAGTCTGCCGGTTATGGTTATTAAGCCGTGATGTTTGTAAAGTGGGTCATCATGTCCAGACTAGTCCAATTTTTACAATTTTTCTATGCACCAGTTAATTGAATCCCTATTTTAACTTACTGCACCTCTATATGGTTTGCCAATTGCACCATGGCAGATAGGACAGCGCTCCAGAAGGTTAATGTCATTGCCCAGAGGTTCATAGGTTGCCCTCTTCCCTCTTTGGAAGAGCTTTATAGCTCCCGCTGCCTTAAGAAAGTTCAAAACATCCTCAAAGATCCATCTCATCCTGGGCACCCCTTTTTTTGAACTACTGCCATCTGGCAGACGGTACAGGATAATAAAAACAAGGACAAATAGGCTGAAAAACAGCTTCTATCCCGGGGCAGGAACTCTATTGAATTCTGCTGTATAGTGCAGTGTAGGTGTGGTGTCGGGGGTTTTCGGTTCAACGTGTGGGGGGTGAAGGATGTGTGTTTGTGTTTATTTTCATGGTCATGATGTGCACTGAAGATGGTGTCTGATTTCATTGTATGAGGTGCAATGACAATAAAGTAAAGTAAACTATAAACAATCTTTAGAAGAAAGCTGTCATCATTAAGCCTGCCAGACCCTGCTTGGCACCTTGACATCTTGCCATCAATTTGAGAAGGGAAGAGTGGAGCAAATCGGCAATAAAGCTGTATACCTTTTTGATGGGAAATTGGGAGGGGGAGATTGACAGGTGAGAAAAACCAGTATCAGGGCTCTGGCAGCTACCCCCATTTAAATCATGAGTCTTGAGCCAAACTTCCAAAACTTATAAAAGGGATTTATTGGGAGTTAACACGCCGGCACTGCCTGGGTATAGCCGACTCTGAGACACATCATTCATTGTCACCCTTGACCCTGGTTTTCCCCACCCCCCTGGGTGTATCATAATTCATATTCTCCAATGGGACACATCCATAGCCAAGAGTCATCAATCATGCTCTCCAGTTAGAATTTTGCATGGCAGAAACTTCAGTCACCTAGAAACTATCTTTGAAAACATGTATGGAATGCAAGCTGCCTACTGCTGCCCTTCCTCCCTTTCTGTTGGCAACTCTAAAAAGACCATAGAAATATTTTATGAGTTGACAACCAGAGCGTTTTGGAATCCAGTTCATGCTGGCATCTTCAAGGCCGGTTACCCTGAGAGTGGACTGTCACCAGCCCAAACACCTCAGCATTTCTCAAAATATCTCAGCAGCGCCGGATTGGTTGCACATGATCGGACAATAGTGGGGGAAGGTCTGAGGGGACCAAGAGGTTAGTTTTCATGGGAACTTTAGATTTCACCTGACTTCATTGTAATCTCTCAATAAAAGTGCTTTTTCACTTCAATGGGAGTTGAGAGTTTTACTTTCCTAGGAGATCAGACTTGGGCAGGTCTGAAAAATCCATTGTTTGCCATGGGGTGTTTTAGCCCCCTCCCAAAAAAATGGAAATAAATGTAAATCTGTTTTGGAAGCTCTGTGGAAATTTGAATGATTATTAAGTAACGGACTATGAGTTGAGGGCTACCTGTAACTATTCTGTGCTGTACTTCTGGAACATTCTTTTGAACAGTGATCATGACTTCCTAAATCCATTCGTTCATTCGTCCATCCATCCATCCATCCATCCAATCCATCCATCTATCCAATTTATAACAAGAACAGAATACCTGGATAGCGGAATACTGTGGAAGAGCTCTTTCAATGTGATCATTGCCTTCGGCTTTCAGTTGAATGTGATACAGGCAGGACGGCTTTTTACGTATAAAATTAAGAAAAAAGACGCAGATTAACATCCCCAAGGTTAAGCATTGTCATTACGACATGTGCAACTGCTTTCGCACCTGCCATGACTTAACTGAATCACAACTTGTTGAAGAAGACGTTAAGTAGCTGGATTCACCGGACACTAATCCACAAATCCACATTTTCTAATTAAAAGAACAGAATTTACCCAGCATATTATGGCTCAGTACGATGAGTAAATTCAGGCTTTGGAGCTACAACCTCCCCTTAAAAACTGCCAGTGGTTTAACTCAAACCCAGCAGGAGCTTGCACCAATTCTGCTGTTTTTAAAGAGACTCACCAGCAGACCCCGTAGCCGGAATCTGCCCTCTTCATCCGTGACAGTGTCTTCTCCGTAGATGGCACACTCCCCCTGTCCTACCGCTTCCACCGCAATCCCTTGCTCAGGTTCCCCGTTCAGAGAAGAGACAGTGCCATAACAGCTGAAGAAAAGAAGGAAGATGAGACTCAAGTAACCCCCTTGAATTAAAATTTGGTGTGGTGGGTAAGGTGCTGGCCTAGAAACCAGGAGACGAAGAGTTCTAGCTCAGCCTTAGGCATGAAAAACCAGCTGGGTAACTTTGTGCCAATCACCAGGACATCCTACCTTAGGCATTAGGTGACTTTTGACCAATCTCCAGGAGACAGTGAGTTCTAGTCCCGCCTTAGGCATGAAAGCCTGGTGACTGTGAGCCAATCACCAGGAGATGGTGAGTTCTACTCCCGCCTTACGCATGAAAGCCTGGAGACTTTGGGCCAATCACCAAGAGATAGTGAGTTCTAGTCCCGCCTTAGTCATAAAAGCCTGGTGACTGTGAGCCAATCGCCAGGAGACAGTGAATTCTATCCCCGCCTTAGATACGAAGCCAGCTGGATGACTTTTGGCCAATCACCAGGAGACTGGGAGTTCTAGTCCCGTTTTAAGCATGAGAGTCAAGTGGGTGGCCTTGGCCAATCACTCTCTCTGAACCCAACTCACCACACAGGGTTGTTGTTGTGGGGAAAGAAAAGGAGGAATATTAGGTATGTTCGCTCTCAAAGACAAACCAGACCATATGTGTCCTTTATTTTGGAGGGAAAATAGATGGGTGAGGTAGCTGAGTTTCAAAGCAAAGTTAAGAATGGTACTTCAGAATTTATATTCAGGCGGATCTCGGCTCCTTCGCCTTCTCTTTCAACACCGTCCTCTCATAAGAGAAGACCTGGACCTCTTATGTCTACCATCCTCCTATCCCTTGAAGAAGGCTTGCTTGTCCACGTTCTCTACATTCCTGCTCTCCGGTTCAGATAATTCCACCAAATTCAGCCCCAATTTTCCAGCCCTGAGCCCTGAACTCAGATTTACTGACCTGTAAGCCGTACGGTAACCAACAATGGCGATTTTAAGATTCTGTCCCTCCTGAACTTCAATCATTTGGGATGAGGGTTCAAAGCGAAATTCTTTCATCATTGGTTTGAAGTAGTACTGCCCAGGACTCTGTGAAAGGAAACCCATTCATTTACTATTATTCCCCCTAACCCAAGGGTCTTCAAACCTGGCAAGTTCAAGACTTGTGGACTTCAACTCCCAGAATTCCTGAGCTAACATGACTGAAGGAGGAATTCTGGGAGTTGAAGTCCACAAGTCTTAAAGCTGTCAAGATTCAAGACTCCTGTCCTGACCTATTTACACACCCTAGAGCTAAAAATAAGTGCTACAATTCAATGAAAATTCTGGTGCCAATTGTGGTTGTTAAGTCAAGGACTACCTTTATTGTAATCCCAGAGTCACTAAAGCTCTACTCTAGCCAACCTCAACTTGGGGCCATCCAAATTGGACGAGTCATGGTGGCGCAGTGGTTAGAGTGCAATACTGCAGGCTACTTCTGTTGACTGCTGACTGCCTGCAATTTGGCAGTTCTAATCTCACCAGTCTCAAGGTTGACTCAGACTGTTTCCTAGTATGATTTGATAGCCTATGACTATTATTGCCTATGACCTATTATTAAGTGTTGTACCTTATGATTCTTGATTAATGTATCTTTTCTTTTATGCACACTAAGAGCATTTGCACCAAGACAAATTCCTTGTGTGTCCAATCACATTTGGCCAATAAAGAATTCTTTCTATCTATCTTTCCATCCTTCCGAGGTGGGTAAAATGAGGACCCAGACTGTTGAGGATAATAGGCTGACTCTGTAAAAACCGCTTAGAGAGGGCTGTAAAGCCTGTGAAGCGGTAATTAAGTCTAAGTGCTATTGCCCTTCCTTCCTTCCCTCCCTCCCTCCCTCCCTCCCTCCCTTCCCTCCCATCCATCCATGGTACAGTGGTGAGAGTGCAGTACTGCAGGCTACTTCTGCTGACTGCCGGCTGCTTGCAATTTGGCAGTTCAAATCTCACCAGGCTCAAGGTTGACTCCGCCTTCCATCCTTCTGAGGTCGGTAAAATGAGGACCCAGATTGTTGGGGGCAAGAGGCTGACTCTAAGTGCTATAGTTCTCACCATCCCCTATCCCAAAAGTCTGGCTGGAGGGGATGACCGCTGTGGGTCAACCTTTCTGAAGGAGAGGCAAACTGGGTGGACGTTTTCCCCTTTGATGATCCAGCCAAAAACTGTAAATATAAAAGCCATACCAAGTTGGCGAACGTCAGCATGCCATTGTCTTGAGTCAGGAGGTTGGAGCGAAAGGTACCACCACTGAGCGAAAGGAGGACTCCTGCAAGGGGATGGCCATCTTCCGATTTAATCTGTCCAAATGAAAAATGCAAGCAACGTGCTATCAAGTTGTCTCAGTGCAGCCTCAGTGGTCCAAATTAAAGGATTAATTGGACTTTTTGAAAGGAGAGGGAAGGGGAGAACATCAGTAAACACAGGTCTTCAAGTTGAACACGGGTCTACCCAACAGATCTCCTTCTACCATAAATGACCATAACAATTCCTTGGAATGGTGGGCTCTTGTTTGGAGATGTTCAAATAGGACCCAACTTCTCCATTTCTGGCAAGGAAAAGCCAAGGAAGAAACGGCTATGGGGATTCTCAGTCATCCAGGTCATGGTTGTCCCAAACCAGAAAGTCCAACTGCCCCTTGTTGGAGTCTGATTCTGAGCGGGGAGATTAAGAAGCTGACAGGGAGTGGGAGTGTGGCTCCGGTGGCTGTGGAAGAAATGGGGGAAGGGCAGAGTCCGGTTGGACATTCAGAAGAAGACCCAGGGCCATCCCCTCTACATCCTAGGGCACGCAGGGAGGAACGGAAAAGGGAGCAACGTGTCTTATGGGAGAGGAAAAGGCCCTGATCACTTTCATTAGTTGCAGCTGGGAGAACAGGATATAAGTGGGGCATTTTAAGTAGCTCTTTGCTGGAAGCAAAGCGTGCTTTATCTTGCTTCATTTAGCTTATCTGGGTTTTGGCATCTTCCCAACTGTGGTTGTTGTGTTATCTTGTGGAAGTCTGCAATTTATCGTCCTGGCCTGCAGTGTTAATGACTCCAATGTGGTTTGTGCTGGGTTTTTTTTAATTTCTAATTATCTTTACTTTTGGTTTGGACTGCATTTACTCTCTTCGTAAACTGTTTCTGGAAGAGTCTGATATCAAGCAGAGGATAATTGGACGTTGGGGCCAAGTTGGAGGCATTAAACGAAATTTATTCTACTTCTGTGACTGTGTTATTTTTGTGTCACCGCCCCTTTGGGTCATCACACCTCTTGTATGTATGAAGATTACTAGGAAGAAATGTCCTTCAGAATATCTGTAGGTCAGGGTTGAACTGTGGTGTCTTAGGTGCTCTCTGAGCTTGGTTGTTTCCTTGCAGATCTTTCATAACCCAATTAAGTAACATCATCAGTGCTAGTAAGGGAGTGGGCGGGGTTGCTCTCAAACCCCACCCCCTTCTAGCACTGATACTAATAATGCGGCTGCGCAGGTGGTGATGGGAGCGTCCCGATTCTCCCATGTGACACCCCTCCTGCGTGGTCTGCATTGGCTGCTGGTTGCCCTCCGTATAAGATTCAAGGTGCTGGTATTAGCCTATAAAGCCCTTCATGGCTTGGGTCCGGGGTACTTGCAGGAGCGCCTCCTCCCAGCATCGAGGTGCGACCAGTCAGAGGTGGGATTTGCCAGTTCTCCGAACTACTCAAAATGTCCACCACTCGTTCTCCAGAACTAGTCAGAACCGGCTGAATACTACCTCTGGACAGAACCCAAACTGTCTAAAGAAGCAGCGGGGGAGGAAGCAAGGTTTTTCCAGAAGATCTGGAGAAGGTTTACCTCAAAAGTGACCCCAGCAAGAGCAAACGCCTTGAAGTCTCCGATGGTGTCCTCCACGCCACTCAAAACGAACCCTTCTTTCTGAGCAGTTACGGTGTATTCCAGATCGCTGTGAAGCGGTCCCACACTTTGGGGGTAGGGTTAGGGAGGAGGAAAACAAAGCAGAGAATTTCAATTGACAGGGGAGGAACCCAAAAAAAAGGCATCGTGAGGCAGGCAACACAATTTCCCCCCAAAGTCTTCCAGGTGAGATCAACGCCTCATAATCTGTAAAAGCCTACTCATCAGAAACTGCCCTCCACCCTCAACCTGATGGGCATTGAGAACTGGTTCCCTGGAGAGGGGCTTTTTCATGGACTGGAGGGGACGTGGTTTTGTGTGCTGCCTGCATCTCGCAGATGGAGCTTCGCTTGTTTCTTTTCTATTTTTTTTTAAAGTCAAGATTTTTTTTATTTATATAATAAATATTTTGAATACAAAGGGACACGGTGGCTCAGTGACTAAGACGCTGAGCTTGTCGATCAGAAAGGTTAGCAGTTCGTCTGTTCGAATCCCTAGCGCCACGTAACCGAGTGAGCTCCCGTTCCTTGCCCCAGCTTCTGCCAACCTAGCAGTTCAAAAGCACGTAAAAAATGCAAGTAGAAAAATAGGGACCACTTTGGTGGGAAAGGAACAATGTTCCTCCATGTGCCTCCGGTGTTTAGCCACGCTGGCCACATGACCACGGAGACGTCTTCGGACCGCGCTGGCTCTTCGGCTTTGTAACAGAAATGAGCACCGGCACCTAGAGCCAGAAACGGCTAGCACATATGTGCGAGGGGACCTTCACCTTATTTTTAATACAGTGTATTGTCCAGGCATTTCATTTTACAGAAGGAAAAAACAAAAAGTAACAGATATACTGATAGTAATAATAATAGTAATACACATCATGATTTTAACTGTATTTAGAATTGTATTAGCTTATTTATGATCCTATTAATTTTATTAGCATACCTATAAACAACATTGATATTTTACTTACGCGTAACAACGCTCTTTCTTCATCTCATTTCTACCTCTTATCTTGAAACGTTGATAAAACCTATTCCATGTTAAATAATACTCCGTACCTCCTTTATCTTTTATTTTCAGTGCCAATCTATCCATCTCTGCACAATCCCGTATTTTCCACGGCCCGGTTTCTGATATACCGAGGACCAATGCTGGTTCACAGACCCCTGATCTAAAGGACGCAGAGGTTGGGGACCCCTGATCTAAAGGAGGCATTTGGTAATGGTTGAAGGGGAAGGAATATCAACTACTACCATCTACGAACACAGAATAATTGGGTTGGAAAGGACCTTGAAGGTCTTCTAGTAGAACCCTCTAGACTAGAATTTACCTGTAGGATCCTTTGTCATCTGTGAAAACCGTGATCAAGGGGGAAGGTGCTCCTTTTTCAGAAATTATGATCTCAACTCCTTCCAATTCGGGGTGAATCTGTCCTTCCAGGAAGAGGCCTGCTTTGCCATATATCTCAATCAGCTTCCCAGGGCAGCTCTCTGAAACAAAACACAATGGCTACCAACCTGCCTTCCGTTGAGGACCTGTATGTACTGCACAAGTCAAAAAGAGGGCTGTGAAAATATTTACAGACCCCTCACATCCCGGACATAAACTGTTTCAACTCCTACCCTCAAAATGACACTATAGGGTACTGCACACCAGAACAACTAGACACAAGGACAGTTTTTCCCCAAATTCCATCACTCTGCTAAAAAAATAATTCCCTCAACACTGTCCAACTATTTACAAAGTCTGCATTACTATTACTATTAATCTTCTCATCACTCCTTATCACCCATCCCTTCCCACCTGTGACTGTAGGACTGTAACTTTGTCGCTTGTATCCTTATGATTTATTTGACTGTTTCCTCGTATGATTTGATTGCTGATTGTACCCTATGACTATTATTAAGTGTTGTACCTGATGATTCTTGACTCTCAACGAATGTATCTTTTCTTTTATGTATACTGACAGCATTTTCACCAAGACAAATTCCTTGTGTGTCCAAGCACACTTGGCCAATAAAGAATTCTATTCTGTTCTGTTCAAAGGCAGGGAGAATGATGGTGAAGAAGTTGCAAAAACTTAGGTGCTAACAGGAATGTTAATAGGAATTACCAGCAACCCTGCAAGCTTCACTACTATTGAAACACATTGTGTGTTTCAGTGAAACACTGGTAATTAATAGGGGAGGAGAAGGGTGCTTGTTACAAATGAACGTCCATTCAAATTATACCGTGACTCATCCACAGAGATAAATCTGAATCATTTGGCAGGTGAGAAATTTCGATCCTGCACGCTGCATCGACGATGGACAACTTACTTCCCCACATGTGGCTCTTACTCCACAATCCAGGATGTTCTGATTTGCCTGTAAAGGCTACAGAAGATGAAAGGGTCACTTCCAAGGAGGAGAGATCCTTTAAAATGGTTAATGGACAGTACACACGTTATCCAGCGAGAGGAGAAAGCAACAAGAGATGGGTTGAGACAACATGGCTGAATGACGATGCTCTCTCCCATTTTAGATGCAGATATGTATCTGAGGGAACAAGGGAGGAACAAGCTAGTTTGCAGGACATTGCCCCTATTGTAGTAAAACCACTTCTCCAGTTATGAACCTCGGTGGCGCAGTGGTTAGAGTATAGTACTGCAGGCTACTTCTGCTGCCTGCTGGCTGCCTGCAATTTGGCAGTTCGAGTCTCACCGTTGACTCAGCCTTCCATCCTTCTGAGGTGGGTAAAATGAGGACACAGATTGTTGGGGGCAACAGGCTGACTCTGTAAACCACTTAGACTTATATATCGCTTTCCAGTGCTTTACAGCACTCTCTAAGTGCTATTGCTACTGCTGGCATGAAGAATTGGGACCACTCATTGAGTTCCAGTTGATGATTTATTGGTTATGCATATACATAAGCGTGTATTCAACTAATGGTCAGCATTAGATTGGTGCCAGGTAAGTCAGCGGAATTGAAGAAGGGTTGGTCTTAAGATTGTTTGTGGGAACATAATGATTCTCAGCTGATTACTCTCTTGACTCCACCTCTAGGCTCTGCCTGCTCTTCTCCTACAATTACTGAACTACAGTTCCAGTTGTCTTACGGACAGCTTGGGCGAAGTAGAGGGATGCTGGGAGCCGTAGTTGCAGGTGTAGGTGGAATGTAGCCTGGATTCCCAGGAAGGAGGAGCTGCATACCATAGGAACAAGAGACAGTGAAGTCTGGTTGGGAGGAAGAAAGGTTAAGACAGCTCTTCCTTAGAAGTTCTTGGAGTATATTAATGGTGCAAACAGTTTGCTTTAGTTTGGCAAGAATCTGTCTATAGGTGAGGAACAATAAAGGAAGCTGCTTAGAAGAAGCTGCTTAGAAGTTGCTCTTTGTCTTTCTTGGGTTTAAAGTTTAATGGTGCAATTAGTCTGCTTTAGTTTGGCAAGAATCTGTCTATGGGTACAGAACAATAAAGGAAGCTGCTTAGAAGAAACAATAAGGGAAGCTACTTAGAAGTAACTCTTTGTCTTTCTTGGGTTTGGGCGAATAACACTGTCCATTTCAATTGGTGATCATTCTTTCAGATTTCTAGCAGGAGGAATTATATTTTTCCCGATTCCCTGCTGTCCCACTTGGAGATGCTTTGCAAATACTGTGGAATGACTGCCAAGACTTACCACCACTGACCACAGTTTCGATGGAAGGAGGGTAGAAAAGAAGTTCTTTAGATGATGGTGTCACCGTGATTTTCTCGCCAGATCTACAAATCACAGAATAAGACAGTTGGACCTCAAGACTATTTAGTCCAAAATTTCCAATGACTTGTTATATAACTCCTAGTGATTCATAGTTGGTGAACATGAGTTTATTTATTGCATTTTAAATTACAAAGTCCAAAGAAATTTAAATGTCAACAGCATCTGGAGACTCATACCTCGGTCTAGTCTAAACTGTCATTCCACCTTAGTCAACTCTTCCAGGGAAGCTCCTTCACAATCAAGAGAGACTGTGTGTGCAAGACACCATGAGTTCTAGTCCCACCTTAGCCATGAAAGCCAGCTGAGTGACTTTGGATCAGTCCCTCTTTCTCACCCCAACTCATCTCACAGAGTCATTGTGGTGGGGAAAATAGGAGGAAAATGTGTTGGATATGTTCAGTATATTGAATTATAATAATAATAAAGGTAGAATACGTCATCACTCTGCTAAATAAATAATTTTTTTTAATTACATTTATATGCCGCCCTTCTCTGAAGACTCAGGGTGGCTTACAATTTTTGGAGCACAACCCAATGCGCTCAGCAATAGCCTTCATTCCATTGTATATGCCTGCTTATTACTAAGCGGCATTTTTACAAGGTCAGCTAATTGCCCCCAACAATCTTGGGTCCTCAATTTACCTACCCCGAGAGGATGGAAGGCTGAGTCAACCTTGAGCCTGGTGGGATTCGAGCCTACAGTAATTGTAGACAGCTGGATCTTAAGAGCAGGCATTTAACAGCCTGAGCCACCAAAGCTCTAAATAAATAATTCCCTCAACACTATCCAACTATTTACAAAGTCTGCATCACTATTACTATTAATTTTCTCATCATTCCTTATCATCCATCCCCTCCCACTTGTGACTGTATGATTGTAACCTTGTTGCTTGTATCCTAACAATTTATTGACTGTTTCCTAGTATGATTTGATTGCTTATTGTACTCTATGACTATTACTAAGTGTTGTATCTGATGATTCTTGACGAATGTATCTTTTCTTTTATGTACACTGACAGGATTTGTACCAAGACAAATCCCTTGTGTGTCCAATCACACTTGGTCAATAAAGAATTCTATTCTATTCTGTTGTATTCTATTCTGTTCTATTTTTTCTAGGATATAAACAAATAAACATACACCCACATGGGACTTTCTTCCAACACAAGGTCAACATACCTTGCCCAATAGGAAAAGTCATAGTGGAATGGCCCCAAGAGTTCCTCCACAACTTCCTGCACTGGTGGCTTAGATCCCTCTTCATCTGGTCCTTTTTTCTCTCTCTCCTGCCGTCGAGCCTCTATTTCAGCCCGTTGCTGCTCCTGACGTAGCTCTTGTTGGGATTTCAATGGCCCAAGCACCAAATCAGGCTCACTGTCAATTGAAGACCTAAGAGGGGGAAATGTTGCCTTGTGAAAGCCACTGAAGCTTCTTCAACTATTTCACCGGATGCATCAAGGACTAAACAGAACAATCATCCCCAATCCAGCATGCAAAAGATGTATTGGAGACCTCCATGCCCATGTCAACAAGGAAGAACATCCACAACACTTTTAATGTTCTCTTCTGGTCTTCTACTACCTGAACTCCTTATCTAAAGAACTCATCATTCCTGCATTCAAAGCCAATGAACCATCCCTGAATTATTGCAATGAAGGAACTCCCAGGCTAACTTTGAGTATGGTCATCAGATCAAATATGGGGCAGTCTGGACTAGGGGAACTTACAATACACCATATGTTTTTGCAGAAGGAAGGACTTTGTAGTCTTTCAAATAGTGCCGCAACACGTTCCCCAGAGTCTATCATTATGGACCATGCTGGCCAAATGATGTTGGTCTCAGTTCAGCAACATCTGGAGAACATCTGACATTCCTAAGTTCTATTAACTTCTACTAAATGAAGAAAACAGACTTGAAATCTAGAGATAAAGATACAAGAATATATCTCAATCCCTCCATCCTGGTCTATTCAAGAACAACCAACACTGGGCCAAAGTTGAAAAACATTTCAAGGACAGCCTTCTGAAATCCATCAGATTCTTACCGAATGGTAACCATCACATCCATCAGTTTGTCTGTGGTAATTGTTCCAAGCACATGGTGACGAATTGCAGTCAAGGTCAAGATACTTGGAGCAGACCTGGATCAATAATCAAAAAGCAGAATTACAAGGAAAACTTACTCAAAGTTGGCTCACATCAGACACAAGATACAAGAAGCCATGACCTTATTGGCAGGAAATTTTTTGAAATCTCTGCACCCTAAGTGGGTCACAACAACCCCTTCAGAAATTTAGAAAGGAAAATATATTTCTCTACAGTTGGGTTTCAACTCTAAAACTATGGAAAGAGACTGGTACATCTTATCAAACTTA
Source organism: Naja naja (assembly GCA_009733165.1). NCBI lineage: Eukaryota > Metazoa > Chordata > Lepidosauria > Squamata > Elapidae > Naja > Naja naja. Next base: position 12,864,632 of record CM019164.1, read on the forward strand.
TTTTACAGTAAAGGAAACTACTTCTGAAGTTGGGTCACCTTGTCTGCCCCAAAGGAACATTTGGAGATTGATGAGGTTATGGGAACTCTCATCAAATGGCTACTATAGCGAGGTACCTGCTTATCCATAAAATGTCAGCCTACGTGGAGCTACGTTATTCACAAAATTGTGGACAAGGTGAGCATGGCTACTCAGAAAGGGCCCATTTCCCCACAAGGCAAGATGGCCTCTCCCACCTTCTGAAGTTGAAATGTTTTAGAACCCACAAAGAAGCAATTGTCCCACATCTTCACAAGCAACCTTCGAACCGCTTCCTCTGGACGACTCCTGATGGATGCCGTCCAAAACATTTCCCCATCAATCATGCTTACGTGTCATAGGTGTAATATTCATGTTCAAATCGGTGGCAGGAGCGGGGTGTTACTTCATACACACCTGGAGAGGATGAACAAAACACTGCCTCATGTTTCAAAATCGTTTAAGCCTGTGAGAAGCTGGCAAGGGAGTTGGACTAGTTTTTTTTAAAAAAATGCAGCACAGATAGAGGCTGTGGGAAGGAAAGTCTTCAGAGACTCTGCCTTAAACTGGCGTGCTGTTAAAAGTCTGCTGGGAACTTCTTTTTTTCAGCTTTCAAGGTTGATATTTTTACTTTAACCTTTTTTGAAATCCACACGGTTTTTGAGTTTTGTCAGCTACCCAAAGACAGTCCAGACCAACGTTTTCAAATTATTTCAACCCACAGGTTCTTCTGCTTTTTTCTGATTATGAAATATGCCTTGTTCATCCAGATATTGGATCAAACTATAGTTAATTGAATCTAGGTTTACCCGGAAACCTGCAAAAAGTTCCTATTTCTTTGAAGTTAAGAAAAACAGGTCTTCTGCCTTTTCTTTTTCTTGACCTTCACTCCTTTCTGCTCAACTGTCATCTTAAACATCAAGTCAACTCATCATCAAGTCAACTTCAACAATGTACACATCAACTCGCTTTTTCTCTGATCTCCTTCAGGTATCACCTACACCAGGGTATCTGCTGAATTAATCAGAAATGGCCCTCACAACACACAAAGTCAAAATGTCACAAACCAACCTGTGCTTTAGAAGCACAAAATGTGTGCCTCTCATTTTTCTGACCATCCCTTGACATAGTTGACCCCCAAAGTATCTTCTCCTGTTCATCTTTATCTCCAAAATGCGCTGCAAAGAAACTTCTTTCGTTTCCAACTTGTCTCCTAAGGATACCTACCTGGCTTGGAGAGGCAGAACCTGTTCACACCTTTGGACAGGTTGTAAACACCAACGTTTTCCGGTCCATTTTCATCTTGGTAAAATTCCTAAAGAGCATTAAAATCCCAGTCAAAAGATGGAGAGAGAAATAAGCTGAAGGCCTAAGCCAGAAGACATTCATGTAGAGGTAACCCCCGACTTACTATCAAGCCCAACATTTCTGTTTGCTAAATGAAAACATTTATTAAGTGAATTTTGCCCCATGTTACGATCTTTTGTGCCAAGGAGTTAAGTGAATCGTTGAAATCATGAAGTTAGTTACATGATTCTCAAGTAAATTTGGCTCCCCCCCCATTGGCTTTGCTGGTCAGTAGGTCATAAAAGGGGATCACATAATCCCGGGACACCAAAATCGTCGTGAGTCAGTTGCTAAGCGTCTGAATTTTGATCACATGACCATGGGGAAGCTGCAGTGGTTGCAAGTATGAAAAACGGTCATAAGTCAAAGTTCCATTGTAATCTTGAACAGTCACTAAACGAACTGTTCGTAAGTAGAGAGAGACTACCTGTAGTTCACAATCCACCATCTTCATTCCGTTACGTCAGCCCGTCTCACCAGATCAGGCAGAGAGGATACGCTGTAGGCCAGCATATACCCTCAAACGACGCTATAGGGCACTGCACACCAGAACAACTAGACACAAGGACCTGTGGTGGGATTCAAAGTTTTTACTACCAGTTCTGTGGGCGTGGCTTGGTGGGTGTGGCTTGGCGGGCGTGTCAGGGGAAGGATATTGCAAAATCTCCATTCCCTCCCCACCCCACTAACCTGCTTTCCAACTCCCTTCTCCTGTGCAGGGCAACCGATCGATCAGCTGAGACTCAATGAGAGGTAGAGGAGATGGGGGCGGGGCCAGTCAGAGGCGGGATTTGCCGGTTCTTCGAACTACTCAAAATGTCCACCAACAGTTCTCCAGAACTGGTCAGAACCGGCTGAATGCCACCTCTGCTGTAGACGTCGTCAGTTAAATGTGTATGGAGATTCTCAGACATCCAGTTCATGGTTGTCCCAAAGGTGCTTTTCCAAGCGGTAACTGGACCTCCTGGTTTTTCTTTGAAGGCGTTTCACTTCTCTTCCAAGAAGTTTCTTCAGTGAGTGAGAAGTTTCTTGGATAAGAAGGAAAACGTCTTCAAAGAAAAACCAGAAAGTCCAGTTGCCTCTTGAAAAAAGCACCTTTGGGGCACTGTCAGATAAGAACACCAAGGTGGCATCTTCTTTGGTGTTGCCCCCTCCCTGTGGTAGATTCTCCCCCCACCGGAGGTGAGGTGAGCCCCAACTTTCCTGGCCTTCCAGAAAGTGGTGAATACATGGCTCTGTGGCCTTGTGTGATGACCCAGGGTGGGATACAAAACCAACAAAGTCACAAAAACAGGTGAAGTCCCTTTAATTCCTTCAACTTGGCTTTAAAGGTCCAATTATCATTGACGGGAGAAAAAAAAACTCCCCCACAAACAGCTGCGAAAAGGAAGAACTTCCATTCAAGCTCAAAATACATATAAATTATAAATAGAAAAAAAAACAACACAAACCACACTGAAGAATTAATGAGACAAGGCACGATAAGGGCTGGAAGACGTCCAGAGATATTGAAATACACACTGGGAAGGACTCCAGAACTTAGATAAGAACTGACAGACTAGAAATATTTTCACCCTTTGCTTCCAGCACTGGCCCATGCACAGTTTGTCCTTTTAAACAGTCCTCACAGCTGCAGCACATGAAGGGGATCAAGGCCCTTTCCTCCCCTGTAAACCACGCCATTCACGTTTCTCCCTTATCTGCTCCTCCCTGCGTGCCCAAGAATGAAGAGGGGATGGGCCTGGGTCTTCCTCTGAATGCCCAGCCGGCCTGTGCCCTTCCCCAGTTTCCTCCACAACCTCTGGAGCCACACTCCCACTCCCTGTCGGCTGTTCCTCCTCTCCCTCGGAGTCAGATTCTAACAGGGGCATGACACCTTGTTTTGGGGAGCATGGAAAAGCAAATAGCTGTAGGGCTGATTACCTCAAATCTCCTCCTCTTTTAATTAACTTTTAATATTAATTTTTAACTCCTCCTTGCCCTTTTAAATTGTGTATTTTATATGCTGTTTTTATGCTTTCATATTTTTGACTTATTCACTGCCATAAGTCTCTCTCTCTGTAAGGGAGATGAACGGTTGCAAAAGTTTAATGCATTTGAGTTTGTTACCTACCAAAGTAATGGCATGGGAAAGAGAACATCGCAGCATGTAACCTGTTTGGCGGAATTCGATGCCCGATACATCCTCCTCCACAACTTCTATCTCCAAGGATTTATTCTTCCAACACCAGTCTTCTTGGATGATGCTCACTTTAAATTAAGGGGGGGAGGGAAAATGGCTCATGGAAAAAGAAGCCTTACTTGGTTTCTAAATAACCAACATTGCCCAATCATGCACACTCAAAGATCAGCCAATTTAAACCGAGTAATGCTGAAAAAGCTGGTATATTTTTTTAGGCTAGTGCATGCTTTAAAACTGAGTCCATTTAGCTCACAGAGGTAGTCCTCAACTTGTGAACCACAATTGAGCCCAAAATTTATGTTGCTAAGTGAAAATATTTGTTACATGAGCTTTGTGCCATTTTAGGATTTTTCTTAAAATGAACTGTCTCTAAACGAACTGTTGTAAGTTGAGGACTACCTGCAAAACAATAGCACTTAAGGCTTATATACAGCTTTATAGTGCTTTCCAGCCCTCTCTAAGTGGTTTACAAAGTCAGCATATTACCCCCAACAATCTGGGTCCTCATTTCAATCTGGGTCCTTCACCTCGGAAGGATGGAAGGCTGAGTCAACCTTGAGCCTGGTGAGAATCGAACTCCTGGTATACGGGCAGAGTTAGCCTGCAATACTACATTCTAACCACTGGGCTACCTCCGGCCACATGAACCCAATTGTTATTTATTTAAAACTGACATATTAATAAGACAACTGCTTTAGGTTCATTCACGCACGTATTTTTCACATTCAAATAGCAACCTGCCAAATGATGCAGCTGCTTTAACGAGCAACAGAGAGAAGCTGTACTGCTGAACCCCTTCAACTGCTATACCAAACTGGTCTTCAGCCAAATCTCAAGATGGAAATAAGCAGAAAAGGAGTCTGATATAAGCACGGTTCTAAAAAGATGTAAGGACATGCAAGATTCTTACTTTTGTATTTGCCCGGCAGGACATTTTCAAAAGTAAAGGCCAAGGAAGTTGACTTGGCTGTAAGTTGGAGGCTTCGTTTTTCTCCTGGCCGAAGGATGGACTGAAGTATCACCATCAATTCCCCGCAAGCATCTGCGGGAAACAGAAACCAGGAATGAGGACAGATGAGCCATAAAAAAGTTGGCAAGGGGAATTCAGTCACTTTTCTCTGGTCTTCTGGCTCCCTTGGGAGTCCAACTTCATGGACCATCAGAAGGTGACCATCAAGACAGTCAACTGCTCAACGCAACAGAAGCCAAGATAGGGCAGGACAGGTCAAACTCTGTGCTTTTCATGGACCTGAAGGGAAAAATAGCTTACCCAAACAAGTGATCTTCCCGGAAACAGAAGCCAAGAACTGAGAGAAAATCACATCCAGCACGGGCTTGGAAGCCACTGTAACAGGAAAGACTTTGGGCTTTAAAGCAAGTCCTGCTCTCACTTCTGCGTCGGGAACAATGACCTGCAAGAAAGCAATTCTGGAATTCAGGATAGATATTGGAAAAACCAAACACCCAATTAAAAAAATAAAACTTCTAGGCCTTTCCTGTCAGCCAATGGCTCTTTTTGGTGATGTTTGCCACAACTTTTGCAATCTTCTTTACTTTTTTACCTGTTGTCTTAGAACCACAGAAGATTCTCCCTGTTCTGTTACTGCAATCAATGCAAGTAGCAGGTATCAGGACTCCCATGCACTGCAACATAGCAGATCCTCACGTATGATAAACAAGGAATCCTGGCTTAATAAATTGCATGCAGCCCATTGGTTTCTATACTCAGAAAAAGCCGGTAAACAAATCAGGAAGGAGGCAGAGTAAATTCCCAGGGCCCCTTCAAACCTTAATCCTCTTTAGACCCGGACTCTACTAAGAGATTGTGGGAACTATAATTCGATGTGTATATATATTTATATTTATTGGATTTCTAAGCCGCCCCATCTCCCTGAGGACTTGGGGTAGCGTACAATCATAAAAACAGTGCAAAATATACAATTAAAAAGAAATTAAATAAGAAACCCAATTTGCAGTCTAAAACAATAAAAACAAACCATTAAAACTCCCATCCCCCCATATATTAACATATATATATATATATAGTATTTAGAGTGGTAAAATTACAACGGAGAAGCCGATCGAAAGACAGACAGCAAAAATGTCCATTTGCAAAGTAGAAATAAGCAATTCTTAACCTGATTTTTTAAAAAATGCTTTCCTGTTTCTAGTATAAAAATCCCAAGGAAACAAGAGCAAATGTGTTTCTAACAGGAAAAAAAAGAACAGAAAAGCAATAGTAAGCAAAGAAAAGAACAGAGATTCTAAATACCTGGAGAACATATAACCCCGGTCTCGCCTTGAAACAAAACCCACCACGAGCATCTGTTTCGGTAGTCAGCAGCACAGCCTTCTCCTTCTCCTGGGGCCACATGTTCACTTTGTATTTGGTGATCTGCTTGATCGAATCGGGGAAGCGGGTCACGGAGATCTGCCCACAGACACTGAATCTGTAGTTGGTTGGTTGGTTTAAACAAAGGAGAAACAAACGCAACGGTTCACACGGCGGCCTGAAAAATGGCCAATTCCATTTAGGCAGGGACACTCTTAAGAAGGGCACACTCACTCCGTTACTATGATATCAGCTAGCTGTGGGGTATTGGGAGCAATCTTCACCGTCATGATATCGAAGAAGAGGTGGTCTTTGTGAGCCTGAATGGTGTAGGTGCCAGTGGTGATGTTTTCAAGGCGGAAAGAACCATCTGACCGGGTAGTAACTGGAATCAGAAAAAAGGAACAACCCAGGCTTCCTAAACCGTAATTACACACACACTTATTTTAAAAACAAGACTTAGTTTATTGCAACACTGGGAATTGTTTTCATTCCCAGCCGGAATTAATCTCACAGTCCCCCGAGATAAGCACCCACCTTTCAGTTCTGTGAAGTTGCCAAAAACGGAAGTATCAAATGAACCAGAAAAGAAACCAACTGAAGTACAAAAGAAACCAACTGAAGTACAAAGAGTGTTATGGGTGAAAATTTGGTTATTGCACCTGAGAATGTAAAGAGCCGAATTGTCTTTTTGGGCTTGTCTTGGTTTAATTTTTTCTTAATTATTTATTGTTGTTGTTTTAGCTGTGAGCCGCCCTGAGTCTTCGGAGATGGGGCGGCATACAAGTCCCAAAAATAAATAATAAATAAAATAAATAAAATTCCTATTGACTTTCCTGGCTACAGATCAGGAATTTCAAAAAAAATAGTGATCTCAGCACCTCTTCAAGCCTTTAAACACCCCGCCCACCCCAAATTTCTTCTAAGTCTTTGCAGCAACACAGCATTGCCTTCTATACAATTGTTGCTGCTGTACAAAATCTTTCAGGGGATGTCCAACCTTGGCAACTTGAAGACTTGTGGACTTCAACTCCCAGAAATCCCCAGCCAGCACATGCTTACCTGAAATAGTATAGGACTATAGCTTCTCTTGCTTCAGCAGAGGGCTGGACTAGAAGACCTCCAAGGTCCCTTTCCAGCTGTATTCTATTTAAGTCCACAAGTCTTAAAGTTGCCAGAGTTGAACATCCCTGATCCAGGTCAATATCAAAACTGGCACCCACCTTTAATCTGGCTATTCAGGATCACGGTGGCATCTGGCACCCCTTCACCCTCGGGGCTGTTCAAAATCCTACCCGTGACCGAGAAGCCCATGACGTGGAAGACTGGCTGAAAAGGATGGATGGACAGAATTTGAAGTCTGTTGGACTTGTATCATCTCTCCCCTTTCTGAAGCAGTTCCAAAGTGTTCCAAACGTCAATTTTCTCAAAAGATGGCCCTTCCAACGGAATTTATGAAAGGGCGCCAATACAGCTTTCTGGCAGAACCTACCTCAATTCTGAGACTATCGTGCTCCACGACGAAGTCCAATTTGGAAGGGGCGACGTCAAACGTAATTCTCTCCCCCCTGTAAAAGGGTATCTGGAAGGAGACAGCAACCCAGAGCTTAAAATGTCTTTTAATGTTCAAATCCAGTCGAGATATTCCCCATCCTATTGGATATATCTGTAATATATGGCTAAGCCAGAATCCTTTCCTATGCATGGTTAGCACCTGGGCCAGAAAATCTAGATTTTTAAGGTTGGGTGGTTTGTTTGTTTTGGGGTTTTTGAGGGGTCCATGACTATCAGCGATAAAATTAGTTTAGTGTGCTGTCAACACTCCGGCTTTCTGAGTGAATCAGTCTGGAGAGAACTGATTAGTTCCACACTGAGTAAAATTTACTATCAAAGTGAGGGAAAGCCCAATGTCCTTTCTCACTAATGTATTATAATCAGATTCATAGACTGATGGAAACTAAATAATTCAAGCCCTAACCAAGACCTAAGAATGATTAAAATCTGAGGATATAAGCACAAATGCAGTTCAGGATTTTTTTATATATATAACCACTGGGACCAATCGCCAGTTTATTATTCAGAATTTATTAGCTTCCCAATTCCAGCGGATTCTGAGTGGCATCCAAAACTAGAGGGGGGATGGAAACCCAGCTGAAAACATTCAATCAGATTGAATAACTATAAACACTGCTAACAGATTTCTTGCTGAGCTCGACACGACTACATTAATGCAGACATGAATTTCTTAGGTGGAAATCATGGGCCTGAGGCCTGGCACCCCCCAACACACACACCAGCAGATTATTCAATTTAATTTCATCAATGCTTGCGTTATTATTGATATTGCAAGTCAGATGAGTCCTGCTGGGGAAGAAAAAAAATCCTCTCCAAATTAAGTTTCTAAACCCTCCGCTAATTCTGAAGAGCATCGATCGATGCTTTCCCCGCACGAGGCAGGATTTAGAGCAGACTGCATGCAATCAGAAGCAGCCAGTGGTGGGTATTCCAAATTGCACGCCTCTGGTTCTGCGTGCTTTGCGTGCGTGCGCTGCACTCTTTGAGATTACTTCCTCCGCATGCGCAGCAGTCACAGATCACTTCATGCATGCGCAAACTCAAAGATCATGTCGCGCATGCGCGCATCACTCAAAAATCACTTCACGCACACGCACGGCACTCAAAGATCGCCCTCGGTGAGGTGAGCTGTTTTTTAGCTCAGCTGAGGTGCGCGAATCAGCTGAGGTAAAAATCAATGGAATATAGGACAGGAAAGGGCTGGGGCGGGTGGGCGGGGCCAGTCAGAGTGTCTTATAAGATATTTATCTGGTCTTTTTAGAGTTGCCAACAAAAAGGGAGTGGGAGCAGTATAGCAGCTTGTAAAATCAAAACTGCATTCCATAAATGTTTTCAAAGATAGTAACTAGGTGACCGAAGTTTCTGCCGCACAATATTCTAACTGGACTCTTGGCTATGGATGTGTCCCATTGGAGAATATGAATTATGATACACCCAGGGGGATGGGGAAAACTAGGGTCAAGGGTGACAATGAATTATGTGTCTCGGAATCGGCTACACCCAGGCAATGCCGGAATGTTAACTCCCAATAAATCTTTTTTAAGTTTTGGAAGTTTGGCTCAAGACTCATGATTTAATTGAGGGTAACTGCCGGAGCCCTGACACAGAGGTGGTATTTGCCGGTTCTCCGAACTGGTCAAAATTTTCCCTACCAGTACACTAGAACTGGTCTGAACCAGCTGAATACCACCTCTGAAGTCACTGCGCTGTTGAGGAAAATCTTCTGGCAGCTTACTCACCACGGCATATTTGCCACTCGGCAGAGACTGGAAGGTGAAGGTGCCGTCCTCTTTGGAAATGACATTGCAAAGGTAGGCAAGAGAATCATCCCGTGCGGGAAAACCATCAACTGGAGAAGGATTGCAGCCCATAATGTCCTGCGCAGAGAGATATTAATCCCAACAGGTGGTCCTTGAGTTATGGCATTAATCCCAAAGGTGATCTTCAAGTTATGACATTAATCCCTACAGGTTATCCTCAAATTATGACATTGATCCCTACAGGTAGGCTTCTAGTTATGACGTTCATCCTACAGATGGTCCTTGAGTTATAACATTGATCCCTACAGGTGGTCTTGAATACAGGTGGTCCTTAAGGTGCAACATTAATCATTACAGATAGTCCTCCAGTTATGACATTAATCCCTACAGGTGGTCCTCATATGACATTAATCCCTACAGGTAGGTCTCAAGTTATGACATTAATCCCTACAGGTAGTCCTCAAGTTACAGCATTAATCCCTACATTAGCACCCTCAAGTTATGACATTAAATCTTACAGGTAGGCCTCAAGTTACGGCATTAATCCCTACAGGTAGTCCTCAAGTTACAACATTAATCCCTACAGGTGGTCCTCATGTTATGATGTGAATCCCTATAGGTATGCCTCGAGTTATGACATTAATCCCTGCACACAGTCCTCAAGTTACAACATTAATCCCTACAGGTGGTCCTTGAATTACAAGATTAATTGCTACAGGTAGTCCTCAAATTATGGCAATCCCTACAGGTAGGCCTCCATCAACTTAATCTCTACAGATGGTCCTCTAGTTGTGACGTTAGTCCCTATAGACACAGAATGGTGCGATCCATTCTGCCACCCATAGCAGGAGCCAATAATTAATTGGTTCCTGAACAGACTCAGCCTGACGAGTCTTCCTTCATGGAATTGTCTTCATCAAGTACTACAAGTGGCACAAGGCGGAGAAGGGAACCGATTGATGAAGGGGCTAATTAATACCAATAGTTCTTATTCATAGCATCTTGACTGACCTCCTTTGCCACTGAAGAGGAGAAAAGGAGAAACATGACCCCTTTCATCGGCTCGCCATCACTTCGGACAGATCCAGAGACATTGTACCCGGCCACGATGAGTGGGCTGGAAGCGTAAGCATTGGAGCTGGTGACTCGAACAGTAGTGGTGGCCTGAAATACCAAGAGCAACCGGTGAGAACCCAAAATGATGCAAGATATATATATATCAACTCATAAAACATTTCTGTGCCTGTTATAGAGTTGCCATGATCAGAAAGGGGGGGGGGAGAAATTTGAAAGAGCAATGCAGCAGTTTGGAACCAAAAATGCATTCCATTCTTATCTTGCAAAGATTATAACTAAGCTACCAGAATTTCTGCCATGCAAATCACTAATTGGAGAATGTGATTGATGACTCTTGGCTATGAACGTGTTTCGTTGGAGAATATGAATTATGATATACCCAGGGGGGTGGAGAGAAACCAGGGTCAAGGGTGACAGTGAATTACGTGTCTCAGAATAGGCTTCATAGAGGTCATGCCGACATGTTCGCTCCTAATAAATTCTTTGAAGTTTTTGAAGCTTGGCTCAAGGCTCATGATTTAATTAGGGCAACTGCCAGAATCCTGACAATATCGCTGTATCAAGTCCTAGTGGCGCAGTGGTTAGAAATGCAGTATTGCAAGCGAATTCTGCCAACTGCTAGCAGTTCGATCCTGACCAGCTCAAAGTTGATTCAGCCTTCCATCCTTCCGAGGTCGGTAAAATGAGGACACAGATTGTTTGGGGGGGGGGCGCAATAGGCTGACTTTGTAAACCATTTAGAAAGGGCTGTAAAGCACTATGACCCCGTTGGTTTGATCCTGAATGCCAGCGGCTGAAAAAGAAATTGAAGGCAGCCATGAGGCTCACCCAGAGGAATCCTACTGCTCATATACAAGCTGAGATGTTGCACACAAGAAGAGAATGTACAAAAATTATAAAATTATAAAAGAAAACAAGTTTTGCAACTTCAGTCTGGTCAGAACTTGAGCTGGCTTCCAAAAGTCATAACTCAGTAATATTTTGGCACTCTGTAGCAGGTCTCCTAAAGGAACGGAGATTTGCATTGGATATACCAATCTCTGCTGAGGACTGGCAGACTTATTATCAGTGTTTCTTTGCCTCCACAGAACCTGCAGAGAAACTACGAAGCGGTGTATAAGTCTAAGTGCTATTGTAAGGCAAAAATCTACTATTTACATACTCCGCTTGCTGGATTAAAACAATATACAAAGACATGACTTGGTGTGATTGGGAACCTCAACCCAACTTGGGAAAGTTACTTATGTGCACGAGCTCTGGTGGTGCTGTAGTCGGAATGCAGTGTTGCAGGCAAACTCTGCCCACTGCTAGGAGTTCAATCCTGACGGGTCTTAAGTGTGACTCAGCCTTCCATCCTTCCAAAGTCGGCAAAATGAGGACCCAAATTGTTGGAGGGCGATAGGCTGGCTCTGTAAACCACTTTGAGAGGGCTGTAAAGCATTAGGAAGTAGCATGCAAGTCTAAATGCTATTGCTATTTGCCCTCTCAAAGAAAATATGAATGGCGGAAAGGTCTATGACATTTTTTTAAAAAAATCTAATCAAGATACGGATAGCATCTCCTTAACCCATCCACTTTGAAGTGTAATGATTGACTCCAGACCAATAAAGATCTAGGAAACTCTTCATGTAAACAGGGGTGGATCTCTTCCATTATCAGGGAAGAGGTCCAGAGCTGCACTAGTTCAACACTGAAAAATCTCCACCTTGGTAAGTCACTGGGATAAACTGGCTCAATATGCGTAGGAGTTTCAGCTGTGGGAATTCTTGTGACCAGGCTGCTTTCGTTCAATAAACCACACTAAAGACAACTTGGGAGAATTGAGCTGGGGAAGAATCACTTTCCCTTTGGGAATCAACTAAAGAGGCCAACAGTCATGTTTATTACCTCTTTCAGAGTCCAGGTGGGATGAGAAGCAAAGATTTCATATTCTCCAGGAAGCACTTTTAAGAAGGCATATCTGGGAAAAGAAAAAGACACCAACATAGTCCATATGGAATATTCCTATCCATTGAAATAAAACTCAGTGGATAAAATTCACTTCCCCCTACGGTTTTGGGGACCAACAGCACAATAAAATCCATGTCCCCAGTTGGATATTCTCCAGAAGACCTCAAAATTACCACCCAGGCATTCCTACCAGAATGGTTATTGCTACACCTTTCTCCATCTAGATCAGTGTTTTTCAACCTGGGAAACTTTTAAGATGTGTGGACTTCTGGCTGGAGAATTCTGGGAGCTGAAGTCTACCCATCTTAAAAGTTGCCTAGGTTGAGAAATACTGATCTAGTACCCAACTCCTAACCCAGGGGTGTCAAATTCGATTTCATTGAGGACCGCATCAGGTTTGTGTTTGACCTTGGGAGGACGTGGCCATGGTAGGTGTGGCCAGCTCAATGTGCCTCGTGTCAGGGGCATCTGTGGTGGCCCGGGCAGGGCTGGTGGGGGGGTGAGGAAAATCCACTTTTGCTAGTAATTTGTTTTGCTAGCACTCTACCAGCGAAAATGGAGCTCAGGAGGCCCTGGGCTCCATTTTGGGCTGTGATGGCCTCCTGTAGCCTTTTGCTAGCGAAAAGGACCATTGCACGCAGCCCTCCCAAGCTCCATTTTCACTGGCAGAGGCACCACGGGGCAGTCCTTCACTGTTTCCAGGGCGGTCCTGTTCTGACCAAGGCTTCCCAAGACCGTAATTAAGTACACGATTAGTTAAAACGACTCTTGTTTTATTTCAACGCTGGGAATTATGTTCATTCCCAGCCAGTAATGAGTCTCAAACAGTCCCTTGAGATAAGCACCCACCTTCCTCTCCTTTGAATTGCTGCCAACAACTCAAGTGCCAAATGAATTATAAAAAACCAACCGAAGTACAAAGTCCACACAGAGCTTCAAGGATTGATCCGAACAGAGCGAACGACTTTGCTTCCTGCAAAGGTTTCTTCACCTTTGCCTGTCCTTTATACCTTATGGGAGGGGCAATCACCTCCAAGCCTTACTCTCAAGTTGCCCCTTTTGTCTGAGCTGCTCTTGCCTTCTAGCAGCTCTGCGCACACGTGCACTGGGAACAGGCTCCCCTTGTTCCTCGGCCTCGCTGCTGCCACACTCTGGAAGTTCTGGAGTCAGCACATAACTCCCAAATGGTCCTGGCCCCATCTCTGCATTGGACACAGGACCCTCATTTGCGTCCTCCCCAGACTCCTGGACTGGTCCACGTTCTTCCCCACTGATTCCGCTGCTGTTTGCACAGGCTGCCAGTGAACCTCAAGAGGTCCCACGGGCCAGACCTAAGCACCTAGCGGGCCGGATCCAGCCCCCGGGGCCTTGAGTTTGACAGCCCTGTCCTAACCTTTAGCTATTTTCACAGCCCGGTTCAGAAAGAAAAGGGGAAAACACACCAGGTTGCTGATACTGTTCAATTCTTGGGAAATGGGCTTTCCTGTGTTGTGAGATCTCAGTCAAATTCACACTCACTTTCCTCCAGGCTGAGTGGTTGTGCTCTGTAAGGTCACTCCTGTGCTGGGACTTCTGAGCGCAACGAAGACGCTGGCAGGACCCAAATCCTGGCCTTTGCTAAGAACCTGCAAGGAATGAATAAAACCGCCTTTCAGCTTTGCAAGAAAAAGGCATGATGTTCAACAAGATTTAGAATAGAATAGAATTCTTTATTGGCCAAGTGTGATTGGACACACAAGGAATTTGTCTTTCGTGCAAATGCTCTCAGTGTACATAAAAGAAAAGATACATTCGTCAAGAATCATCAGGTACAACACTTATGTAAGGCATCCAGAAAGTATCCATGATATCAATCACTCTCTCCAATTGATTTATTAGGAACAGATCTGGTACGTCTAAGGCATTTCCCAAAGTGAAAGAATTTTCTCGGCTACACAGAACCCACCTTTTTCTCCTTCCACTTCTACACTTCATAAATCACGAGAACCAATTAACTGCAACTGGAATTTCGTAGTACGCAATACAGAATAACCTTGAACTTGTCAACTCCTCCACCCGCCTTCCCATTATGTTGGCAGCTGAATTTCAAAGCTGACAACTTAATAATAGTCACAGGGTACAAATAAGCAATCAAATCATACTAGGAAACAGTCCATATAAATCATTAGGATACAAGCGACAAAGTTACAGTCATACAGTCACACGTGGGAGGGGATGGGTGATAAGGAGTGATGAGAGGATTGATAGTAATAGTAATGCAGACTTTGTAAATAGTTGGACAGTGTTGAGAGAATTATTTGTTTAGCAGAGTGATGGCATTTGGGGGAAAGAACTGTTCTTGTGTCTAGTTGTTCTGGCGTGCAGTGCTCCATAGCGTCGTTTTGAGGGAAGGAGTTGAAACAGTTTATGTCTGGGATGTGAGGGGTCTGTCACAGCCCTCTTTTTGGCTCATGCAGTATACAGGTCCTCGATGGAAGGCAGATTGGTAGTACTGTTTTTTCTGCAGTCCTAATTACCCTCTGAAGTCTGTGTCTGTCCTGTTGGGTTGCAGAACCAAACCAGACAGTTCTAGAAGTGCAGATGACAGACTCAGTAATTCCACTGTAGAACTGGATCAGCAGCTCCTTGGGCAGTTTCTGAGTTGGAGCATGTTTACGTTTAAAAGCAAAACTGCGTTATCACCCAAGAGGAAGACACCACAAAAGACATGCAGCCTTAATGATAAGTCTTCAAGCACCGGTTACAAAACAGCCTTAAGGACCAAGCAGGTCTGCACAGGCAACGTAACACAGGCAACTGTCCAAAAAAATTCAAATTAAAAAGAGGAGCGCTCACCTTCCCATTGACTGAGAAGCCAGTGAAAACAAAATTGATGTCACCTCCTTTAGTGCAAATGTCGTTGATGCCGTCAACATGGATGTCCACACTCGTTGGCTCTGGAAAGGAAGATCAAAACCCTCAAATGGGATTCTTTCCTGCTAGAGACTAGTGCCGTTTGTTTTTTTTCAAACAATCGAATTAACAGTTCAGGTCTGAACTCTGTTTTTGCCAAACCCAATTCTTACAGACCACCTAGAGCAGGGGTCCCCAAGCCCCTGGCCATGGCCTGTTCGGAACTGGGCTCCGTGAGTGGTGGGCCGGTGTGCATGCATGTGCAGCTTGATTTGCACAAGCAGCGAGCCGGCATGTATGCATATAGGCGCGATCAACTTGCACAAGTCTAGCTGTGTG
This sequence comes from Naja naja, assembly GCA_009733165.1. Lineage (NCBI taxonomy): Eukaryota > Metazoa > Chordata > Lepidosauria > Squamata > Elapidae > Naja > Naja naja. The sequence continues at coordinate 12,880,104 of CM019164.1, forward strand.
TGTTGTGGTTAGCCGGCAGCAGGTGCAGATGGCTGAGGAGAGTGATGACTCTGATGAGGGGCCAGGACCATCATGGAGTGGACTGCTGCCTTCAGAGATTGTGGAGGCTGGCAGCAGTGATGAGGAGGTTCCCGAGGAGCCTGTGCCAAGTGCATGTGCACGAAGGATTACTCGGAGGAGAGAACAAATACAGCAGCACAGGCGACTCGGGAGTAAGGCTGCAAGGTAATGGCCCCTCCCTCAAGAGGATAAAAGCCAGGTTTGAAAAAGCGTTCTTTGCAGAAAGCAAAGAAGCTCGGAAGCTCAGCTTGTGGACATCTTAGTTCGTGTTTGGAGAATCTTGTAAATTAGTTCTTATCTCTGGGTTTTTGGCAGCCTTGACAAACAACTTGGCAAGGCTCTTTCTTGTTGGAGCTAATTAGTGGAAAGCAACCTTCAGAACATAATTCGTTATTAAACCTTAAAAGGTGGGGGCTGCTGCCTTTGTCTGTGTTTGCTCTTTGGGAACCCGGCTGGGTCAGAACAGCGTACGCATATGCATGCACACTTGAGATGCGCGCACACATGTGCCTGCCAGGCCGCCGTTCACGTGGCCCAGTTCCCCTCACCCCCCGCAACTTGGCCACCAAGTCGCAAGGATTGACCTAGAGCACAATCCAATCCATGTCTACTCAAAGTAACCCTCACTAGATCCATGATAGCTTATGAACTGGTAAAAAGGCATTAGAATGCCCTCTGAGTTACTTCAATGGAAGCAAATAAACATAGAAAGCAGATTGAGGAATTGTTCTGAGCATAAATACTCCTAATCAATTCAGGCTTTGGTGCTCTCTGAGCTTGGCTATTTGCTTGCAGACGTTTCATTACCCAACTAGGTAACATCATCAGTGTGAGGGAGGGTGGATTTTGCTCCCCGTTTATATGCATGAACCACCTGCAAGCAAAGGTCCGTAAATGAAACGTCTATAAATATTGATTCATCTATAAATGAAATATCTGGAAGCAAAACACCAAGAATTCCAGAGTGCAACCTTGAGTTGCAGAGATTCAGAAATGGTAACGTGGAAGTAAGTCAAAAAACAAACAAACCCACAACTGGATCTCTTTCAATGAGAATGAATACACAATCACAGTCCTTGGAAAATTAAAGATTCTAAATGGTCAAGACTTCAGATATTGGGCAGATCAGAAAGTCAACTTGGGATGGGCTTCAATAAACAACAACTATAATGAACAACTAAGTTTATTATAACATAGTTTATAAACGAATACACAACTGTGATTAGCTTCAAATCATCTGGGAATGTTTTCTATAAAAATAGCAACTTACCAAAGCTCCACCCTAGGGGAGGCTCAATTTTAAGGATAAAATCCCCCTTAAAAAAAAGGAAAACAGAAAAAAAATGTAGTTATATTGTACTGCGGTTCAATCCTTTATCATAAATACTGACAGGCGGTTGTGGTTAAGATTTTGGATAGGGACAAAGAAAACTCCCAGAGGAATTCCTGCTCAGTCACTGACTACCTCCAATCATAAACTCTAAATTTCAATCCATTTTGAAATCTTATTATTTACCTTTAGAAACCTTTGCTTAAATATATTAATATAATATATATTACACACACACATACACACACACACACACATACATATATGTATTTTTTCATGAATTTCTCGGTGGGTTTTTCACTAGCCCCAGGTACTCATCCATTATCCACAGCCAGCAGAATGGCAAATATGAAATTGAAGAAACCAGTTTCAGTAGGATTTTCTTTAAACACAGACCTGAAACGTAACGCCACCTAATTTAAATTATTAGATAGCCTCTCACCTTATCATACAGAGGAATCATAAAGTAACCATTATTTGGAGCGCAGTCAGTTTGGTACTTCAAAGTGCCGTGCTTGGTGTACAATTTAATCTGGAGAAGAAACATTGAAAAGGGAGAAAAAAAATGTTAATTATTCTGGAAAAGCTGTTGATTTATGACACTTAAGTCCTGCTGCCATCGAACCCAACTCTGGGCCAAGGCCAATTGACAGTATCTTGCCAGTGTACAGTAATCTTCTACAACTTGAAACCCACCCCGAAATGTCTTAAAAGCTATTCCTCTTCAATTAATTGGAGGCGCTCATCTCAAAGGAGGTCACTGGTTTCTTTTGCCATAAATGGAAGAGGTTGTGCAAGTCCTGTTGCATTTGAACTCTTGTGCAAACCAGCCGCTGTGGTTTGAATAAAACATCCAACAGGGTTTATCCCTTTCAAAAAAATAATTTATGACCATTTGTCACACTTTATAACTGTTGCGGCATGATCAAAATTCAGACACTTGGCAACTGGCTCACACTTATGACAGCTCCAGTGTACTGGGGCATGTGATTTGCAACCTTCTAGCCAGCAAAGTCAACGGGGAAGCCAGATTCACTGAACAACTGACTTACTAACTTAAACAACTGCGGTGATTCACTTATCGGTTGTGGCAAGAAAGGTCGTAAAGTGGGAGGAAACTCACGTCAACTGACTCGCTTAGCAATGCAATTACGGTGAGAAGCGGAGGACTACACATGAAGCTAGTCAATTGCAATTCAATCCATGCAACCAGAAATTGATGAGGGGTCAAATACTATGGATGATTGAGGTTAATAAATTACTACTACCACTACTACTACTACTACTATTATTATTATTATTGCTGCTTTCCTTAAGATAATTGTCAAAAGGCATATGCAAAAAGTGTATTATTTGTTTGTTTGCATCTCCCTTTTATTATGTTTACAAATAACTCAAGACAGTGAACATATCCAACATACTTTCACCCTCTATTTTCCCCACAACAACCCTGTAAGGTGGATTGCGCTGAGAGAAAGAGGGATTGGCTCAAAGTCACCCAGCCTAGCACAGGGATCTCCAACCTTGGCCACTTTTAAGTCTTGTGGACTTCAACTCCCAGAGCTAAGGCTGGAGAGACCCCCTGGTCTAGCATACACTTTCATTATAAAAAGTCACTTCTAATTTAACTTTTAATATTAATTAACCTATTTTTTTAAATACCGTCCTCTTTTCCTTGCTCCTTCCATCCAAGCCCCCCGCCCCGCCCCGCCCCGCCCCCACTGTCCTACCTAGCAGGGCGAGCGCTCACCTCGATCAGGGAGTAGTTGATCTCGACGTCGGACCTGACGAAGCCCCCGCAGCCCACCACGATGTCCTCGGAGCCCCCGGCCCCGGCCCAGAGGGCTCCGCACACCGCCCACCACCAGCAACCCCACGCCGGCGACCCCCATTGCCCCAGCATCGCCCAGCCGCCCGTCGTCACACGCCGGCCAGCGCTGACTCAGGAAGAGACGAGGCGCATGCGCCCGCCGCCGTGCTCGGTGGTTCCTTCGTAGAGCGGACCAGGAAAACGGAAGTTTACTTTTTCGGACCGTGCTAGGCGGGGAGGCGTTTTCGTCTCGGTTGCTTCGGAGGCTTCAAGAGAAGGACGCTTAGAAAAAAAGAAACATTTAGAGAGGAGAAAGTGTTGGAGTTCTGCAATTTGTTTATTTGTGTGTCTGTGTATTTGTTTATTGTATTTCTACAAAGCGTTGGACTTTTGCAATTTGTTTGTTTGTTTATCTGATTATTTGCTTATTTATTATGTTTCTACACCTCCCATCACATCTAAGCGACTCTGGGGATTTTACAGACTTAGAATACCTTTATTGTGACTTTGAATGTACTAATCGGCATATATTGAAATGAAATTCCATTGCCCATAATAAAAAACAATAAAAAGCATACATTAAAATAAATTTAATGTATGCTTTTTATTCTGTGTTTTAATTTATGAGTTAAATTTAATTTAACTCATAAAGAGTTAACAACAAACAAACTTGAGTTATGAAAAAGTTAAATGAGCAAAAGGAGGAGCCACAGTTTTGGTGGTTTTCAACTTTGTTCACATCTTACCTGGGTTTACACGTTCAAATTTATACTGAAATTTATACAGTTGCTTCCCTCCGCCTAATATCGAGTCATTGTTTGCTTCATCGTGGCTTATTGCTGAAATCACTGCTGAGGAATAAAATTGCAGAGCATTCAGCTGGGTTGTGAGGTGAACATAGCTCACTTCCAGCTCTTCCTGAAGAGAATCGATGGGCAGGGCAGATGGATAGGTGGATGTGCAGGAACAGATAATAACGACAGAATTTGTGGGAAAATAACTCATCCAAATGCAGAGGGATTTCTGAATGTGGGGTTACTAAAAGACTGCAGTGTACAAGTAGGCTGGGTTCATACAAGCAACCCATTTTGTGAGTTTGCAGAGTGCAGTGAACTATGATAATCAAATGGGTTGTGTTCAGGACAGGGATGTTGTAATCAAATGGATTGTGTTGGCATTGCAACAAACTGGCCTGTAGGATGATGTGAAGCTTCATGATGTTATGCCAAAAGGTTGCAGTGTGGTTCTGGAGCCCTTGAATTTATTGCAAATTTATTTGGTAACCCGTATTTGTTATGACATCTACATGGCTGTGTTATTTAACAATCTACACCCCTTTATTGGCTGAAATTCCCAACACAATGGACCACAAAAAAAACCCTATGCACCTTTATTATTTGTATAAATAACTCAAGGCCGTGAACATATCTGATACTCCTTCCTTCTCCTATTTTCCTCACAACAACAACCCTGTGAGGTGGGTTGGGCTGAAAGATAGGGACTGGCCCAAAGTCACCCAGCTGGCTCTCATGCCTAAGGTGGGACTAGAACTCACCTTCTCCTGGTGATTGGCCCAAGATCACCCAGATGGCTTTCATGCTTAAAGTTGGACTAGAACTCAGCTTCTGGTGATTGGCCCAAGATCACCCAGATAGCTTTCACACTAAAGGTGGGACTAGAACTCACAGTCTCCTAGTGATTGGCCCAAAGTCACCCAGCTGGCTTTCATGCCTAAGATGGGACTAGAACTCACTATCTCCTGGTTTCTAGTCTAGTGCCTTCACCATGAGACCAAACTGGTTCTTCATAGCCACTGAGAGAGATTTACTAGCACAAACTTATTTGAATCTGGGTTTTCCTGCCATAGTTTTGGTTCAACCACCATTTCTTATTGATGTTCAGTTCAATACAAAGAAAGATGGGGAACTTGGTTGTCCTTTTTCAGTCCTTCCTATGTCTCAGCCAGATGCTGACTCTAGCAGGATTTACATTCTCAGCGCACATGGTTGATTTATCAACTAAAGCAGGTATCTAAGCCGTGGCATCAATCCTAGACTGCTTTTCAATTTAAGAGAATCATTTACCAGTCTGGATTATTGATTAGTTTACACCAAGCCAGGCATCTAATCTTCAGTGGACTTTACTACTACATACCCAAAGCGCTCTGTTTAAAACAGCCCATCCTCAGGAATGCCTTCAGTGTGGTTTATTTTGCACTTCTGGTTTTCAATAACACCCTCCCGCTCACCTCACCGTATATTGTAAACCAAGATTTACAAGAACTGAACCATTGTGGTTTATTTAACAAAACGTGATTAGGGAAATCGGGGCTCCATACAGTGTGAGAATTCATCTAAGGTTCAGAGAAGAGCAACAAAAATGATTAGGGGACTGGAGGCTAAAACATATGAAGAACGGTTGCAGGAACTGGGTATTGTCTAGTTTTATGAAAAGAAGGACTAGGGGAGACATGATAGCAGTGTTCCAATATCTCAGGGGCTGCCCCAAAGAAGAGGGAGTCAAGCTATTCTCCAAAGCCCCTGAGGGCAGGACAAGGAATAATGGATGGAAACTCATCAAGGAGAGAAGCAACTTAGAACTAAGGAGAAATTTCCTGACAGTGAGAACAATTAATCAGTGGGACAACTTGCCTCCAGAAGTTGTAAATGCCCCAACACTGGAAGTTTATAAGAAGAGATTACATAACCATTGGTCTGAAATGCTATAGGATTTCCTGCCAAAGCAGGGGGTTGGGCTAGAAGACCTCCAAGGTCCCTTCCAACCCTGTTATCCTATGTTCTAAATCCCCACCCCTCTGGAAGGGGCAGAACTCCACACCGAACCAAAGAAGATAAATATTGCAGAATGACAGCAGGCAGCAATCAAATCTGTACAAGACAGAAGCCTCATCCAGGGATATGATGACCTGGGCGCCTGGGTTATGTAGTTCTCAGCAGAATCCAACAGCTGGACTGGGGGTGAGCAGAAAACAGTTCTCCTTGCTGGCTGTTGATTGATATATGTCTTTCACTGTGGGTAAATTTAACATGCATAGACACTGAATCAGGCTGGTCCAAGCGAAGGGCAATGAGCATTCTGCCCTGATCATTTCCCACGTACAGATTTATGCATGCCCACTCACCGGTAAGAGACTGTCCATCTGTTTTCTTTCTTGTTGAAGTTTTTTTTCCTCCTATCAGTTCATATTTCCTAGTTCCTTCCTCAAGTCAGATTTGGAGGTAAGTAACAGAACGGAAAACCGATGTGGGGAACCGTAAAACTGTGCCTTTTAGACTGGATGCAAGACAGGAGGAAAATAATAATAATGAAACTTTGGACTTCTGGACATTCTTCAAAATGCTTTCTGGCTAAGACTGAAAAAGAGGAGGAGTTGGAGGACATTATCAAGAGAAACAGAACTCAGAAGGATTATAGCGGTGATCAAAAACAGGAAACAGATGGAAACTGCAACCCTAGAGGATCTAACAGTTCCTTAGCAAAGAAACGCAGGAGGAAAAGAGTCTGGGTGCTTGACCATTTAAATGTACTGCATAGGTGTTATCTGAAAAAATATGCATTTTTCCCCGCACTGCTTTTGAAATATCGTTACTGGTTGGCTTTGGGTTTTAAGTCAGTTGGTGTTTGAAATTGGTTGAACCGGTTGGACTGCTTTATTAATAGCCTTTCTGGATGGAAGCTGGACAATTACAGAGTACACGATTTGAACTCGGCAGTTGTGATTTTGCATTTTTTTGTGATCTTGTGTTTTCGTAGAACCAGAGCCAGACATGGTGGACGGATCTCCCAGGCTTTGCAGCCTGTTTTCATAACACTGTTGCAGTTTGGATCCCTTGCATCTATCTATGGATTTCTTTCCCCTTCTATTATCTTTACCTTCAGAAAAACCGCAGGGGATATATCAGGATGTCAGTTGTCTTCAAAGCAAAAATGGTAAGGTTCAAACCCGGGTGAAGGATTCCAGCCGGTGGTGGGATTCAGCCAGTTCGCACCAGTTTGGGAGAACCAGTTGTTAACTTTCTGAGCAGTTTGGTGAACTGGTTGTTGGAAGAAATCATGAGGGCAGAGAACCGGCTGTTAAATTATTTGAATCCCACCACTGATTCCAGCCATCCATAAACAAACAATGTCGGATTCTTTGTTCTTTCATTCAATTTCAGTGGCTGCCCATTTCAGTCAACGAGTCTGGATGGCTTACCATTCATAAAATATATTACAATTTCAAAATTAAAACAGAATTAAAACAAAAACAATAAAACCGGTAAAAACATCCAATTCAATCTAATTGTGGTTAAACATACAATCAATACAGTTGTGGTTATTATCATTATGCTGTTCTCTTTCCACCTAGAGTGTTCAAGCACAATTAAGAATGATGAAACAGTAGAAATACAGTTTAAAATACAGGTAGTCCTCAACTTTCAAATTGGGAGCAAATTTTCCATTGCTTAGGCAAGGCAGTTTGGTGAGTCGCATCTGATTTCACAACCTTTGGGCCGCAGCCATTAAGCAAATCACTGCCATTGCTAAGTGAATCATGTGGTAATTAAATGAATCTGGATTCACTCACTCGTTGGAAGCAAGATGGAAAGTCACAAATGGAAATTGTATGACCCCCAAGATCCTGAAACCGTTATAAATATGCAATGGTTCCCAAACACGTGAATTTTGATTACATGGCCATTGGAATGCTACAATCAGGGGTGGCTCAGGAGAGCCCCTAGCTAAGACTCTGCAGGGCTCAGAGAGCCCCCAATAACCTCAGAAAGACAAGCAGAAGGGAAAGCTCTTAATAGGCTTAATTGAACTTCTGGGCATTCAGCCAAGAGCATTTCACATCTGGTAAAAGTGTTGCAAACTAGATAAACAATCTACTCAGCACTTGTGAGGGAGAGCCATTGAGAAAATCAGATAACATCGCCCCTAGCCTCCAAGGGGATTAATCCCCAAATAATAAGAATCACATAACTCACCAGAAACTCCACTAAGACTCCAAGATCCCTCTCACAGTCACTGCTATTAAGCCTGGTTTCACCCAGTCTTTTATTTAAGTATTAAATGCACGAAATAATATGCAACTTTTTGGTATATTACCTTTTTTTAGGTAATTAGGGCAAAGAAGCAACATCGAGTTGGCTACACCCACACCCAGTCATATGACCACCCAGCCACGTCCAGCCAGGCAGACATTAGGGCAGAGAGCCCCTTGCTAAAAAATTTGAAGCCCACCCCTGACTACAATGGTTGTTAAGTGTGAGGACTGGTTGTAAGTCACTTTTCCCAATGCCATTGTGGTCTCCAACAGTCGCTAACTGAACGATTGTAAGTTAAGGACTCCCTGTAATGATAGCTATATAATATCGTTAGAAAAAAAATGGATCTCAATTTTTTTCTGATTGTGCTCTTTTCTGTTTCTTTAGATTCTTAACTTTGCCTTGTTAGTTCTGTGTTTCTCCACCATATCCTACCTCCTTTGGAAAGCTAACCAAGGGGTTTCACCAGCACCCGAGCTCATAATTAGCCCTACAATTCAACTGGTCACCATGGTGAGAACAATTCATTTGTCTCTATTTTTCACACATACTTCTTTGCTTCGGGACTTAGGATCACCTAAAAGAGAAACATGATATTATTAGCAATAATGCTGGCAAGATCCGTGTGCCTTGCCCAATTAGAATCCGAGCCAGCAAAGTGGTTGAAAACCTCTTTATTTTTGCACAAACAAGGACAGGCACCCCACGAATAATAAGTGAGAAGTCCCCCACCCTTAAAAATGCAGGGAATCACTTTATATATTAGTTCAAACACATTGGGTTTGGAACAAATTCTTTCATTCGTTAGCTTCATAGGGCTCATTGCTGACGTTACCCATTTAACATGTAACATTTAATAGCATCCCATAATATCCATGGTTTTGAGTGTGGTGCACTGGCCTAGAGGTGGAGCTCTCGCCTCAAGGTCAGGAGGCTGTGAGTTCAATCCTAGGTAGCGGCAGATATTTCTCTTTCTGAGCACCATGATCTGCTGCGAACTCTGCACTGGCGACAGGAATGGCATCTGGCCAGTAAACACTCAGCTCCATTCAATTGCCCTGACTCTGCCCTGCAAACAAACAAACACACACACACACACACACACACACACACACATATATTCGTAGTTTGATCTTGTTAATGCTCATCCTCATATTCAGGAGGTTTTTACATTATAATGAGGCATAAGGATTTGGCATAAGGACTCTGTACAGTCCTTGTCTTTAGCAGGTCTGAACCGGCTCTTATCAGTCGGCCTCCTGCAGCGTGGTGGGGGGGGTTGCCCTCCCCAGGTCCTGGAAGCTTTCCTTGAGCTTCCGGGAGGGCGAAAACAGCCTCCCCGGGACTCCCGGAAGTTCCGGAAGGCTGGAAATGGGCTCTGTACTTACTTGGGATCCAAAACGGGCCACTTGGTGACTCCTGGAAGGGGACGGGTTGGGCAGGGCCAGCCAGGAATGGGATTTGCCGGTTTGCTGAACCAGCCATAAAATTAGCTACCGGTTCGGTACCAGTTCGCCCGAACTGGGGCGAATCGGTAGCAGTCCACCCCTGTTTACAGCTCTCTCTAAGCAGTTTACAGTCAGCCTATCGCCACCAACCATCTGGGTCCTCATTTTACCAACCTTGCAAGGACGGAAGGCTGAGTCAACCTTGAGCCTGGTGAGATTCGATCTGCCAAAATTACAGGCAGATGGCAGGCAGCAAAAGTCGCCTGCAGTACTGCACTCTCACCACTGCACCACCGAAGCTCTTAAATTTAGTAAGAGCCTATATAAATATAAATACAAATACTAGATATAAATACTGTAGTATTTCTCCTCCATTTTAGGTCCTAGTGGTTTTTCTCACCCAGATGGAACGGATGAAAGGGGTCCAATCCTCAGGTGTTTTGATGGTCTTTTGGCTGCTGTCTCTTCTCTCTTCCAGTGTCTCCTCCGGCTTCAAATTACGCCAGGTGATGGAAGGGGTAAGTCTGCCTCTGTCAATCTTGCGAGGTAGTCCAGAAAGAAGCGCAATAGCACAGGGTGGTCCCAGACTTAACGAGCAGAATTGTTGGGGGACAAGAGGCTGACTCTGTAAACCATTTAGAAAGGGCTGTAAAGCACTATAAAGTCTAAGTGCTCCTGCTATTTGCCATACCTCATTCCTTCTGAGGGCTCAGCTGCCTCTTATCTGACCATTGCCTAGTCTGCAGCTCTTCCTCCTGTCTCCCCAAAGTCTTGACCATAGATTACTACTAAGGGTTATTAACAGAGATATAGGCAATCGCTAGTTTAATAAGAATGGCCGACTTTCAATTTAAACATTTTTTTTTTTGAACAGGGATTCCAGGAACAGCCTTTCCAACATCTGTCTTCATACATTTACTTTGCTCTGGTTTTATCGGAACTGGTGTTGTGCTGTTTTACAGATCCCCCGCCTTTCTTTTCCAAAATTAGCAATGGCTCAGTAAGTAGCTGAACTTTGGATTGTTCCTTTATAGAGCTTGGAGTAGATTTAGAGTCTTGTTGGAGCATTTTAAAGTTTCTAGACTTTAGCAGTTATAATAGAATGGCTGATGGGTTCTTCCCGAGCCCTCCCTTTCTCTCTTTCTGTCTCCTCCCTCCCTCTCCCTCTCCCTCCCTTTCTCCCTCCCTCTCTTTCCCTCCCTCTTCCTTTCTCCCTCTCCCTCCCTCCCTCTTCCTCTCTTCCTCTCTCCCTCTCCCCCCCTCTCCCTTTACCTCCCCTTCCCTCTCTCTCTCCCTCCCCCCCCTCTCAGAATAGATTTTAAAAGTTTTCATTTGTGGTCATTTTCAGGATTTCCTGAGCTCATCATGTGAACATGTGTTCCTTTTACAACCAAAATGTGTAAAAATTATAGTGGAGTAAATGCATAGCCCAGGGTGGTTTCGAAAATTCCACGCAAATCAAGGATTATCTCAAACGTACCCACCTAGCAATTCATTGTATATGTTCAAAGTTATGTTGAATCTCCACTTTACAAAATAAATGTTATTTATTTATTTATTATTTATTAATGAGACTTGTATGCCGCCCCATCTCCGAAGACTCGGGGCGGCTCACAACTAAAACAACAAGAACAATAAATAATTAAAAAAGAATTAAACTAACAAGCCCCATTAAGATATAATTACATAAGTACATGATAAAACCATGATAACCCCCCCCCCCAAATGTTGAGACTTTGGAGGGGGGGAAATGCAGAGAAGAGCAACTAAGATGATCAAAGGCCTGGAGACTAAAACATTTGAAGAACGGCTGCAGGATTAGCTAGTCTAGAGAAAAGAAGGACTAGGGGGTGACATAATAGCGGGGTGACAGTATTTGAGGAGTTGCCACAAAGAAAAGGGGCTTATTTTCCAGAGCACCAGAAGGCAGGACAAGAAACAAGAAACTTATCAAAGAGAGAAGCAACCTAGAATTAAGGAAAAACTTCCTAACAGTGAGGACAATTAACCAGTGGAACAGTTCACCTCCAGATGTTGTGAGGGGAGATTTTTAAGAAGAGACTGGACAGTCACTTGCCTGAAATAATGTAGAGTCTCCTAGTTGAGCAGAAACTCTGCCAGAAATGAGTCTTTGTGAGACTTGTTGCACCAGCGCAGCCTCTTGGAGCAGGAGGCCTTGCAGGGTCCCAAAGACTCATTTCTGGTGGAGTTTGGGGGAGAGAAAGAAAGACTTTTGCTGCTTTCCTTGCGTGCAACCAAAAGCAGAAGAAGAAAGAAGCGGAAAGAAGCAGCCCGGCGGCCAGGCCAGGCGCATGGGGCGAGTGAGGCAAGTTCCCCCACTCCATCCTTTCCCCCCTCCCCTCACTACCTTATGTTGTTCACAATGCAAGTGACGCAAGCCTTGTGTTCCCACGGGCTATGTGGGCGGCGCAGCCTTCTATTTCCGTGCAGCCTGGATTAATTGCTTTGGGAGTGACATTTCTCTGCAGACCACCAAAATTTCTCATGGATCACCAGTGGTCCCCAGCCCCCTGGTTGGCGACCACTGGCCTAACATTCCAAGAATTTGCTTTCTCCCACTGTCTACAGCCATGTTCTTTGCATTGATGTGTGCAGATTTAACGGTTGTCTTTTTCTTATAAACATTCGCAGAATCCTTGTCCTGAATCCGGAGCCTCTTTTGTTTCCAAAATCACATTCTGGTGGTTTGCTCGGTAAGAATTCAAACGACATTTCGCCCCCTGGCTTTTAAGTGTCAAGCAATGGCTGTCCAATCCATCTGTTCAGGTGGGCAAGATATTTTGCTGAGCCTTTTCCCCGCTTCAAGTTAAGCCAGGCGGCCTTCTGCTGTTAATCAAAGCTGCTCTCAGAAGCCAAAGTCATTATGGGAAGTTGACAGTTAATATTCTGCAGAGCAATCTGGAGAACAGAGGCCTTAAATTAAGGAGCTGCAGCCAAAAAAAAAGTTTTTTATTTTTTTCTTTTTATGGCCAAAAGAGCCTAAGAACATAGTGCAGATATAATTTCGACATTTGACAGAAGGCAAACAAGAGAAATGCATCTTGCACTTTTGATAACCAAAGCATTGCAATTGTTGTGGTTCACCAGCAGTGGAATTGGACTGTGGGGAAGAACAGGGACCAGTCCTGGAGTCTGGGGAGGACTCGGACAAGGGTCCTGACTCCGATGCAGGGATGGAGCCAGGACCATCTGGGAATGGGGTGCTCCGGAGTCTGGCAGCAGCGAGGCAGAGGACCCAGGGGACCCTGTTCCCAGTGTGCATGTGCGCATAGCTGCCAGAAGCCAAGAGCAGCTGAGACAAAAGGGGCAACTCAGGAGTAAGGCTGGGAGGTGATTGCTCCTCCCATAATGGATAAAAGTCAGGCCAAGATGACGAAACCTTTGCAGGAAGCGAAGTTGTTCATTTGGTTCAGATTCATTCTTGAAGCTCTTTGTACTTCGGTTGGTTTTTTATAGTTCATTTGGCACTCTAGTTGTTAGCAGCAACTCAAAGGAGAGAAAGGTGGGTGCTTATCTCGAGGGACTGTTTGGGACTCATTACGGGCTGGGAATGAAAATAATTCCCAGCATTGAAATAAAGCAAGAGTTGTTTTAACTTAGAAGGCTTAGAGAGGGCTGTAAAACACTGTGAAGCAGTATATGTCTAAGTGCTCTTGCTATTTTCCTTCCTTCCTTCCTTCCTTCCTTCCTTCCTTCCTTCCTTCCTTCCTTCCTTCCTTCCTTCCATCCATCCATGGTGCACAGTGGGTAGAATACAGCATTGCAGACTAAGTCTGCCCACTGTCAGGAGTTTGATCCTAACTGGCTCAAAGTTGACTCAGCCTTCCATCCTTCCGAGGTGGGTAAAATGGGGACCCAGATTGTTAGGGGCAAGAGGCTGACTCTGTAAACCACGTAGAGAGGGCTGGAAAGCACTGTGAAGCAGTATATAAATCTAAGTGCTATTGCTATGAACCATCTTTTATTTGTAATCCAAGACCAAACACAATAAAAGATTAATCTGTTGCATAGCATTTTTTCCTCTTTTGTGATTTGATTTTTTTGCTTTCTGCAGGCTGATCTGGAAAGGCTACTGGACTCCATTACAGCCAGATGTCCTGTGGTCACTAGCAAAAGAGAACTCTTCTGAAGAAATCATGGACAAGGTCAAAGATGCTTGGAATAAACGTTGTCCAAAAACTGAACAGTAAGTTCCTTGAGTTTGTCTCCATTTTTCTTGCTGCCCTATTTATTTAGGAAACCTACAGGTGATCCTCAACTTACAACCATTTGTAGAGTAACCATTTGGAATTACAACGGCACTGAAACAAGTGACTTACGACCGGTCCTCACTCTTACAACCGTTGCAGCATTTCCACAGCCAACAAAATTAGAATTCTTGGCAACCGGCAGTTTGAAACCCAGTAAAAAATATGCAAAAGAACAGTAAGGGAATCCAGTGGTTTTTCATGCAGTATTCATGATTTTTTTCCTCCTGATTTTTAAATTTTATTTATTTATTTGTTTATTTATTCACATTTTTATGCTGCCCCTCTCTCCTACAAGGTGACTCTGGGCAGCTTTTTTAGCTCTCTGTTTCTTCCTACTCCTCTTTTAATTGGTTTTCTCTTGGGTGGAGAGACTTAACCATTGGCAAAATGCCGAAAACAACACTCAAAGATGCTCGCTTGTTATGTGTTTCCTGCAGAATGACCAAATTTGCGAGATTTAAAAGAAGGCTAACCCAGAGAGAAAATGCAGACGAGGCTGCCATCTTGCTCCAACCAGAAGCTAGCAAGAGCAAAGAACTTCTAAAAACTTTCTGGACTGTTTTTGGAACTTATTTCCTTCTGGCAACCCTCTGTTTGGTCACCTGTGATGTCTTCTTATTTTTGGTTCCAAAGACACTGAGGTATGTGAACCTTAAACTTTGTTTCCAAGGCGGGATTAATAAGGGTCTTTGAGGGTCATCTAGTCCTAGCATCTGTCTAGTCGACAGTTTGATCCAGGAAAGTAGCCGCTATCAGAACAAATAATATTGGAGGAAACAATAATCATGCACCAGGCCAGAGGTGGTATTCAGCAGGTTCTGACCAATTCTGGAGAACCAGGAACGGAAATTTTGAGTAGTTTGGAGAACCAGCAAATACCACCTTTGACTGGCCCCACCCCCATCTATTCTCTGTCTCCCGTTGAGTCCCAACTGATCGGCTGGGTCTTCTTTTGTTGCCCTGCACAGGAGAACAGAGCTGGAAAGCAGGTTAGTGGAGTGGGGAGGGAAGGAGGATTTTGTAGTATCCTTTCCCTGCCACACCCACCAAGTCACTCCCATCAAGCCACACCATGCCCACCAAGCCATGCCCACAGAACCAATAGTAAAAAAAAATGAATCCCACCACTGCACCAGACACATCTTGGCAAATAGAATCATGATATCTTCAGTTGAAAGGATCGAGTAATGAAGGTTGGAAAACATAAGTCTCCATTTGGGAATTTGGAGGTAGGCATGAAGAATCAGGACTATACGTTAAGTTGCAGTTAGGAAGGTTTATTGCTCAAACCTATACAGAACAATCTACTCAACTAATAATCATCACTAAATTGGTGCTAGATGAGACTCAGCAGAATTCAATATGGGCTGGACTTGGATTTTGTGGGAGCGTAATGATTCTAAGCTGATGACTCACTTAACTCTGCCCACCACTTCTACTTGCTCTTCTTCTACATTTAAATATTCCTGGCCTGTGTTATGAGCTAAAAATAAATTACATTCACCTCACACAATTAACCTGGTGGTTAATTTAACCCATTTCCTTGGCTGTGACCATTCATTGAACTATACACAAATTTCCAAACTAATCCAGATGAAATGTGCCACGTTGTAACTTTACAAGTAGATGCCGCTGTTAGGTCATATTTCACTAGTCAAATCAAATCAAGTACAGCCATAATATAACTTGGAAGGAGAAAACTTTTTAAGATCCTAACCAAGGGCGGGATTCTACCGGTTTGGACCGGTTCTATAGAACTGGTTGTTACGATTCTGTGCAGTTCGGAGAACCAGTGTGCCCCTGGCTGGCCCCGCCCCTCTCCACCCTCCCTGCCCAGTCAGTCCTTATTGTGCATACGCAACATTGCACGCATGCCCAACATCGCTGACTGCGTTCTTCCCTGTCCAGTCACTCCTTATGGTGTTTCTTTTGTTTTTCCCTCTCAACGATCAGCTGTTCCTATGATCAAATGTGCTAGGATTCCCCTCGCTGTCTTACTGCTTTGCCCAGGAGGCTTCCCTGAGGCCCAGGAAGGCAAAAAATGGAGGCGGAGGCACAACAACCCCCACTGCCCCCCCAGGCTCCATTTTTTTCCTTCCTGAGCCTGAGGGAATCCTTCTGGGAGCAAAAACACCCCCCAGGAGATTTCCCTGAGGCCCAGAAGGCCCAAAAAACAGGAGGGGGTTGCTGCAAAAATAGAAGCCACACCTATCCAATCACATGGCCATGCCCACCTAGCCACGGCGACCTAGCCACGCCCACAGAACCAGTTGTTAAAAAATTTGAATCCCACCCCCATCCTAACAGCTCACCGTTGGCCTAAAAGGTTTACTGATGGTTGCACTTCTCATTCCAGGATAGTAGAATTGCATTGATTCTTCTTGTAGTCTCTTCCTAGATTTCATCAATGACCAAGAAGCTGCCCTTTGGATAGGTTATTTCTATGCTGCCGCGATATTCCTTTTGGCTTGTCTGCAGACGCTGTTTGAGCAGCGGTACATGTATATGTGTTGCATGCTGGGCATGAGGTTAAAAACAGCCGTCACCAGCCTTGTTTATCGGAAGGTAAACCCTGTTCTTTGTTGACCTTTTTTTTTTAACACTGTGACGCTCCTGGGAAGTACATCTAGGTCTTTCTGAAGGGTTCAGTTCCAAAGGTATTCAAATCAGAGGTGGTATTCAGCAGATTCTGACCCGTCCTGGAGAACCAGTAGTGGGAATTTTGAGTAGTTCGGAGAACCGGCATATCCCACCTCTGACTGGCTCCGCCAACCCCATCTCTTCTCTGCCTCCTGAGTCCCAGCTGATTGGCTGGGTCTTCTTTGGTTGCCCTACACAGGAGAACGGAGCTGGAAAGCAGGTTAGTGGGGTGGGGAGGGAAGGGGGATTTTGCAGTAGCCCTTCCCCTGCCACGCCCACCAAGTCACACCCACCAAGCCAAGCCACACCCACCAAGCCACGCCCACAGCACTGGTAGTAAGAAATTTTGAATCCCACCACTGATTGAAAGGTGGAAGAGAACTGGAGTAGTGAAGTTGCAAGTGACAGTGATTATATACAGCTCATCCTTGACTTACAACAGTTCTTTTCATGATTGTTCAAAGTTACAATGACACTGAAAAAAGTGACTTATCACCATTTTTCACACTTACAACCATTGCAGCATCCCCATGATCACAGGATCAAAATTCAGACGCTTGGCAACTGGTTCATATTTACGATGGTTGCAGTGTCCCAGAGTCACCCGATTCCCTCCTTTGAGACCTTCTGACAGGCAAAGTCCATGGGGAAAGCCAGATTCACTTAACAACTGTATGACTTCTGTTAAATATTTGTCCAGGATCTTTAAACCTATATCTATTTCACAGAGTCATTCAATAAATTGCAATGCCAAGTTGTGTCAGATCAAAACAGATTTATTTGATAGAACAGAACAATCAATAAATATATCATTCTTAAATATCTACAGAGTCTTTTCTTCTTTCATTCCTTTTAAATAGTCCTTCAAGGAACTAGAAGTCACTATGAGAGATTCACAGTTCTTCCTCTCATAACCTCTTCTTAGATATAGCTAACCTCTTTAGAAAGTCCCTTTCTCTTTAGGTTATAGATCTTCTCTCAGATCCCTTTGCTATATCTTCTCATACACAGACCTCAGTCTGTCAGATCCTAATATCTCCTCAGAGTCTTGGATCTTCTCAGTATCTCCAATCTCCTCAGACAAAAATGAGTCTCCACAGAATCTCCTCAGAGAAAATGACAGTTGACAGCCCCTTTTATACTCAGGGGCATGTCCTACAGTATCACAGTGGGGTGCTCAATGCCACCCTGTCATTGGTGGGTTTGATCACCCCATCAAACTCCACTAATTTGTAAACTGCATAGTAACTCCAGAAAGTTTTACTTTCTGACAACTTCCTTAACCACTGCAATGATTCACTTAACCACTTTGGCAGGAAAGGTCATAAAATGGGGCAAAATTCATTGAACAAATGTCTCATTTGGCAGCACACATTTTTGGCAACTCCGTTATGGTTGTAAGTCAAGGGCTACCCATATAGAAAGTATAGAAAATGGCCTGGACAGAGATATGTTAGGTGAGATTGCTTAACAAATGCTATTTGTTCCGTAGATCTTGGTCCTGTCCAATGCAGCAAAAAATTCGACATCTGTGGGTGAGATTGTCAACCTGGTATCTGTTGACGTGCAGAAGCTGATGGACCTAATCATTTATTTTAATGGGACCTGGCTTGCTCCGTTCCGGATTCTCATCTGCTTTGTCTTCCTTTGGCAGGTAAAAAACAACAACACAACTCTGATTGTCTATGGAGATTCTCAGTCATCCAGGTCATGGTTGTCCCAAAGGTGCTTTTTCAGGAAGCAGTTGGACTCCCTTGGTTTTTCTTTGAAGACATTTCGCTTCCCATCCAAGAAGCTTCTTCAGCTCTGACTGGATCCTTCCATTCCCACCCTTAGGTCTAAGCTGAGAAGCGAAAGATCTTGGGTTTGAACATTGCTCTCCCAAATGCCTTCTTAATCCATCACAATGCGATTCACACACTGTGTGAAGTCAAATTATCCTTTCATAAGCCATATCTTAGTATCAATCAATCAATCTTTATTTATTGATTAGCCCTTAGGCCATATCAAAGTGCAGAGCTCCAAAAACACACACCACTAAAATTTGAGAAAAGCAACTCAAAATGAAATAGAATAAAATACAATTCAAAATGAAATTGGAATACAATACAACCCAAAATGGAATCGGCAATGATCGACAATGATTTAAAATACAGGTTAAATATGATTAAAATTATATTACCATGTCACCCGTTCATCTACCCCAAGCAATCTTAAAACTACTTTTAAAATTACATTTTTAAATCAAGTGATCTTTCCTACAATCTACCACACTCTGCTGCACCAACTTTGTCCTTATTTCCATCAACTTTACAGCAAACTTGGCAATCCATTTCACCAACTGCAAATTAGAACCTAACAATGTTGCAAGAAGCGCTCTTTAGACATTCAGGTGCTGGTATAAAAGATCCTTCCAATATCTTAGTATCCTCCATATATAAAGCCATTTTGTATGTATTATTCACAGATCTGGAAGGGTTTTCCTCCTTCGGATGCCGAAATAGCAATAGCAATAGCACTTTGACTTATATACCACTTCACAATGCTTGTACAGTCCTCTCTAAGTGGTTTACAGAGTCAGCCTGTTGCCTTCAACAATCTGGGTTCTTATTTTACCCACCTTGGAAGGATGGAAGGCTGAGTCAACCTTGAGCCGGTGAGAATTAAACTGCTAAACTGTAGGCAGCCGGCAGTCAGCAGAAATAGCCTGTAGTGCTAACTACTGTGCGACCATGGCTCTTATATTGATGTTCAAATAATTGATTCATTCCTGGGTTCACCTGGCCACTAGATGTCTCCATTAGCTCATTAAAAATGGTGAAGAGTTCTGCCAAGGGAACAGTTTTGGGTTGTTAATCATCTTTCTCATGAATATTTCAATGCCGATGCCATTTCCTTACGGTTCAGTAGAAAGAGATGCACAACAATAGTCTGTGTTCTCTTCATTTACATTCTGGCTTCTGTATCCATTAGCTCCTTGGACCCTCTGCCTTGTCTGCGGTTATCATATTTTTAGTTCTCTTACCTCTGAATTTTGGGATCAGCAAGAAGAGAAGCCAGCTCCAGGTATGGATCCCAAAACACTTCTGTTTTCTGGAAAACAAGTGAATTTAATTCCCCTCCTTAGCCTGTCTTTGGTGATTTCCAAAGATGTTGGCTAAGAATGCTCACAAATGGCGACTAAAACCCATGCTGGTTGGGCACCTTGGGACTTGTAGTCTTACACATCTGAAGGACTTCCAGATGGGGAATGTTGACAAAAACCACAATTCCCACCCCAGAACATGGTTTGCTTCATTGTTATCTGTGAGCAGAGGAGAATCAGAAGCTACTGAAATAAGTGATTGCTGGACACACATCTTTAATTTCATATCATTTGCTGGTAGATATGGAATTTTGCTTTGGATTCTAATAAAACGTTTGAGCCTGAAATTGATCAAATTTGTGCCCCAATGGGTAATTTCAATGTTTCAGGTAGACAACTTCTGTCCAGCTATGACTCTCTGCCAGTGTTTTGTGTTTTTCCATATATCTATCTATCTATCTATCTATCTATCTATCTATCTATCTATCTATCTATCTACCTACCTACCTATCTATCTATCTATCTATCTATCTATCTATCTATCTATCTATCTATCTATCTTGGTGTATTCGGGTCTTGTCCCATGTAAGATTGAGAATACCTTGGCAACGTTTCAACGAAATCTCATCCGTCATCTTCAGGCTGGTGTCTTCAGCTTCGTTCTTCTTCGTTCTTCTATATATTACTTACAATGTTGTAAACCACTTCAGTCATGCCTGTTGGGACAATGTAAAACAAAGCAAAAAGATCTGCAAGAAGTAATATAACTGAATAAAATAAGACAAATATGAATCCTTTAAGATGGATCTTCTAACCAACCAAGGTCAAACCTATGTTTGGATGGGTTGATCTTCAGAATTTGTGAAATGCAGAAAGAGCCAGGGCTGAGCAGAGTTCCATGTGTGTTTGTGTCTATGTATAATGTTGTGAATTATTAGACGTATTACTATGCTTATTGTCATGTTCCATTTGTCTTGTTGGTACTACAAACTTGAATTCCACCTTTCAGGAAACTCAGATAAAGTACAAGGACGGCCGTGCAAGGCTTACCAGCACCATCCTCAGTGACATGAAGGTCCTCAAACTTCATGGCTGGGAGAAGAAGTTCATAAGCAAAGTGCTGGGCATCCGAAGTCAAGAACTTCAAGCTCTCAAGATGTCTCAGTTCCTCTTCTCAGCTTCTCTTGCTTCTTTCCAGTCATCTACTTTTCTGGTGAGCTGTGCAGTTTGACCTTCCCCAAATGGCATATGATAGGGTTTTGAGAGGGTTTCACCTCTTCTCTGGTTGCTTCTCTACAGATTTCATTCATCATCTTTGCGGTCTACACGTTGTCAGATAAGACAAATGTCTTGGATGCTAAGAAAGCTTTTGTTTCTCTTAGCTTGGTCAACATTCTCAATACTGCCCATTCCTTCCTTCCATTTTCCATTAATGCTGTTGTGCAGGTGAGTTGCTTTGGCTACGTGGCATCAGTTTAAGTGGTGGGTCATCATTCCAGGCACTCTGGGTCTGCATCTCCAAGTGGTCTTCCTGTCAAGCATGTTGTCACCTCCAAAGAAATCACCTTGCTCTTTCTCCTTGTTCTTCTTCTTGATGATTGGCCTGGAGATCCCAGGGCAAGGGAAGGAGGATCTAGAACCACTGTCCAAAAAATGATCTAAAAGTTTGAAGGCACCTTGATTTTTTTCTAGACCAGAAGTCTCCAAATTCTTCAGGTCATTGACCCCTTCATGAACTTTCAGATTGTCCATAGACCTCCTCCCCAAGCATTTATTTTGAAAATAGTTTAATAAATACTACTTTAACTAACAGTACTACAAACAGCAACAACATAATAAATAAACAAGGCCAGTAACATCATGTGGCTGATAGAGACAACTATACGTCACTCTTGTTGGCAGTTGACCATCCAACTTTGAATAATACTGTCTCGACACTAATCATCTCATCTTCAGGTTTACAGACTGCATTGGAGCTCTACAGAAACCCTAAGAACTTAATTGACCCCAGCTGACCTTTTATCCTTTATACCGTAGATCATCTACTGACCTAGATATTTACTGGCTCCCTTTTGACCTCCAGCTTTTTATTGACCACTTTGATGGTCTTGTTGACCCTTGGGGGGGGTCCATATTGATCACTTTGGAGAATCAAGTCCAAACCTTTCCTTAACTGCATGGTGTCAATGTGTCTTTTGTTCTAGGCAAAAGTTTCCATCTGTCGCTTAGCTACCTTTCTATCTCTTGAAGAATTAGATCAAACTCAGGTGGACGTTGAGTCTTCGGACCGTAGTAAGTATTGGCTTTGTGTATTCTCCCAATGGATGGTCTAGAATTTCCAATCAGTGTAAACATGATTGATTATTCTGAGAATTGAAGCCTGCCCGTGTATACGTCATGCAAATTGGGTGGGATCAGATTAGCCACTGCAAACCTTCAAGGGCTAACCTTTGTGAACAGATGTGAGAGCTTGCAAGAAGGCTGAATAAGTGTTATAGCCTGTTGACCGCTGGCCCCTCCAGCAGCTGAATCAGAAAAGGAAGAGGAGGCGTGGGAGTCAGGGTCAGCATCAGGGCAACCTCAGAGCTCTGAGAGGGAAGAGGGAATGGAGCTGGCAGAGAGAGACAGAGGCAGAGTCTGGGCCATCCGTCAGCCCTCAGAGTCTGGAGAGTCAACAGCCCCCAGGTCTGGAGGTGGCTGATGAGGAAGAGGAGGAACAGCTGGGTCTAGTGCCTGACGTGCAGATACGCAGAAGGCAGAGGAGAGGAGAGCAGTGGAAATCTATGGGCCGGTCCTTGGGAAGGAAGAGCCACCGCTGCTAACGAGGCCCCACCCTAGCTCTGGGGATAAAAGGCAGGGTTTGAAGATGAATAGGTGTGGCAGAGAACTATTCATCTTATTAGCCTGCGAGATAAATATTTTGCCAGGGCTGCTGGCGTTCCTTAATAAAGGAATCTTTTGAGTTCACCTCAGAGGGTTTGTCGTGTTTGAGGAGCTGGGTCAGAACAATAAGGAATGGGAAAGCAGATACATGTAGACCTTGACTTACAAGCAGAGTTGGAACCAGCGATGCAATCATTCAACTGACTCACGCCTGATTTTGCAACCTTTTCTGCCAGGGTCGTTAAAGTGAACCGCTGTGATTGTTAAGTGAATTGTGTGGTCATTAAATGAATGCAATTCTCTGTTGTGACCTTCATGTGATCCTGGGAGATGCTGCAAACTATCATAAACGCATGCTGGTTGCCAGATTTTGGCCATGCGACTGGGAGGAGTCCTAAGTGTGAGGATTTGCTGAAGTCACTTTTTTCAGCGTCATCCTAACTTTGCACGCTCGTGGAAGGAATGCTCTTAAGTCAAGAGCTGCCACTATTATTGTTGAGCATATGATGAGAATGTGGCAAAAGAGAATTAAGCATATGCATACAATCCACATAATTATGTACGAAAACGTCTACGGGGGTACGGCAGTGGCCTCATAACTGGTTGTGCCGTAACAAACCTGTTCTTTTCCGACTAATGTAGAAAGTAAAAAACCATCACCCCCAAATATGTGCTGATTCATACATTTTTCCTGTTAGATCCAAATTGCATTATTGTCACGAATGGAACTTTCAGCTGGTGCAGAGGAAGCAGCCCTTGCCTGAATAGGTAAAATGTGGATGTTCAGTGGAAGTACAATTCTCTCCCCTTCCTTTACAGCCAAAAAAACTAGGGAGGGTGCCATCTGAGCAAGTGATGGGATTCAAAAAAAACTTACTACCGGTTCTGTGGGCGTGGCTTGGCAGGCATGGCTTGGTGGGCGTGGCTTGGTGGGCGTGGCAGGGGAAGTATACTGTAAAATCCCCATTCCCTTTCTATACCTCCAGATCTCCATCTTGAATTTAGTCTGGCTGGTGCCAGGATCTGTGATGCCCCGGAGTGTAACACAAACGTAGCAAAACCCAAAACGTAAATAAATGTCCTTTAATGCCTCCAACTCGGCCCCACTGTTCAATAATTCTCCGTTGGAGATAAAACTTATTCAAAAATAGTCTTCAGAAGAAAGCAATACAGTCCTAACTTAATGAGCAGATAGAGGTGAAATAAAAAACCAAAACAAACTACAATGAAGGAATTTCCACAACAGAACAGGAGAAGTATTTACCAACTTCAAGGAGATAACAAGGCACAGTCTGTTGTAAGGATGCCAACCAAGATAACTTCAGCCCAAAATAACACACGCTTTGCTTCTGGCAACACTGTGTTTTAACCATCTCTCTTATATACTAGTCCCCCCAGCTGCAACCAATGAGGAGGATCATGGCCGCTTCTTCTCTCGTAAGCCAAGTTGTTCCCTTCTCCGTTCCTCTCTGTGTGTCCTAGGATGCAGAGGGGATGGGCCTGGTTCTTCCTCTGACTGCCCAGCCGGCCTCTGCCCTTCCCCAGCCTCCTCCACAACCTCTGGAGCCACACCTCCACTCCCTGTCAGCTGTTCCTCCTCTCCCTCAGAGTCCAACTCTACCAAGAGCATGACAGGATCTTTCCACCCACAATATGGCTTGAAAATGACCAAGATGTACATGTTTTACTTTTATAGGATGAATCTTACTGTACCTCAGGGCAGTCTGTGTGCCGTGGTGGGGCAAGTGGGGGCTGGGAAATCCTCCCTGCTCTCAGCATTACTTGGCGAACTGCAGAGGATTGAAGGTTCTGTAGTAATAAAGGTAAAAGCACTTTAAAACAGAATTTATTCAAGATGGGGCCAGCCTTCCCCAACCCAAGCAGTATCTGAATAGGTGGACTTCAACTCCCAGAATTCTCAGCAATGGACTCATTGGCTCGGGAACTCTGGGAACTGAGGACCACTTTGGAAGGTCAACCAAAGGAGAGAAATCCACTTTAGGGTTTGTTTTATGTGTGTGTGTGTTGCAATTCTAGTGCAGGGGTCGGCAACCTTAAAACACTCACAGAGCATTCAAAAATTTTTACTACCAGTTCTGTGGGCATAGCTTGGTGGGTGTGACTTGGGTGTGGCTTGGTGGGCGTGGCTTGGTGGGCGTAGCAGGAGAAGGTTACTGCAAAATCCAATTTCCTCCGCACCCCACTAACCGGTTTTCCGGCTCCATTCTCCTGTGCAGGGCAACCAAAGAAGACCCAGCCAATCAGCTGGGACTCAATGGGAGGCAGAGAATAGAAGTGGGCGGGGCCAGTCAGAGGTGGTATTTGCTGGTTCTCCGAACTACTAAAAATTTCTGCTACCGGTTCTCCAGAACTGGTCAGAACCTGCTGAATACCCACCTCTGTCACAGAGCCACAAAGGTCCTAATCGGAAGCACCCCATTCAATTCTGGAGCCGACCAGAAGTCTGGTTCCCCCACCATAGAGTCCCCTCCTAGTGCAGCATCCTTTTTTCTCTATCTGTCCTAACCAAAGTATTGCAGTGCAAGGGTAATTTTGGAGGCAACAACAACAACAACAACAGAATAACAGAGTTGGAAGGGACCTTGGAGGTCTTCTAGTCCAACCCCCTGTTCAAGCAGAAAGCCCTATACCAGGGGTGTAAAGCTCAAGGCCTGGACCACCTCCTGCAGCACTGTTGGCCAAAACAGGACATAGGGGGGCCCCGTTTTCGGCCTGGATGACCAAAAGCCCTATCAGTTGTGGAGCCAACCAGAAAACCCGCCCCTTGCTATAGAGTCTCCTCCTGGCATGCCGTGCTTCCCCCCCACCCCCCACCCCCCACCCCACTAACTGGAAGCTCCTCTCAAAATTGTGTTGCCAACCGGGGACAGGGAGACGCAGCAGAGGGATGAAAGGGCTACATGCGGCTCCAGAGCCGCAGGTTGCCGACCGCTGTTCTAGTGTTTCATGTCATGGTTTTAGTAGTTTGAGTCACTTCAGTGGTGAGCTTTCTATTGGGGGATCCACCACTTTCAAAACTGGGCTTTTTGGGGATGTCCTTAAGAAGTTGTTACCTCTGTTGGAACTCAAGAAGTAGGACCTCTTTTTGGGAAACAGAGAAACTTTGGCTTCAGCAGATGGAAGTTTACCTCCATCTCTCTTTCTCTCTCTCTCCTTACCAAAAGTCCTCTTTCCAGTTCTGGTGACAATTTGGTGAGCTTCACTGCTTTTCTTTTCACAGGGTACCACAGCGTTTGTTCCCCAGATGTCCTGGATACAAAACGCTTCCGTGGAAGACAATGTCGTATTTGGGAGAAAAATGGAGAGAACGTGGTACAACCAGGTGGTCAAAGCCTGCGCCCTGCAGCCTGACATAGACGGTTTTCCAGCAGGAAGCCGGACAGAAATTGGAGAGAAGGTTCTTGGATCATTGCTATATTATTTATCAAGCTAAAAGGAATAAGGAATATACACTTGGTTGGATAGATGGTGGTAGTGTTGGTTGTTGTTGTCTTCCTCTTCTTCCTCCTCCACCTCTTCTTCTTTTTCTCCTCCCCTCCTCTCTTCTTCTTCTTCTTCTTCTTCTTCTTCTTCTTCTTCTTCTTCTTCTTCTTCTTCTTCTTCTTCTTCCTCTCCTCCTCCTCCTCCTCCTCCTCCTCCTCCTCCTCCTCCTCCTCCCAGATTACAAAGATTAACAGAATTGGAAGGGACCTTTTAGGTCATCTAGTCC
Source organism: Naja naja (assembly GCA_009733165.1). Lineage (NCBI taxonomy): Eukaryota > Metazoa > Chordata > Lepidosauria > Squamata > Elapidae > Naja > Naja naja. The sequence goes on from CM019164.1 coordinate 12,906,412, forward strand.
AACCCCCCATCCTCCTCCTCCTCCTCCTCCCTCCTTCTTCTTCTCCTTCTCCACATCCTTCCTTCCTTCTTTCCTCTGCCTCCTCCTTCTCTCTCCTCCTCCTCCTCCTTCCCCCCAGTGAAATAAAGGAACTCCCCTAATGGTGGAGTTGTCACTGATAGAGCTTCTGCTTTGCACTCAAAAGAGTTCCAAGTTCCTCACACGACAATCAAAACTTCTGCTTAAATAAACCTTTGAGCTCTTTTCCCAATCCATGTAGACTGTGGGACCCTCCAAAGGTTGCTAATTCTGTCCCCAGAAGCTTTAGTTACCATGATCTATAGCAGGAGCCTTCAAACTTGACAGCTTTAAGACTTGTGGACTTCAACTCCCAGAATTCCTCCTCCAGTCATGTTAGCTCAGGATTTCTGGGAGTTGAAGTCCACAAGTCTTGAACTTGCCAGGTTTGAAGACCCCTTGATCTATAGTGAGAGGGATACTGGCAGGTGACTGAGGACTATTTTCATGCTGCCATAGGGCATCAATCTTTCTGGAGGACAGAAGCAGAGGCTCAGCCTGGCTCGTGCAGTTTATATGAAGGCCTCAGTTTACCTCTTGGATGATCCCCTCTCTGCTGTGGACGCTCCAGTTGGACAGCACATTTTCAACCACGTTCTTGGACCCAACGGCTTGTTGAAGGAAAAGGTACTTGGCATTCCAAACAAAGGAAAAGGGTGGGCGGGGCCAGCTGGTCAGTTCAAATACTGGTTCAGTGAACAAGATGCAAATTTAACATCTGGTTCACCCAAACCGGTCCAAACCAGTAGAATCCCATCCCTGTGTCTAGGCCGCAAATCCTTCCTACAGACTACTATCAGCCAAGCCAAGATAGGTCCAGGGCTTAATATTCACCAATTGTGAAGACTTGTGACTTCAAATCCCAGTACAGGGTTAGGGTTAGATCAAGCGGAGATTATAGGTAGCCCTCAACTTATGGCCATAAGGGAGCATTAAGCATCATGGACAATGGAGGGAATCTAGACTAAAAGTTCTATAATATATGGTGTTACCCACCCTCTTCTCGTAACGGACACCTCAAAGCTATTGGTTAACACCTCAGGGATTGTCCTCTTGCTTTCCAGACTCGCATCCTGGTGACCAACACCATCCACATTCTACCCAAGGTGGACAACATCATTGTGATGGTGAATGGAGAAATCTCTGAGATGGGCTCTTGGCAAGAATTGATACAAAAGCAAGGGGCATTCGCAGACTTCTTGAGGTCCCAGAACCCTGAAGAAAAAGAAGACCAGGATTTGCAAATTACTGCTGGTCATCCCAAAGGTCATCTATACTTGATGGTTGATACAACTGAGTATTATTATCCATGAATAGACTTGTTAGAATTGGAGCCACTTCATGCATTCTTTGGGGATTCTGACAAAACCCTTCACGCAATATATTCCTGTATTCTTCAAAGGGCTGTTGATCCATAGCAAAAGTCATCTGGAAGCTGAGATTGGTAGAAGGTAGAACCAGATAGGATAGAAAAGAACAAGAGTTGGAAGGGACCTTGGAGATCTTCTAGTCCAACCCCCTGCCTAGGCAAGAAACCCTAGACCATTTCAGACAAATGGTTCTCCAGTCTCTTCTTAAAAACCTCCAGTGATGGAGCCCCCACAACTTCCAAAGGCAAGCCATTCTTGGTGCTATGGTTATAGCGAGTAGGGTGTGTAGAATTATACAGTTACACGATTAAAAGTGGTCAGGAAGAAGGGAAGAGAAGCCACAATGACATCAGTGCACAAATAATGTGTAATTTGAGTCACCTTTTGATATTAATTTCTCCCTTCCCTTCTGTGGATGGCCATGACTGCATCATGTTGATAATCTTGTGAAATTAGTACCTTATGGTTATCTTATAGGACTACCTTATAGTCCTATAATCCCACCTTAGTCTTACAGGTTTTATTTATTTATTTTATTTATTTATTTTGTCAATTGCTTACAAGATAGTAAGTATAAGGATAAACATAGTGGTGAATGCATGAAATGAATACATATAAGAAAAATAAAAAGAAACAATAGGACAGGGACGGTAGGCACGTTGGTGCACTTATGCACACCCCCTACAGACCACTTAGGAAAGGGGTGAGGTCAATAGTAGTCTAAGGTTAAAAGTTTTTGGGGTTTGGGGCAGAAACCACAGAGCCAGGTAGAGTATTCCAGACATTGACCACTCTGTTGCTGAAGTCATATTTCCTGCAATCAAGTTTGGTGCAGTTAACCTTGAGTTTGTATCTATTGTGTGCTCTTGTATTGTTATGGTTGAAACTGAAGTATTCATTGACAGGTAGGACATTGCAATGTATGATTTTACATACTATACTTAGATCAGACCAAAGGCAGCGTAGTTCTAGGTTTTCTAGGTCTAGAATTTCAAGTCTGGTGGCATAAGGTATTCTGCAATGAGTAGAGGAGTGGAGAACGCTTCTTGTGAAATATTTTTGGACTTTCTCTACTGTGTTAATATCAGATACGTGATATGGGTTCCAGACTGATGAGCTGTATTCAAGTATTGGTCAAGCAAATGTTTTGTATGCCCTAGTTAGTAGTGTGATATTACCAGAGAAAAAGCTACATAGGATTAGGTTAACAACTCTTAATGCCTTTTTGGCTATGTAGTTACAGTGGGCTCTAGCACTTAGATCATTAGAGATGAGTATTCCAAGGTCCTTGAAGGAGTTTGTACACAGTCTTGACTATTCAGCTTGTATTTTATTTTCTGATTTTTTGTGCCAATATGTAAGACAGAGCATTTATTTGTTGAGATTTGAAGTTGCCATTTGTTTGACCATTCTGATACATAGTCAAGGTCTTTTTGAAGGGTAGCAGTATTGTCTGTGGTGTTGAATAGCTTTACATCATCAGCGAAGAGAACACAGTTGCTTTTAATATGATCACAGAGGTCATTTATGTAGAGTATGAAGAGAGTTGGTCCTAGAACGCTGCCTTGGGGGACACCACTGTCGACAGGTACAGAATTTGATAAGATGCTCCCAATTTTGACCATTTGTTATCTGTTTGACAGGAATGCTTCTATCCAGTTATGCAGTTCTCCAGAGATACCATAAGATTTTAGTTTTAGTAGTAGTTTGTCGTGTACCACTGAATCGAAGGCTTTACAGAAGTCTATGTAGATTGCATCTATTGCTTTGCCCTGATCGAGTTGTGTAGTCCATACGTTTTTGCAGTGTAAGAGTTGCAGATTACAGGATAGTTTTTTTCTGAAACCATATTGTTTGTTAGAGAGTAGGTTGTTAGTCTCTAAATGGAGGATAATGGATTGGTTAATAATTGATTCCATGACTTTACAGGTGACGCAGCATTAAGAGATTGGTCTGTAATTTTCAACTAGACTGGGGTCTCCCTTTTTGAAGGGGATGACCGTGACTTGTGACCATAGGTTTGGCAAGGAGCTGGTCCTGAAATTTTTTTCAAAGATTATGCTTAGAGGTTCGGCTATGGCAGCGGATAGCTTTTTAAAGAAGTAGGCACATATTCCATCCAGTCCAGTAGATAGAGATGGTTTTAGATTGCGTAGTGCTTTTTCAACATTGTCTTCTGTAAAATCGATACGTATTATATCATTGTAGTTGTCTGTGGTTCAACTAGGAAATACTGGGCATGAGCCACTGCTGTTTACAAATACTGAGCCAAAGAATGTGTTAAAGAGGTTGGCTTTAATGGTGTCGTTGTTGCAGTCTGTACCATTAGGTCCTTTCAGGGGTGGGGTGCATCTTGAGTCTTTTAGTTTGCTGTTTACAAAATTGTAGAAAGCACAGGTGGAATTGGTGCATAGAAGGTTTTGCTCTTGTTTAATGTGATAATTGGTGCATTCAGTCTTTATCTGGTGGCATAAATTTTTGTATCGGCTTTTGAAGTTGGCAGCGTGACCAGATTTGTTTTTCCGCCAAAGTAATCTTTTTGGGGATTGAAGTTTCCTTATTGTTATGTGTAATCTCTTTTTTCTGGTTTTGGGAGTTGTTATTGGTACATATAGTTTGATGACTCTTTGGATTTCAAGTAAAAATATGTTGTAATGGTCTTCAACAGTATTGCATCCAGTGAATAGAGATTGCCAATCAAGGGATGAAAGATCATTGTCTATAAGATCATAGTTGCCTTTTTTGAAGTTATAATTGGGGATCACGTTGTTGTGATGATTTTTGTGTGGACGTATGTTGAGACAAAAGTCAATCATGTTGTGGTCACTGTTGGAAAAGAGTTCTTTAATTTATATTCCATAAATTGAGTTCAAACTATTGCAGAAGATGAGATCGAGGCCGTTGTTAAGTCTAGTTTTCCCAGTTGTAATGTATGACTGTGAAAGTTAGACCATAAGGAAGGCTGAGCGCCAAAGAATGGAGGCCTTTGAACTCTGGCCCTCAAGAAGACTCCTGCAAGTCTCTTGGACTGCAAGGCGATCCAACCGGTCAGTCCTAGAGGAGATCAACCCTGGCTGCTCTTTAGAAGGCCAGATCCTGAAGATGAAACTCAAAGACTTTGGCCACCTCATGAGAAGGAAGGATTGAGCCTAATGCTGGGAACAGTTGAGGGCAAAAGAAGAAGAAGAGGACAGCAGAGAAGGAGGTGGCTGGATGGAGTCACTGAAGCAGTCGGCATGAGCTTAAATGGACTCCGGAGGATGGCAGAGGACAGGAAGGCCTGGAGGAACGTTGTCCATGGGGTCATGACTTTGCAACTAATGACAAGAGTCTTACAGGACTACCTTATACAGGTAGTCCTGTAAACCCGTAATTTGTTTAGCAACCATCCAAAGTTACAATGCTGCTGAAAAAAAATAGCAACTGATCTTCACATTTACAACTATCACAGCATCCCCACAGTCAGGTGATCAAAATCCGGGCACTTGGTATCCAACATGTATTTATGATGGTTGCGGCATCCTGAAGACATGTGATTGCCATTTGAGATTTCCCAGCCAGCTTCCAACAAGCAAAGTTAACAGGCGAAGCCAGATTTCTTTAATGACCATGGTAATTGAATGTGACTCAGTTAACAACTGCAGTGAGTCAACTTAACAACCATGGCAAGGAAGGTCGTAAAATTGGGTGCGGCTCACCGAAGAACCTCCTTGCTTAGCAGTGGAAATTCTGGCCTCAGTTGTTGTTGTAAGTTAAGGGTCTTCAAACTTGGCAAGTTTAAGACTTGTGGACTTCAACTCCCAGAATTCGTGAGCTAGCATGACTGGGGGAGGAATTCTGGGAGTCCACAAGTCTTAAACTTGCCAAGTTTGAAGACCCGTGATCTATATAATCTATCATCTACTATCTATCTACCGTATCTATCTCTCATCTATCTCTATCTATCTCTATCTATCTCTCATCTATCTATATCATCCATCCATCCATCTGTCTGTCCGTCTATCCATCCATCCATCTCTCATCTCTCTCATCTATCTATATCAAGGGTCTTCAAACTTGGCCAAGTTTAAGACTTGTGGACTTCAACTCCCAGATTTCCTGAGCTAACAGGATTGGAAGAGGAATTCTGGGAGTTGAAGTCCACAAGTCTTAAACTTGCCAAGTTTGAAGACCCCCCTGTTGTAAGTCAAGGACTGCCTGTGTATGATCACAATTCCATATTTCTTGGATTGGATGGTCTTGTGTGACAGGTTTGAGCCAGATGACTTAGCAAGCTGCTTTATTTGAGAGCCACATAATACGCATAGAAATCCTGTATGATTTACTATTTGCAGCTCCCAAGGTCGGTGCGTTTTCTCAACGTCTGTGGGTTATTCTTCTATTGTTTCTTTCTCTATCATGTCTCTTCTGAGACTTTGATCTCTCTTGACTTCACAGATGAAGAAAACATGAAGAGGATCTCCATAACTCCTGTGACCCACCATGAAATCCCTGGAAAGTAAGTGGTTTGTTTCTTTATTTGTATCCCAATTTTATTATATTTTTCAAATAAATCAAGGCAGAGAACATATCCAACACACTTTCCTCTTCCTGTTTCCCCACAACAACAACTCTGTGAGGTCAGCTGAAGAGAGAGAGAAGGACTGGCTCAAAGTCACCCAGTTAGCTTTCATGCCTAAGGCAGGACTAGAACTCAGTCTCCTAGTGATTGGCCCAAAGTGACCCAGTTGCCTTTTTTAAAATAAAACAGGAACTAGAACTCACAGTCTCCTAGTGATTGACCCAAAGTCACCCAGCTTGATTTCATGGCTGGGACTAGAACTCACAGTCTTCTAATGATTGGCCCACAGTCACCCAGTTAGCTTTCATGCCTAATGCAGGACTAGAACTCAGTCTCCTAGTGATTAGCCCAACCCAGTTGCCTTTTTGTGTGTGGCTAAAACAGGAACTAGAAATCACAATCTCCTCGTGATTGACCCAAAGTCACCCAGCTTGATTTCATGGCTGGGACTAGAACTCACAGTCTCCTAATGTCTGGCCCACAGTCACTCAGTTAGCTTTCATGCCTAAAGCAAGATTTGAACTCACAGTCTTCCACTTTACTAGACCAAATTGGTTCTCACGGCAGAACCCACATCCCCATGGCTCTTTCCAGATAGAGAGAGAGAGAGAGAGAGAGAGGGAGGGAGGGAGGGATGGAGGGAGGGAGAGAGAGAGATTAGAGATTAGAGATTAGAGATTAGAGATTAGAGATAGAGATAGATAGAGAGGTAGGTAAGTAGGTAGGTAGGTAGGTAGATAGATAGATAGATAGATAGATAGATAGATAGATAGATAGATAGATAGGCTACAGATACTACAAAATAGGTTTTTCCAATTTATGAAATACAGTTTGCTCTTCACTTTCAAGTTCATGGTGAGGTATGCTGAGGTGACCAATAAAGAGCCAATTTGGTGTAGTGGTCACGGCATCAGGCTAGAAACTGGAAGGCGGTGAGTTCTTTTCTTAAATGCATGCAACTGATGCATCTTTCTTTTCTTTGAACAGGGAGCCTTTGGCCAAGAGAGACAACTACAAGCCAACACAGGAAGAAGGAAGAAGACTGATGGCGGAAGACAAGAAGCAGAAGTCTGGATGGGTAACTTAAAGATCTTCTTATTTGGTTCATTGGCAGGGTTGCTCCTCTTTTCGGTAGAAGTTATGGGACTTGCTGTGAGGATGAACGTCACAATTTTATTCAGTGGAGGCCCTTTTTGCTTTCAAGCTGTTTGGGCTTTCATCCTTTGGAGATTAGATTAGATTAGATTAGATTAGATTAGATTAGATTAGATTGGGATGGGATGGGATGGGATGGGATGGGATGGGATGGGATGGGATGGGATGGAATAGCAGAGTTGGAAGGGACCTTGGAGATCTTCTAGTCCAACCCCCCTGCCTAGGCAAGAAACCCTACAACACTTCAGACAAATGATTGTCCAATCTCTTCATTAAAACTTCCAGTGTTGGAGCATTTACAACTTCTGCAGGCAAGTCGTTCCACTGATTAATTGTTCTCCCTGTCAGGAAATGTCTCCTTAGTTCTAAGTTGCTTCTCTCCTTGATTAGTTTCCACCCGTTGCGTCTTGTCCTGTCTTCAAGGTGCTTTGGAGAATAGCTTGACTCCCTCTTCTTTGGGGCAGCCCCTGAGATATTGGAATACTGCTATCATGTCACCCCCTCATCTTTCTTTTCATCAAACTAGATCTACCCAGTTCCAGTTGTGGAGGTTTGATGGTGTTACAGATATCATCGCAGGATGGAAGCTGTTCCCAGTAAAGCCGCCTTCTGCAATTGACTCATAGTGCTATTATCAATGACATTTCTTATTCTTATTTTATTCCCTTGATTTAGGTAAAGATTTCAGTATACCTGACTTACCTGAGAACAGCAGGGTCATTCTTCTGGGTTTATATTGTACTGCTGTTTGCCTGCCAGCAAGTTTTCTCATTCTGCCGTGGCTACTGGCTCACCCTGTGGGCCAATGACCCCGTTTCCAATGGGACACAACCTCATACCCAGCTCCGCGTGGGTGTCTTTTTTCTCCTAGGAGTCACACAAGGTTTGGCCCATTCCCATGTACAAGTAAACAAAGAAACATTTATTTATTTACTAGCTGATAACCCGGCATTGCCTGAGTATTTATTTATCCTAATCCTGTATTAGTCAGGAAAAGCCCTGATTTTGGTGACCCAGAACAAACATAATTTCTAATGTTGGATCTTCCCCCTTAGCAGAGAGAGCCCCCTTGTGGAATACTGTGAAGCCGTTACAATGGCAACTCCACAGCACCGTACAGTAGAAGCCATTTTAAGGCAGTACGGTAGAAGCCATTTGAAGGCACAACAGGCTGTATTTTAACAGAACACACACCCCAAGGGGTGTTAGGGGTGTCTTACCCCCCCACAGTATTTGTTTCCAGAGGGTCTGTGAATCTGTGTAGCAAGTTTGGCTGGAATTGCTCGAGGCATTCCAGAGTTATTCTAGAACACACGCACACAAACACAGCCATCCTGACGCAATTAATGAATCAATCAGTGTATATAGCTGCCCATCTCACTTTTACATGATGATAATCCTGATAAGAAAAAGACATCTACTGCCTGAAACAGCTGGACTCTTTCATCTCCTGTTGCAGCCATTGGGAAATTCGGATCAGTTGCTGCAGTGTTTTTGGCTGGGATCATGGCTTCCCATAAGCTCTTCCAGCAGCTCCTGTTGGATGTTCTCCGGTCTCCAATTACCTTCTTCGAGCAGACTCCCAGTGGTAACCTACTCAACCGTTTCTCTAAGGAGATGGACGCAATTGATTCCATCATCCCAGATAAGCTGAAGTCTCTGCTGGGCTTCCTGTTTAACCTTCTGGAGATCTACGTTGTGATTGTGGTGGCCACACCGATGGTTTTAGTGGCTGTTTTGCCTCTGTCAGCCTTATACGTTGCTTTTCAGGTGTGTAGCATCTTCATAATAAATGATTATAATCATGGGAAAAAGGAAGTGCTTTTTAGCCATTCATGTGCTTACAGGCTGTTTGCAGTGTCCAATGGTCCAGTGGTGGGATTCAGTTTTTTTTACTACTGGTTCTGTGGGTGTGGCTTGGTGGCATGGCAGAGGAAGGATACTGTAAAATCCCCATTTCCAGCTCACCCCACTAACCTGCTTTCCAGCTCTGTTCTCCTGTGCAGGGCAACAAAAGAAGATCCAGCCAATCAGCTGGGACTCGGGCGGCAGAGAATAGATGGGGTGGGGCCAGTCAGAGGTGGTATTTGCAGGTTCTCCGAACTACTCAAAAGTTCCGCTATTGGTTCTCCAGAACTGGACAGAACCGGCTGAATACCACCTCTGCCACAGTCCTATGATCATAATTTACAATGGTTTACCAAAAACTGGTATTTGCTTCCTGTTTTCAGCAAAACTACACCTATAGTGAACCATGGGTTCACTTAAAGACCATGGTGTTCACATCATGGCTGCAAAAAAGGTCATTAAATTGGGTCAGTCACATGACTCACCTGATTTATGACTGTCATGACTTATGAATATGATGGACAGGCTCCATTACAGTTGTAAGTCAACAATTTCCTATGCGTTTGTGTGTATGTGTGCGTATTTATATTTCCTATTTCTAAAGCACCCATTTTTTTCAGTGAATTCTCTGTGTGTGTGTGTGTGTGTGTGTGTGTGTGTGTACATAGATTTTAGATCTGGATGGATGGATAGATATGAAGGTAGGTAGATAGATAGATAGATAGATAGATAGATAGATAGATAGATAGATAGATAATCTAGATGGATGGATGGATGGATGGATGGATGGATGGATGGATGGATGGATGGATGGATGGATGGATGGATATAGATAGCAGCATTTTATTATCCAGATGGATAGATAGATAGATATATTGATGGATGGATGGACAGAGGGACAGACAGATAGATAGATAGATCTAAATGGATGGATGGAGGGAGGGAGGGAGAGAGAGAGAGAGAGAGAGAGAGAGAGAGAGATCTAGAACAGAGGTTCCCAAACTTAGCAATAAGACTTGTGGACTTCAACTCCCAGAATTCTCTAGCCAGCTATGTTGCCACATTTGGGGACCCCTGATCTAGATGGATGGATGGATGGAAGGAAGGAAGGAAGGAAGGAGAGAGACAGAGAGATAGAGGTAGATCTATCTAGATATACAAACACGGAGACATCTCTTTGAGACAAATTATATATATATATATATATATATATATATATATATATATATATATATATGTAGGTCTTGGTGTATTCGGGTCTTGTCCCGTGTAAGGTTGAGAATACCTTGGCAACGTTTCGACGAAATCTCATCCGTCATCTTCAGGCTGGTGTCTTCAGCTTCGTTCTCCTGGGAGAAGTGTGTGATCGTGGCTGTTTTTCCCTTTTAAACTCTAGAGTTGGATGTGTTGTTACTTTTTGATTGGTTTGTGGAGTTGATGTCTGCAGATTGGATGGCTTTTTCCTGAGACCCTGTGTGGCTGAGGTGCTGGAGGTGTGTCTCTCAGCCTTTTGTGTTGTAACGACCTGGGTAATGGGCTGTGTGATGACCTTCTGAGTTCTATTGTTGTGATGTCCTGGGTGTGGTGCTGTAATCTCCTGGGTCGTTGTCTGTGCTGCAACCTCCTGATGTTTTGTGTTGTGATCTCCTGAGTTCTGTGATGTAGTATCCTGGGTGGAAGGCTGTGATGTGGCATTCTGGGCCTTGGTTTGACTCCGAGTTTGAGGTCTGGCTATGTGTTTATAGCGTGTGTCAGTTTGCTTAGTTTGGGGGTTGGAGGGGGTGTAGCAGCTGGTGTTGCAGCCATGGTCTGGTTTCTGGATGGTGGTTGCCTTTCATCTGTGGCGTGGGCTTGGGTTTGAGTCTGGTGAAGGAGATTGGTGGTGGCATCATGTGTTATTTTGGGTCCGGTGTTGGTTTTGTGGCTGGGACTCGTTTGTTGATTAGGGCTAGTTTCCAGATGTCTGGTAGGCGGGAAGTATCATCCCGTTTATTCATGTTATGGGGTGTTTCTCTATTTCGATGGCTTCCCTAATTATTCTCTTGTTGAAGTGTTCAGTATTGGAGATAAGTTTGGATCCCTCAAAATCAATTTCATGTCCTGTGGCTTTAAGGTGCTGGAAAAGGGAGGAAGTTTTTTCTTCTTTTCTGACTGCGTTCTTGTGTTCTGCGATGCGTGCATTTATTCTCCTGTTGGTTTGTCCAATGTATGTGGCTGGGCAAATTTTGCATGGTATTTTATAAACTCCGGACCCAAAATAAACTCCGGACCCAAAATAACACATGATGCCACCACCAATCTCCTTCACCAGACTCAAACCCAAGCCCACGCCACAGATGAAAGGCAACCACCATCCAGAAACCAGACCATGGCTGCAACACCAGCTGCTACACCCCCCTCCAACCCCCAAACTAAGCAAACTGACACACGCTATAAACACATAGCCAGACCTCAAACTCGGAGTCAAACCAAGGCCCAGAATGCCACATCACAGCCTTCCACCCAGGATACTACATCACAGAACTCAGGAGATCACAACACAAAACATCAGGAGGTTGCAGCACAGACAACGACCCAGGAGATTACAGCACCACACCCAGGACATCACAACAATAGAACTCAGAAGGTCATCACACAGCCCATTACCCAGGTCGTTACAACACAAAAGGCTGAGAGACACACCTCCAGCACCTCAGCCACACAGGGTCTCAGGAAAAAGCCATCCAATCTGCAGACATCAACTCCACAAACCAATCAAAAGTAACAACACATCCAACTCTAGAGTTTAAAAGGGAAAAACAGCCACGATCACACACTTCTCCCAGGAGAACGAAGCTGAAGACACCAGCCTGAAGATGACGGATGAGATTTCGTCGAAACGTTGCCAAGGTATTCTCAACCTTACACGGGACAAGACCCGAATACACCAAGACCTACATACCTTTACCCGTGAAAATCTACGAAAACATATATATTATATATATATATATATATATATGTAGGTCTTGGTGTATTCGGGTCTTGTCCGTGTAAGGTTGAGAATACCTTACACGGACAAGACCGAATACACCAAGACCTACATACCTTTACCCGTGAAAATCTACTAAAACAATAATATATATATATATATATATATATATATATATATATATATATATATATATTACATATATAATTTATATGTATATTTGTGTGTGTGTGTATATACACACACACACACACACACGAATAGAAATAAAATATGTTAAGTTTCCATGATGGAGGCTTTGGAACCTACCATGCAAACATTTCAACCAAAAAGCAGAATTTATGCAAGGAAGAGAAAGTCCGGCTCATTTTCCTCCTCCTTCTCCTTGGAGGGCATTTTCCCTACAAATAATGTGCTGAAGTATCCAATCTTCTCCCAAATGGAGGAGAAGCCCTTGCCACCGCACAGCATCAAGCTCTCCCACCTCCCTCGTGCCACCCAGCTAAACCTGAGCTCCCACCGAGCCAAATTCAAGAAGTCCAGTAGACGTGGGCTCTTCTTTCTCTCCTTCTCTGGGCAGGTCTTCTTCGTCACCACCTCCTGCCAGCTGAAACGCTTGGAAGCCGCAAGCCGCTCGCCCATCTACTCCAACATCTCAGAAACCTTTGAGGGGAGCAGCCTCATTCGTGCATTCAGAGTCCAGCAGCGTTTTATTGTCCAGAATGATGTCAACGTAGATGAAAACCACAAGGTGTCCTTCCCTTCAGTGGTCGCTGACAGGTATAAAGATTTTTCCGTGGCTGGAAGGAAGGAAGCACCATGTTCAGAGGCAGTTTATTTGAAGGTGACAATGGCAGCTCTCTTGGCCTAATTGGATTTGGGAACAATGTTTTTCTTCTCTTCTTCTTTTCTCTCCACCTTCCCTTCCCTTCCCCATTGATTCTCCATCTTCCCTTTCTCCTTCCCTTTCCTTCCCTTCCTTCCCTCCCTTCCCTTCCTTCTCTTCCTTCCCTTCCCTTCACCATCCATTCTCCATCTTCCTCCTTACCTCCTTTCCTTCCCTTCCTTCTCTTCCTTCCCTTCCCCATCCAATTTCCATCTTCCTCCTTCCCTTCCCTCCCTTCCTTCTCTTCCTTCCCTTCCCTTCACCATCCATTCTCCATCTTCCTCCTTACCTCCCTTCCTTCCCTTCCTTCTCTTCCT